>JADLZL010007190.1:0-456080 GCA_015844335.1 Chrysopogon serrulatus
CACAAGACAGTGGAAAGTTTCAGATGGCTGTTCCGTGAGTTTGTTACATTAATGGGTGGTAAAGCTCCAAGTACTATTCTCACAGGTACATGTTTTATTTCAAACTTGATTATGCTTTTTAGTTCATGGTTTTACTGCTATCACGAATTTTCCAACTGATATCAAATCTCTGGATTGTGCTTAAATGTAGAGGCCGGTGCCATGACATAGGTATGGCAATCCTGGAGGAGTTACCAGAGAAACAATTCACAGATGGTGCAAAGATGCATGTGCTGAACAATGTAAATGAATTCCCTTAGGCCAATTTGTTCAAAGAGAGTGGATTTGGGATGACTTCAGAAGATCACCGATAGCATGTTGACTGTGAGAGGATTCAATTGATAGCAAGCAACATCTTCTTGATCATCTAAACTTACATGGTGATGCATTCCTTTCTCTCAGATTTATGATTCTCGGCATAAATGGGCAAACCTACTTGAAAGAAAAGTTTTTATTGCTAAGAAAAAACAGACTAGTACCCAAAGAAATGAGGCGCCCAGAAAGCATGTTTAATGGTTATGTATCACTGGTGAATAGATATCCATATGTTCGATGCGACACTACAACAAGCTCAATCTGATCTCAATTCAAAGGGAAAGCTCTGAGGGAATAATAGGAACAGGAGGTAATTGAGTCCTGAAACACATCTTGCTGTCTGTCATACTTTTTATACTATTTGGCAAAGTCAAATCCTGATTTGAATTTCTCTGTTCTGCAGCGACCCAAGATTGATGAGCAAAGGAGGAACTGTATGGAGCATGCTGCAAAGATCTATACTAGGGCTATGTTTGAGAAAAGTTTGAGAATAATTTGCCAGTCTAGTTCTTATGTGGTGCATGAAAAGGGAGAAGGGAGGCATATTGGCAAGGCATTAGGAATGACCACCTGCAGGAGGCTGGTCTCAGGTGGAATTTGAGGTAATCATTAGGGGAAGGCTGAAGGCAGTTGCAGTTATTTGTGAGGAGTGTGGACTGTGGGAGCACATGGGGATGCCTTGCTTGCTGCCATGCTGTGAGGTAGAGTTTCTGCTGTGTTTCAGACTGTTAATTCTTTCTTGAATATAATGGTTCTAATTTTTCAGATGCAAGAGAAGTGACATTTATGTTGATGCAGGAGGTGATGATACACTTGGGAATGCAGGAGGAGATACCAGCTGGGAATATTGTGGCGCTGGGCGGTGAATGCTAGAGGATACTGTTCTGTTCATCTGATTGAGGAGATTTTGGAGGCTGCAGAAAACTCCAAAGAAGTGGTTTAGAGCACGTCGGTTGTTCATTGTGGGATCAAGTTTGTAAGAGTCTGGTTGCAGGAGTGATGGAGGCTTTTGAAATAAGCGATAGCATGTTTGGATAAAAGCAGGAACTTTTGGAACTCAATGAAGGTCAAAGGTGTTTCTGATACGGAAACAGTCCAGCATTTCTTCTCAGCTACTGATGATGCTACCTCGGCACTCAGCGGCTCAGAAACAGACTGAAACGAGGAGGTGCCTGATCATGCACACAGATTGTGCAGCACTCAGGTAAAAGGGCACAGTAGGGGCATTTGGGCCTAAAAGCGAGAAGTGGGTTTTTGTATATACTGATATCGAAGCAAGGTAGCATCTTAAAAGGGGAGTGTGGACTGGCAGTTGACAAGGCGGCTACTGCTCATTGACAACTGCAGGGAGTGTTAGTGGGTGTTTTTAAACTGTGTTTCAGCCACTTAGCGTGGTGTGCTTGGTTGTCAGTGTTATTACGTTCTGCACTGGGAATTGCAGCTTGGATTCTTTGGCTGCTAGTTAGATAACTCATCTTTTGCTGCTCAGTAGGAAGTCCGGGGTCTGGTCAGTAGGAAGTTTTCTTTTGCTGAAGTTTTGTAAATTTGGGAAGTCGTGGTATGGTCAGTAAGAACTTCTCTTATGCTCAAGTAGTCAAGTCTTGTACACTGTCAGTGACTGAAAATATGACAGTTCAACCTGCATGTCATGCCATGTTATCTTGTCATGCTTTTGTTTGGATAAGGTGCCGTGTCTCTGTGACCTGCACATTCGCCATTTGGTACTGCAGATATGTTGTTTACACGTAGGCTGCCTGCCGTTAGTTCTGTCCTGATATCTGTGGTGTGTTCTACACCCAGGCTATGTTCTGGGTGTGAGTCAGAATCTTGCGTCCTCACCTGTCCGGGACTGAACTATCCCAAAATTTATGTAAAATGCTCCAACTGGAGCTACATTACAAATCTAAAGAGGAAGTTAGTGCCATAATCTGGATTTCACTACCATTTCAGCATGGCACTCAGCGCTCCTGAGGACTGCGCGTGTATGCATCTAGGCCTTCCTCGTTTACAGATGTGCAACCCTGGGGGTGGGGGTGGGGGCGCAGGGCTGAGCTCTGAACTACAGCTGAGCTTGGAGCAGATCATCCCCCGTGTTTGTGCAGTCAGCTAACCAGATTCAAGTATTCATTTTCCTCTCTAAGAAGCTTCAAGGCTAGCAGTTTTTTTGTTTTCACTTTGTTGAGCTTGCTCTGCCTCAAGCTTTCCTTAAAGCAGAAGAACTCAATTTCTCCCCCTCCACATTACCAGAAAGGAGATCAACAACCTCAACCTGAAATTTAGGTCATCCACATTTGAATCAGTGGCCCATCGAGTAGTAGAATAAAAATCAATTAAACGAATTATAGAAGTAAAGTACAAATGAACCTTCAACAGAGGGAATCCTTTCTCTTCTCTTTTTTTCTATTTACAGCAAAACCACCATTTAATGTCTCCTTACTGAATATAAGCAGCATTGCAATATCAAATGATGTGCAGTATAAAGAGAAGCTTAAAAAAATGAACATGAACTGTTTACATATTCGGAGACCATAAAAATTGGAAGCCCAATATTCCTCCCTTGAGGGCATATAAACAGAATTCGAACTTCAAGGGGACATCAGTGGACATTTTTGTGTCCCTACGTTTTGATGACATACTCAGCCTTATCAGTTACCATGTTCAATGAATTGCGACAATGACATGGGCCACCGCTTGGCGCCTTGGCAGCATCTACAAAATCCAGTCTCCAGACATGCCTTCCATACGATGGCCTGACGATGGGAGAGAAAGGGACCCAAGCATCTGGTTTTTCAGACTTCAGTACACTGTCTCTTTCCGTGATCTCTTTCTCATGAAGTGGTATTCATTGGCTGCTCAGAAATCTGTATGTTCACAGCATATTATGAGGTTGCTTTATTACCTCTACATTCAAAGGAAAAATATCAGTTTAGTTTCTGACTTCTGGATAGACGGAAATATAAACCTGACAAGATTGCCCTTAGGATATATCTGAAGCAGACCTATTGATGATGAATCATTACAGCCACCAACGTACAGACTGATACCAAAGAAAGATAGAATGAGTGAAATCAGTAACTACAATTGATACGTCAGCTTCCTTTAAAGAAACATATATTTCAAGCTTGATTATCAACATGGCTAATACATTTCGATGATAGCTTTACATTTCCTTGAACTGTAGAAAAGCACTAAAAAAATGCAAGCATCATTTACTCCTAACAACAAAGCTTTGATGAAGTGCAACAACTACAGGTGAATTTCTCTAAACTCTTCTTTATATACAACACCGTCAAGGTGGAAAAACGGCCGCTACAAGGCTGTGGAGATCTCTACGAGTTGGAGGTAATCCACAGTATAAAAAAACATATTGGTTTTGAAAATTTTTCAAAGAGATAAGAGATGCCTCAACTGAAGCAAGTGCTCCTCATTTTGAGATGTTGAGTGAGAGGCGCAGGTTTGTCAGGAGTGACTCTTGCTCCCATGTCAGGGGTCCTGCAGCATGGAAAGCTCTGACGGTGGACTGGTATGCTTGCAGCTCCAGCTCATGGACATTCAGAAATAAACCAGTCTTGGTCTCCTGCCCATATTGACATGCAGAAATAGCATCATCAGGGGAAACAACTGCCGATCCCGACCGATTGTTGGTTATCACTGCTACAGTACTGTGAGTAATTTGCACTGCAGCTAGCTACTGAGCACTCATTCTCTTCTCTGATGCACAAAGGTTTCTCAGACAAAGGAAGAACTTTGCAAACTGGTTTCATCTCAGAAATGTTCTTGGTAAGATCATTGTATCTGCTACTTGAAGGTCTATGAAAGTGATCTCCATCGAGCAGCATTCTCTAGCAGACACCTTCAGAGGCACCTCATTCTTTGGGTTAACTGACGAAATTCACTTAGGCAGCTATCCTCTCAGTTCCTTGCCTGTTCTTCTAACTAAATCGTATTGGGTTAGAACTCCCTACTTTGCTTGTAGTTTTCTCTTTCGACAGCTCTGGCACCAGTGGAAGCACAAATGACAGCTGCTTTCACTCTTGGCATAGTGATCAACACTCTTCATAGGCTTGAAAGGAGTCCTGTTCCATCACAATTTTTGAGTGATGAGAGGGAGCAACGCAGCAAATTGGATTGTTCCTTCCAGTTCAATGACCTGAAAAGGGAATGTGATATCGATGAAATACTTTTCTCAAAGAATGGCAAAAAAGAAATTACAATGGTAATGGGAGGATAGTACAGATTGCTACAGATACTCAGTTGAAGTCAAGCAAATTGTCATGGTGTGAGAGGTACCACGGATCTACCATCACTCGCTTCTTGTAGATAAAGTGGAATATTCAATTTTCAACTTTCACAAGTGTTAATGCTTTCACAATAGACCAAACCAAACCATATAATGCAAAAAAGCTGAAATATCTATCTGCACTTTGTCCATGATCTGCATCCAAATTCTAACTTTTATTAACTGAATGAAACATATTCATTTCATTTGAGAAAAAAAAATTCATCTCATGAGATATCTTTTCATCCAGGGAGTATTCACGTGGTAATAAAAAATCAGCATCTTTTCACTTTTAGATAAAAATAATTCAGTGGTTTGAAGTTCAAACACATGCTATGAACTGTTTCATTTGGACGATAACCATAATATGAAACAAATATACTTCACAGATATTATTAACTAGAAATATAAATTTAAACAGTATCTTCACCCTGTCTCCCTCACAGATCAACTGCTTGCTATCATGTGGAATCCTCAAGCAAGATATGTGGAATTCTCTTGGTTGGGATGCAACCTGTTAGCCTGATGACAAAACAGTCATTCTTCAGCATTCTGTAATCTTTCCAAGCCTCCACGAATTATGATCCAACACCTCGGTTACATGCCAAGAACCCATCTACTTTGTCTGACTTGAACTGGTCGACGGAGGCTTGACATCTTCAGTCTGCATGTTCATGGCTGCAAACTTCGCCGAGCAGGCAAAATGTGGAAGACCTGAGCCTAAAATGGCACTCTTCAGGCTTAACATCCTATAGAATGACGGTCGCCTACTTTTAGCTTCATCATATCCCCACTAAAAACCTGAGCCTGAAATGTATATGCACATAAAAAGGTGGACCATAAAATACAAGTCAAGAGAAGCACTAGCACACAGGGGAAGAATATGAAAAACATGAATGGATAAGAAAATGAAGACCTTGTTTTGTTAAGAGCCAAGTATTGTATTTCTAGGTAAAAGCGTACAAAGAAGAATAAAAAGCTCACCCTTAATAAATGATTTGACTCTGAAGAATGTCAAGGATATAAAGTCATCAGAATAAACCAACAGTCTTATTTGTGATGCTATGCCTAATCAGATTAAAATTAGCTATCTGAACAACATATTGTAATAGGTGTTTGTTGACACCATAACAACAAAAAGCGTTAGTGAGACACCAAGATAGCACTAGGCATAAAAAAATCAGATGACGAACACAGAAAAGAGCTGGAAGACAGAGTCCTATAATCTGGATGAGCAAATAAATGAAAGCAGAGTTCATAGTGTTCAACATTCAAGGTTGTCAATATGAGCCAATAAATGTTTGGTAAACATGACTGAAAAGATCCATAGTGGCACTAGAAGCAAGATCTTGTCCTCACTCTGAGATGCATTCTTAAAACTACTTAGCTTCATTTACAAGACAGCTCAGGACAAAAAAGCTAGAAAAATGAGAACTTGAACTCCTCTTATAACCCCAGATATTAGATCAAGCTATGCATCATGTAAGCTTCAGAAGCTAGTCACAAAATTCTTACAGTAATGACCTTATATTCAGGCTGAGTGCTTAGAATCAAAGTCATGTAGGGGAAAATAACAAAAACTAGGTGAATCAACTAAGAATTTCTACAACATAATATATAAGGAAACCAGGTCCTATATATGAAGCATGCTTGGGGGTAAAGATTCAATCCCCTGCATGTTATAGGATGTGAATCTAAATTATTCAAACAGGATAACTAAACTATTTCAGCGTGAAAAACGCCTCCTGCTCAGACTTCAAGCTAAGAGGCTGAAGCAGGAGCAATTCCCCCATGGGCAGATCCAGAAACAGAAGAATCTTTACAGGTTGGAACTTTTGTTCTAGAAAAAATTCAAACCACTTGCAACCTGTTAGACAGAACAGATGCCATATAATCTCAGCTAAAAAAGCACGTCTTAAATCCTAACCATTCAGAAGCACAACTAAGATTCCTAATAGCAAACAGAAGAATAGTACACACGAGCTCAATCTGAGTCTTCGATGCAAAAAATTAAACATAGAGATAATTCTGTACCACACTGAAAAGCCAAAGCAGGAACGCAGATGGAAGGAGAAATATGAGATAGAAACAAGTTGGCTTTGTTCGAATCTTGATCCAAAAATGCGCAGCAACTGACTAGAAGACTCGGTTTAATCTAATCCAACCAAACAGCGACGTGGAAAATAAATTCCAAGAAACTAACAACAAACAGATGACCTTAAGTAAACCAAATACTGAGGCTTGCAGATCCGTGTGCACTAAATAAATAAATCACCTCAAGAACTCTCTTTTTAGACATAGATTTGGGGAAACAAAATCTGGAATGTCTAACTGAATACTGAAAGACAGACAGCAGCAGCTCAAATTGAATTCAGGACAGAACTTACAGACATGCAAACTTTGAAGTCAAAGGAATCAAGAAATCTGCTCTCAGCAGTTTCACCTGAAGATAACCAACCCCAAGTACCCAACCAACCTCGCTTTCTCCATCTAGAAACTTTAAAAATATTTTTTCGAAAGATCTCTAGAAACTTTAAAATAAAAAAGGGAGTTACTTCTGATGAACCACGATTGAGCTGTTCTTCTTCCGACCAATCTGATACTGGATTACAAGGTCAGAATCTGAGAACGGCAGCCAATAAACAGAGGGAAATAGAGAGAAAAAGAATTATTTTCTCAAATAAACTCCTAAAATAGAAACAAAAATCGGATGAGAAGAAATTTAGAGCACCGAAGGCGACCAAATCTTAGGGTAGGGAAAGATTAATCCGGAGGCTAGCAAGCAATCGAGCTGCCTAATTCGGGGCCAACCGTATGAGAAAAAGGTGCTGGCTCGTTCTGTGTAGCATTAGCTTTCTTCGTTCTTGCCTTCCTGTTTCTTGCGTTTGTGTCATGGGGATTTTTGTTTTTAATTTAATTTTAAGCCTCCATTTTTGTAGAGAAAATACATTTGATTGGTGACCTGTTCTAATGTTCTTACTTGAGTGCATATGGTAAAATTATTTTGTTTATACTTTTATCTTTCATAATGTAATTTTTGTGTTTTGTTCTTTTATTATACACAAGTTTATTATATATAGTCTTAGTAGTAGGTATATAAATAATATATTAATAAAGTTGATTTTCAAAACAAAAATGAGTCTATTCCACTTCTAGAGTCTTGAACTTTGTCTGTTTTTTTTATTTCAAAAAGCAGAAAAGCACATACGCACGTTCACCTATAGAGGATGGTACACCTCAAGCTTAAGTTCAGTGTATTTGAGATGCTTTTATTTTGCGCATTGGAGCGATACTCGCACTCTATTTTTCACGTCACATTAGCTTTATTTTAAGTCAAACTTACGTATCTTTGACCATTAATTTCAAAAAAAATTTTATAACAACATAAAGATTTATATTTTCAAATTCACTATCCAAATATTTTTTATAATATATTGGGAAACTATGAGGGGTTTTTTTTTTAAATTGTTGAGCAAAGATAGTAATGTTTGATTTAGGATAAAGTTAATGTGATATATAAAAATGGAGGGTGTAACTTCTATTGGATTTGCATCGGTTGTTGTGATTCCCAACATATTGCCCTTTGGACCATAGAAACTTAAGCTTGAATCATATATGAATCACATTTGATTCAATTTATTTTTTCTAGAAAAAAATGCAAGTTCATGGCACAAAAATTTGTATTCTAAAGAGGGTATTATTTTTGTTTTCTATGCATAGAGTAGAGAATGTGGTTTTGGAGGATGTCACTTGATGAATGCAATTTTGATTTCAAGATCTTCTTTAGGTGCACTTATTCAAGGTCTTCTCTATTCAATGAGTAGGTAGCAAGCAAACCAATCAATGCTAGTTATTTAGCTTTGATATCTTTTTTGGACAAGCTAAAGATATATTATTTATATAGTGGATTAATGACTAAATGGATATCAATTATTTGTTTTTGTCTAGATTCATATCTGATAAAACTATATGAATATCTATATTTACACCTATTTTCTATTGGATGTTAAAATAAATGTATCTAAATATGTTTTCTTAACTTTTCTTTAT
Organism: Chrysopogon serrulatus; assembly: GCA_015844335.1. Taxonomy (NCBI): domain Eukaryota; kingdom Viridiplantae; phylum Streptophyta; class Magnoliopsida; order Poales; family Poaceae; genus Chrysopogon; species Chrysopogon serrulatus. The sequence continues at coordinate 8,684 of JADLZL010007190.1, forward strand.
CCGATTTTGGAGCCTATTAAAGAAACAATAAATATCCGATTGTTATCTATATCCGGGAGGAATATACACATGAGAAAAGGCGTAATTGGGTTCCTGTTGGTGGTCCTTATCAACCAAATCTAATCAATAACTAAGATCTAAAAGGAGAAGCCTTTGTGAATTACACACATGTTATTTATCTTTAACCTCTTTCAACTTGTATTGGATATTTACTATTCTCATAGGACCCTGAAATACAAATATAGTGGAAATATAATAAAAAAGCGTACTCTGAGAAGCGTAAAAGTAGAACCGCAAAGGAATAAAAGAAGAAAGGCCCACCTACCTCGAATGATCTATATAGGCCCACACTAGGCTCAGCCTAGGCCTGCCACGAAGGTGGTGGTGGGGGTCCAACCTAGTCTTTACCACGCCCGGATCCCTCAGGCCCACCTTCGTCAGAGGGTGCAATCAATGCACCAAGGTGGTTTTAGGTGGTTTCCATGTTTAACCCTCCCCAAATTGACACGTAGGCATTATATATGAAGGGAGAGCTCCTCACACACACACACACACACATAGTCTCTCTGCCTCTCCACACTTATACTCTTTTTTACTATTTTTAGTATTTTGGAGTTAGGCCAAGCTTGTGATTGAAGATCAAGACATTTTGGAGTTGGTTTGGTATGATCAATATTATGTTCTTCATTATGATCTTATTCTCACTTTATCAATTTGGTGAGAAACTAGAGCAAAGTTCTTATGTTAATAGTTTAGCATATGTAACTTCATGTTCATGTGCTTGCCGAGGATACTAGTCGTTGTGCGGACCACCACTTGGTGTTACGCGTGCTAATACGCTTCAATGCTAACCCTCCATAGGTGCTGCTAGCAACTATCTGGGTAACTCAATGACATGAGCAATTCTTGGAAAAAAGCAGGAGCTGGTGTAGCTCTTACGCGGGGAAGGTACAAGACCCCTCACAAATCAGCGGGACTGGTCACGGAACAATCACCAGTACGTGCGAACCTCACCACAACTCCAAGCCGTCTAGGTGGCGGTAGTGCCACAAAATGCTCCAAACTCTAAAGCAAATGCACTAAGGATAGGATGCACAATCAAGCAAAGAAGGAGTGGGAGAAGTTTGCTTTTACCTCACAAGGATGTATCACCAATGAAAAATGTTAAAGAAGTGAGCAAGTGCTGGCCACCATGCTTATATAGAGGGACAACCTCAACTAACGTTTACCTACGTGAGGACAAGGCCACATGGATAACCGTTTGAAATCTAGCGATCGGTGCCAAGCGGCTACCCCACTCTCGTGAAGTGTTGTACCGACTAGGCGCCCACAGCGTGTCGGGTCCGATGCGATTCGGTAAAGGTCCCAAAGAGTGATTTTTGTGACCCGCGGTGATCGGACGATGCTCGAATTACCGCTCACGCCACGCCGTCTCTTTACGCGTCGTCGGCGCTGACGGACGCGGCACGCGATGCGGTCAATTCGAGCTCCCGAGAGCTCTAGGAAGGATCGATATCGTCCACTTACGCCCAGGCGGACGGCGCTGACCTATATGTAGTGCATCCGGGGCCAGCGTTGAGCCTGCTTGATTAGTGTCCAGTCTTTTGTCTCCTCGAAAATATCTAAATCCTACCCTCGCAAGTTTGGCGGGAGGAGAGGGACCCCAAGTACCTCCACCCTTGCTCTTATTGGCTAACAACAAAGTGTCTCACCACACATTGCACTTTGTGTTAACATTTTCAAAACATTTCAAGGGTTTTTGGTTAGCTCAAAGACCCTAGCCATATACATAGAATAAGAACACCTGGTGGTACTTAGATAACCAACTTTTAGTTGAGATCACCCCTCTTGATAGTACGACTCTCTATCCTAAATACATTCACACCTATGGTGACGAAGGTGCCATACAAATGGTCTTATCAAATATATACCTTTGCCTTCAGGCCCATTTTATTTTCTCTTTCTTCTTTTCAAGTTAGAGTACCCAGTCACAATCATTTTAGAGTTCATCATCACAAGGTCTTCTCCATGTCTCCATCACTTGGCATGGACCATCCTTTGTTCTGCTACACATAACCATAAAAATTAGTCCCAAGGTTTCATCAATTATCTAAAACCAAAATAGGGCTTTCACCATACTGAAGGCTACCTTCATTGCTGCCCTTCATGGTTGAGGTAGGCGGTGTGTGAAGTGATGTGATCTTGCTCGACAAACGGTGTGATCCGGTATCCCGAAGTATGAAGTAGGAGTGAAGTTTATCTGCCAGACCTGAACCATAGGAGCCCATCTCTATTCTCAACAACTCTACTATTGTGTACAATAGGATGTTCACTCTAATAAGGTTTTCTTTATTCTGAGATTGGCTTGTGTATGTGTCACGCTATCCATATATCTATTATGGTTCACCCTTGCTTTATGAGCTTTGGTATACTATACAACATGTTATCCCGCTCATGTATCGATGAGTCTTTTTATACATATTGTCTTACCTTGGGAAAATATGATATCTAAATACTTCTGAAAGTGAAATGCTACAATAATAATTCCATACATTTGTGGATTTGTTCACGTAATTTAAACATTAAGAACTACCAACCGTGTGTTTGGTTTCATTGCTAGCATGCATGGACTAACAATCCTAGCGATGACACTAAGAAACACTAATAGTGACACGTTAGCATATCATACCTGACAAGGAGCATTCTTGTATATTCCCAACTAGTCGTTGCTAGAACCGACCATGTTAGCGGCATTGTATGATCTAGCATAGGCAATGGAGGCCAACAAATCATCTAGTCATGTTTATATTTTTTCCAATGGCCGGCCTATATAAGTGCTACCTAGCTCATTTGGAGATGCTCTTTTCACTTATTGTTGCCAATGCAACACTATAGAAGGATTCTCGAGACCTTTGCAAAGTTACCAGGAGACAAAGTCAAATTTGAGTGTTAGCCTTGAGTGCTATAAGCGTTCTTGCTTAGGTTTCTTTGAGTTGTAGCTAAATATTTATTACCTTGGTGATTGGGGGAGGACTTTGGTGACCTTCATTGAATGGAGTTGTTATTGAGGAGGCTCTGGTAAGGTATACATGGTGGTAAAAATCCACCATATATACCCAGTGGTGAATGGTATTTGCTAGTGGATGGGGCAAAATTAGTCTCGGTGGCTCTTGATGCCTAACATGGATTAGGGGCTTGTGCAACAACCTAACTCTACAAGACAAAAAAAATTGTCTCTAGCACTTTCTACTTGCTTATCTTTTGATTACAAAGGGTTTACCGTTTAGTGTGGTTAGCATGGGTTTCTTCTTGCAAACTAAGGACCTCTTAGTTGAATGTTTGCTAAAGGTCATGATTAGTATATGATGGTACTAAGGACTTTGTAGTTTGATTTTGTAGCAAGAACTTAGGGTCAAAGATTTTGAAAGTGGGTTAGTTTTTCATTAGGATATTACCATTGTTGCTTTAAATTTTAAGACCCCAATTTACCCCCTCTTGGGTCATTAGGTCCTTATAAATACCAACAACTGTGGGGAAAAAGGAATACCTACAAGACTAGTTGCGAGCTATTGTGGGGTGATTTAACTCACAATATATAAATGAGAACATTCTATTTTGTGCACACTTAGAACAAGAGATTATCAATTTGAAGGTCATTCCTTTTTTTTCTTTGAGGGGTGTCAGTTAAGGGAATATATTCTTCTAAGAGTGAGGTGTTCCTATGGGAATGATAATGATCGAGTAAGATCCAAGTAATGTTAGATGCTTTAATTTCCAATTAAGGGAAATTTCTATGGAACAACATGGCTTCAATAAGTGATAGAATGCTGACTAAGTTGGGTTGATTGATATAGCTGGAAAAATAAAAAAACTTTAAACTTGGAAATGTGGATAATTATCTTCTTGGGGAGGCCTATTCTATCAGTCTAAAGATCTTACTAACCTATTCATGTACACTATGTGTCTAACTGGTTGATTGTATTGGCCTGTACCTAGAGGCTTGTTGAATGAGGCGATATGTCGGAAGGGGGTTTGAATAGGTGTTCCTAAAATATAAAATATGCAACAAATAAAAAGCTCAAAATTTCAAACTTTCAAAGGTCAAATTTTTTGATCTGGTGTCAAAAATTCTGACTTGGGTAACATAAAATCTCGTAAAACAAGGATTGCACCTCCATAATCGACCCACCATTACCAAGGTTACAGACATGTACAATGAGCTGATTTTTTGCTGTAACCCAAAGTCTAAGCCTTTACATGAGCTATACATCTTTGCGCCCGAGGCTGCAGCGACCGTCTAGGGGTGTGTGCACTTTCTAGCTTCCTTCCTCTTTTTCAACTGCTTCCCCTGATCCATCAAGCTGATCTCTTCCCTGTGGGAGGCGAGGTCATGTCATCGCAAAACAAAATCCGGATCACTGCCAAGCATATGAGCTTACAAGGATGAGAGATCGCCTATTGTCTCAAACACCCATGCCTTAGTCTCACTCAGATCTGGATGCTGATCGATCAATCCTCACATGAGTAGGAGAGGAAGAGCTTAATGGCCTTCATGGATGTGCTTGTGTTTTGAAAGAGCTGTGGAGGGAGCGAGGGGGAAAGAAGGGGCCGGGCCAAATATCAAACCCCAAAAAGCTAGCTGTTATGTTACATTTTTGCTAGAAAACAGAGAGAAAAGAAAAGATTGTCCGACTTGACGAAATTAGAGCTAAATGAGAGGGCATTGTGAGATGGCAAGGCATAGAGTCTAGAAGTTGTCTATTTGAGGTGTGTTTTGATTTTTTTTAATGTGTGCGAAGCAATTGTGTCCGGTTTTGGATACCTTTAATTAGAGCATGCACGTGATTCCCATATAAATTCTGTTTTATTTTTCTATTACCATGAAAAATCTAGTTGTAACGTTCGTTAGGATTTTTTACCACAACAAAATCTGGCTTGTCACACTAGTCGTGGTAACTCCTAAAGAAACAAAAAGCTACTTGTTACAAACATACTCCCTCCGTCCCCAAAATAACTATCGTTTTGCTTCTCAAGAAATAGCTTTGACTAAATATATTTTAAAATATTAATATTTATGGTACACATATAGTTAGTATCATCAGAAAAGATCTTTGAATCTAGCTTTAAACAAATTTATTTAGACCTATGAACATTGCAAGTATTTTTTCTATAAATCCAGTCAAACTTATGGTATGAAAACCAAGACGATAATTAACTTGGGACGGATGTTGTAAAAAATTACGACTTGAATCGGGAGAGTAATAGTTACCCATTGATACTGTTTTAGAATATTTTGTTTTGTGTAAATGAAAATCCTGGATGCAGCTGCCTGAAACAAATATCATTTATTGATATATATTTATACTCATATGAGGTAATATGCATGTATTTAAAAATATATCATGGGTACTTTGGAAATGTAACCACACTATCATTATTTTTCAATTGTCACACAAATAACATCGTTGCTACTTTCCTCCGTTCAAATTATAAGGCGCTTTGATTTCTTGATTCATCCATCTTGCATGCATTCAGACACATTATTCTATCTAGATATATAGCAAAATTGATATACTAAAAAGTCGTGTCATTTGTTATATTGAAACACAGGCAGTGTTTATTAATCATGTTCTGTTTTCCATGGTACCGAGGGCTCAAAAGCATTTTCCAACATCGTGCAAGGGGACGAGAATTAAACAAGCATTGCAAAAATTTAGTAAGCATGAGGAAAAGATCTTACCCCCATGTTGATCGATAATTATTTTTGTTTGATATTCCTGTCACTCTGTCAGATGTCACACGTATAAAAAAAGACAAGGGTAAATTTAAAATAGTGTGACTAATGAAGTTGGGGATGCAAAACTAAAAACATAGCTCTGATATCTTCGTGGCTGCCATCGTAATATGGACGATAGAATTCTTTGGCGCAGGTCAGGATTAGGTATTAACAGTGTTTCACTTACAGTTGTAGACCTCAGAAATCTCTGTTTGCTGTGCTCCACAGGTCTGGAAAAATCATCGATCTCCGAGCAGACTGCCGGCATCCTATTATCCCTCCTCCATTATATTGTCCATACTGTTTTTAGAAGCATTATTCCTTCTAGTCATCAGTACACATTTTTCCTGAAACCAAAAAACAATCGGCAACCAACTTATTAGCAGGTTTGTTCCAAAATGACATATCGACTATATATATATACTTAAAGGGAGAACTCCACTACCTGATTTTCTTTAGTTAGTCTTGTTAAGCCACATCACTATAGGGCCACACTTCTTCATCCATTTGTTGAACGTGAGAATAGAAATGAAACGTCTTCAGCATTTTCTCCTTCCCAGCAAACTCCCGTGACGAGCACCATCTTTCATTCCTCCTTCCCTGCAGCTAATCCTTTCAGCTCCTGTGCACACACCCGTGCGCCTCTCTCCTTCTCAACAATCTCCTCCTCCCATAACACACCCTTCGACATCAATAGCTTTGATGCACGGAATACCAAGAGTCGCCGCTGAGCCCATCCACCAAATGCCTAAAAAGTCGCAAGTTTATTTTCACATCACCGACAGTAATCATGCAAGAAAAGACGAAGACGGTTCATCTTAGCTTCCACACCCATGAAATGTCATACTACACCATCCCAATTACTGCACTACATATATCAAACCAGAGGTAATCGGGATGGCAGATGAGAGTCATGCCGCCATGATGCCTGGGCCCGCGTGCTCGGGTATGGCGCAAGGTCCCCTCTCATCGGCTGGCGAGCACGTCTCGGCGCGCGACGCTTCCGAGGACTGGCAACGTAACTATTATTGCTGAGCACCGCATCGTCGAGGCGCTACCAAGTCGATCGACAGGGCTCTGACGCGGGTATGGCCGTCACGGACTGATACACGGCACGACGATGAGGAGCGCTGTAACTGACGCTTCATCGTTACCATTGGCTATACTTTGCCAGGCGCCAACCCAACGTGGCCATGTCATGGCTACATGCTGTGGAGGGCTAGCGACAATGAGCCGCGTGGCCTGTGTGGGCATGGCCACGACAGAGTACGTGCCGCTCTCCACCGCCGTCTGCTGCGTAGGCTGGTGGCCCCGGTAGCCGGTGCCTCATCAGAGCCGAGTAGGTTTGTGAGAGGGCTGAGAGTTATTGCTGCTTTAGGCACCGACTCCCAAGCTTCATGCATGCCGGTGATTATCTCAGCTTAGCTGATATTATACAGATACCTTTATATATGTTGTATTGCATAGCTAGAGTTCAAAAAATTTTTTAGGTGCCTTCTTTTTATTATCACCTGGCTCCAATTATGATATCTCTACATGCAATGATTTGCATTGTGACTAACTATATGTTTATATAATCGTTCCTAATATTTTTTTTGATAAAATACATCGTCTAGGTTACAAAATAGCATGTCCTGCAGCAATGCGCAGGCCAGGGGTGTTATTCTAGTGCTGATTAATGACCGGGAGGTAGTATCATATGTAACAGAAATTAATATAGTGATGAAGTTTATGCAGTAGCATCACTTCATTGAAGCACCATCCTGGATTATTATATTTATATTATTGGTGCATGAATAACAAGGAGGAGAAAATAAAGCTAATTCTGATCTCGAGCCCGACCGGCCACACTCAGATCGAGAATTAGCTTCTTATTTTCTCTGTTTATTATTCATGCACCAATAATATACATATAATCCACAAGCACAGCCTGCAGGTCGTATCTTCCATCTGGCTTCAATCAATCCAAAAGGCAAGGAGATACACTGGCTCCAGCATGAGCTTACCCCAGTCACTGCTTTGTTGGACCCTCCCAGAATCTAGGTCTCTTGCAGTATCCGCTTGGAACAGTCCAAAAGGATAGTAATTATTGGCCTCTTGTAGTATTAGATATACACCGAACATGTGCGTACAATTTGGTTAAACTAGGACTTAATTATATTCTTCTATTATAACAATACATGTCCAGTATATATTTGCTGGTGGCTCGAAAAAAAGACTTAAATAGTATTAGAGGCTATAGTAGAGTTTGAGTTTCTATATACCTAGGGGGCATAAATTGCTAGAGATGGTGCAGATGAATGTGGGTGCAGATGCACCACGGAAAATAAAAATACCATTGAGTAGATCAAGTTTTTCACCATGCTTACGACTTAATAAGTCTAAGCATCTTATATAACGCAGGCGCACCTCACTTCGATCTCCTCGGCTTCCGCAACTGCCGCCTTCCTGCAGGCTGTACTTAATGGCAAAGCAGATCAACATATATCGTTCTTGGCTGCAGGCATATATCGTTCTTGGCTGAAGGCTTCCACATGACATCTTCTCCCTAGGTATCTTCTATTTTAGCCAAGTAGTTAACATCGGGTCTCTCCGTCCTGCTGGTCTAATAAATGATTCAGTTATGTTCCAGCAGATCATCGTGAAATGTAAAGGGATTAGTACAGGGTGGGAGGCAACAGCATGTACTTTTTATTTACTTTCTATGATCTGCTACACACTCCAGGAAAATCATAGAAGCAGAAATCATAGAGAAGCAGCTCATTCTTTCGTTTTTTCCCATAAATAATAGCTTAAGCTCCAGTATGCTGCAAAATAAATCATACTTCTCGTTTTGTATCTTTAGTTCAGATAGACAATTGAAAATAAAAGGTCCGGTCTATAAATTGTTGTCTAGCAAATTGCCAGTTCCTTTTGAAATGACTGCATTCATTCATACAAGTTTATAGAGTCAATATATTAATATAAATATTGTGGCATAGGATGAATTCGGGTTATCTTTGAGTCCAAGATGGCCATGATACTGAACTCTGCATTTTCTGTCAGGTTTTTCTATTTTCATGATAAAGTAGTAGCATGGATTATTTAGCCTAATAAGGAGAGCTTTAAGCTACTTCTCACCGGTGATTTTCCATCTAGCGGCTAGTATATTGAAAATTAACCACACATGTGTGAAACAAGAGAGTGCATGTTGTTGAGTTCCAAATTCACCGGAATGGTAAGCGGAGGTTTCGGACAAAGACCAGGAAGTGATCTCTAACGCGACGGCTCCGGCCAGGAAATTCCGATCTAAAGGGGGCCGTGGATGAGAAATTCCTTGGCCAGCCCAGTTTCGTCCAGAGAAACCATCTTAAACCGGATCTGTTGCGTGAGATAAATACTACTTGCTAGGGTTTCATGGAGAATAGTTCTTTGTGAGATTCTCTTGTAAAAGCGCCACTGCGGCGTGTAACCCAAAAACTCTTGAGATAGTAGGGAATTACTGGCCGGGTGCCCTGGTTTTTTTCCCTTCACATCAAGGGGTTTTCCACGTAAACGTGTGTCTCCACCGTGATTGAATTTCGTTTACTTCATATTTCTATACATCGTTTTTAACAAGTGGTACGAGCTTTGGTTGTCGGCATTGGGGTTCATGACGTATCGTCGATGAAGTTCTCATCTCTCCGCCGCGAACCACGACCACGCGGTTCTCGCTATGGCAAGTCAAGATGGCGGATTCGCCGCGAGACTCATGACTATGATGAGGCTACCGGATAGCATTTACAAACAAGAGGAAGGTCGAGTGGATTGCCGAGAGACCCGCAAGGATCGAGGCGCTTCGCCCTAATTGATTATATCTTCATAACGATATTTCGAGTGTTTGAAAGAGAAAACCGCTGCGTAACATGGTCGAAACTGAATCGATTCGTATGTCCAAGGATCTAACAGTAAGATGCGTATGAAGATGAAGTTGTTTCACGAGGGGATGAAGGAGGAGGATTCGGGTGATGACCCACACGCTGAATTCAAGAAGATCAAATGGCCGACTGAGTGTCGATGGAGGTGAAGTATAATGATGAGACTTAGGTCTTTTATGTTCTGTTCTTTTGCCAAATTCGTATGCAAATTTTCATGACACCACACTTTTGAGCCGGTGATGAACTAACCCCAAAGGGAAGTTTAAGAGGCTCTCAGGGGAGGACAAGATGAGAGGCATGGTGCGGGTATCGACTAACGGTCGTCCTCCAAGGGCGAAGCTTTGCATGTGAGAGGCAGAACTGAAAACAGATCCTCCAATGATGGCAATGATGGTAAAGAACTACGAAAGGAGAGGGCCGTTCAAAGTCCGCCGCATGGTAATAAAAAGTTCTGTGTTTATTGCAAGTTGACAAATCATAATGTTGAGGATTGCGAGAAAAAGCGAGAATAAGGAGAAGAGGAAAAACAAGATTTGGTAAGGTCTGTCTCCTCAAGTATCGCTTCGATGATGACTGTGGTGATTGTCCGTAGTATTTGCTGGTTGTGTTCTTGCTTGGTCATGATGAATGGATTCTTGATTCCGCATGTTCATTTCATATATTTGCACTAACGAAATTGGTTTAGCTCTTATAAGCCACAATAAAGGGGATGTTGTGCGGATGGAGATGATGATAACCCATGTGACATCGTGAGTTGGATCGATTCGGATCAAGACCGATGATGGCATGACACGCACGCCGAAAAACGTCGGTATATATGGGGGATGTCGAGGAATCTATCTCATTGAGCACATTTGATCTGAAATATTACAAATATTCTGAGTTCGGAGGGCGTTTTAAAGGTATCAAAGGTTCTCTTTATCTCGTTTGAAAGGTGATCTTAATCCCAAAAGTTATATATCATGTGAGGGTACTTTACTGGATTTGGTCGGAATTTCTTTGTTACTAATGATGAACTTAGTAAAACTAATCTTAGGCACATGCGTTTGGGACATGAGTCACCATGGTATGATGTAATTGATGAAGAGAAACCCGCTGGAATGGTCAGACTTCGAGTAAGATCAAGTTTTGTGAGCACCGCGATATTTGGCAAGCATAAGAGGGTACAGTTCAACACTGGTTTCACACCACTAAAGGTACTCTTGATTATGTTCATCTTGTTGATTTATGGGGTCCTTCTAAAAGCCCTCACTTGGTGGTGCTCGTTATGCTTACAATTATTGATGATTACTCACAGAAGGGTTTGGCCTTATTTTTAAAAACATAAAGACGATACTTTTTGCCGCTTTTAAGAACCGGAAAGTAATGATAGAAAGGCAAACTAAAAGGAAGGTAAAATTGCTTCGCATCGATAATGGTGGTGGAGAATTTGTTCGCATGCCTTTAATGATTATTGCGACATTAGAAGGCATTGTTAGGCATCACACCATACCCCATACCCATGTCCTAATGGTGTGGGTCAACTATGAACAAGGACCATCATATCCAAGGCCCGGTTGCATGCTGTCAAATGCAAAAGATGAGCAAGCGGTTTTAAGGTCCAAGCTGCTTAATCACCTCAGAAAAGTATTTGATAAACAGGTCACCTTCTATTCCACTAAAATAAGAAAACTCCCATGGAGGTATGGTCTGGTACGCCCGATTATTCAGCTTAAAAGTTTTTGGATGCATCGCTATGCTCATGTTGACAATGGAAAATTAGAGCCTAGAGTAGCGGTCTTTTTCCTTGGTTATAGTTCGGGGAGTCAAGGCTATAAATTCAAACAAAGCTTGTCTTGGAGAAAAGACTTTTATGAGAGTGTTGTATTCAATGAATCTATGATGTTTACTAACGTTTGCCCCTCGATCATGTTCCAGATAAAGAGTCAGCAAGCGCATCTGAGTGGAGCATGTTGATGATGATATTGTGTGGTGGAGGTGGCTTGATGAGCAGGATGTCCATGATAATGATGTTGCCGAGGATGATGCTCATGGTGATGTTCACAAGAACTCCTCCTATTTTGCGCCTAGAGGAGGATTTACCTATTGCTCAACGCAAGTCAAAAGCGACGCTTGCACCTCCCAAACGCCTCATTGAAGAATGTAATTTGTCTTACTATGCTTTGAGTTGTGCTTGAACAGTGGAGAATATTCATGAGCAAAGAACCTATAAAGAAGCCGTTTCGTTGTGGTGATAAGTGAGAATTAGATTTCTGCTATGTATGAGGAGATGCAGCTCTTGAGAAGAACAAGACATGGGAGGTTGTACCTTTGCCTAAGAAAAAAAAGAAGACCATCCGTTGCAAATGGATCTTCAAGAGAAAGGAGGGTTTATCTCCAGCGAACCCCCAAAGTATAAGGCAAGGTTAGTTGCTAAAGGCTATAGTCAAATTCGGGTGTTGACTATAATGATGTGTTCTCTCCAAGGTAAAACTGATTCAATTGCATTTCTTAGTATTGTTGCTTCACATGATCTTTGAGCTTGAGCATTAGATGAAGACATGCGTTTTGCATGGAGAGCTTGGGGAGGACATATACATGGACCAGCCGGGAAGGGTTCATGTAGGCCCGGCAAGGAAAAATATGTGCAAGTTGAAGCGATCCTTGTATGGTTTAAAACAAATTCCCTGGGCTGGAACAAGAGGTTTGATCTATTGTTGTTGTCACACGGTTTAAAAAAGATCAAAATATGATAGTCTGTGTTTACATCAAACTGTTAATGGATACCTATATATTTGTCGTTATATGTTGATGATCTTTGATTGCTGCCAAAGTGGGCGAAATCACTAGTTAAAAGTTGTTGGTAATTGAGTTTGTTGCAGAAAGATATTGTGGTCAAGAAAATTCTTGGTATGGAAATTAGTAGAGAGCGAGAAAATACGGTTTTTCATCAACAAAGTATATCGAAAGTTCTTCGACGTTTCAACATGCAAGTAAAATTTATTGGTACCCTATTGCATCTCACTTTAAGTTGTCATTGCTCGGTGTCTAATGCAGTCTGATTGAATTACATGTCAAGGGTTCTTATTCTAATGTGACTGGGGTCTTTGATGTAGCCTTTATGGTTTTTAACTCTAATCGATTTATCATATGCTATGAGTCTTGTTAGTAGATATATGTCTAATCCTGGCAAAGAACATTGAGGGCGCTCGGGGCGATTTTGGGGATAAAGGCAAGGTTGTATTCCAGATTGCTTAAAGTTTAAAAGAACCGATAAGTGGTCTTATTGGTTAGTGTGGATTCTCGACATGCTGCTGATCCGACGCGAAGATCACTTTACTGGTTATGTGTGTTTACTGTTGGTAGTGCTGTGAGTTGAGGGCTACTTTTTACGCCTCAAGTTGTTGCATTGTCTACTACCGGGCGTAATATATGGCTATTTGTGAAGTGCAAAGAATTAATTTGGTTGAAAGGTTTGTACGCCGAGCTCGCTGGAGTTGAATCTTGCATAAGCTTCAATCGTGACAGCTCAAAGTGCAATTTAATTACCAAAGATCGATGTTCCATGAGAGAACTGCTAATTGCTAGATAAGTTAAGTATCATTTTGTGCGTGTGATGTGATTGAAGAAGGTAAGCTGAAGGTATATAGGAAGTAAATAAACCAGACATATTTGGTCAGCTATCTGAACTTAGCAGTGTTTTGTTTTCTAACAAGTGACCCTCCGAGATCCAATTTTCCCTATTACTATCGCGATTATGCAATGATGACATATTTCTTCTGCAAAGGAGATGGAAACTCTAAACATGCCCTAAGCTCTTGTACTGTTTTGAACTGCTGTTCATTTTTTTTTCCTACAAGGGATTGAAAAATCTTTTAGTATGAATACATTCTCTTTTGTTTTGACCAAAATATATTCTCTTTTGTTAGTTATTAGTTGTTTAAGATTGAAACATCCTAGCTAATATAGAAATCTAAGCAGGTTATTAGTATTACCAGTGACTAACAAACAGGCATAATCTTTGCATCTCTTGTCGATCGACTGCTAGATGATGAAAAAAACTTCACATCTTAACTGTGCACACAGCAACTAGTACAAAATGCACATAGAATACACAGATAGTCATGCCACCGTTCAGGTATATGAGCTTCTTAGACAAGCCTTGCAAATTTCTTAGACAAGCCTTGTGAATTTAGGGAAGGAGTCCTTCCTAGTCACTAGTATCTACTTTACCCAAGTCCCCATCATTGACTGCAGTAAACCTGTGGAAGTCCATGTGGGACAATAATGTATGTATAAGATACCATGTCTAAATTGCAGTGAAGCCAATGATGGGCACAAAGCTAGGCATATACTTACATTTTTGTTAATTTCTGCTCCTATGTGGCTGCTCGGCTGGCCTTAAAGAACCAGATTGCCCCATCTGAACAAAGGAATAAGATCAACAATTATTACTGATCAAGTTCAACATAACTGAAACCTATGAATCATATAATAAATGGACTAATAAGGTAGCAGTTAAGCTAATTGAATAAATTTTCCTCTTGAAATATCATTTGCTTACAGAAAAGCTGTGAACAGACGTTGAGAAGGTTTACCTGACTTCTTCCTGATTGTTGTCTGGCCTGTCCATGATTCAAATCTGATAGTAAGAGCAGCACATCATAAATAATTTCGAACATCAGATAACAGTCAGATTAGCACAAGATAGCAGGCTGCAAGACTTGTTACCTGGTGATGGCAGATACACGCCGTTTCCATTATGATACATGCGGATATAACATCCAGATGGCATAGCAACAACGGGCGACATATAGCTGAAACAAGATGCAAATGAATTTAGGAAGGAATATAATATGTTACTCCATGCTGAAATGTAGAACATAAGTAATTGTTTCGTGATACCTTAGAATTTGAGATATCCTTGAAGCTGGAATAGCATAAGTGTTATTCTCATACCTAGCATGACGAGGTTCCCAGCTTGTCATATAATACCTAGCATGACGAGGTTCCCAGCTTGTCATATAAAAAGAATGAGCAGCCTGCATGCAGTAGGCATGATTACAACAAAATCAATTAGTACTTTTATATTTTATACTAGTGCAGTAGCTTACTAGTGTTGGAGAAGGCTGACTCTGTTCATATATGCGCTTATAATAATCTTCAATGATAGGATCTCCTGCAACAGGGATAAAAACATGAATAATTGAGAATTATAAAGGTTGATGGATTTTGATTGGAAACAAATATATGTTCAAATGACGATGCATGACATAAAAGATAAATAAATCCACATATATATAGTACAAAGGGGCAGCAGAATTTGTAGCCAATACTAACCCAAAATAGGAAGATGTACTGTCAAGATTACTTAATAATGAAAGACAGAACCATCCAATATTACCATTTGCAAATAGCAATCATTTGCATGATATTATATTAGCAAATAGCAGAATGACGAAGGGCTTCAGAACTTATACAGAAAATTAACGTTCTAGGAGAAAAATGATTCACACATCAGGGTGAACTTATACAGAAAATTAACGTTCTAGGAGAAAAATGATTCACACATCAGGGTCAGTGATTATTATTCATATAATGGATCAAACACTATGCTAATATAACATTAGAGACACCAGCAGTCGTTACATATCAAGAAGTCTTATACATTCGACATTAATTTGTTGCATGCAAAGTGTTTGTTTGTCACATAAGATTATTGCAATAATATACAAATTTGTCGCACAAGACTACTGTAATTAATATACAAAAAGTCATCCGACACCACTTAGGAGATTAAAATGCCTGTTCTTTAGTCCAATGTTGTTCACCCTTTAAATGAAAATACAACCTAGCTAGCTAGTGAAATGGGTGAAATGGATGCCACAAAAGCAATATAGCCTTTAATTTTGTCACACAAGAAATTTGGGAAAGATTAAATTTTGATGCCATCAAACCCTAATCAATTGTTCAATCAGTTTTTGAAGAAGATGGAGAAAGAGGGACAACGCAATATGTAGAGACATTAAATTTAAATCAACATCAGACCTGCACAACTTCAAAAAAAATAACAGGACGAACAAACTATAAGTTATGCACATACTCCCTTTGTCTCAATTTAAATTAAAATTCTAGAGTTGTCTTCAAATTATTTTAAACTTGACTAACATTAAAAAAGAATCAAGATTTATGACATCAAATTAGTCTCACTAGATATATATATATCATGAAAGAGATTTGGTGATATGGATGTTATTGTTACCCTTTTCGTATAAAGTTGGTCAAACTTAAGACAATAAATTGTTCTATTTTGAGATCGGAGGTAGTAAATCTGAAATTAATGAATAACAAGATGGTCAGAATTTTGAAGAGAATTAACTCACGTTGAGCAAGCTTATTATTACTAGCTTTTTCATCCGCTTCAGGGACCTGAATTCGGCACGGTTTCCCACAAATCTGATGATGTTGTTTCAGAAAACAATGTCACAGTAGTTAATATTCATGGAGCACGCAGGATGTCAGAAAGGCAAATAATAAAACTCAATAACAATTCACTACAGAAGCAAGAGTAATGTGTATATATATCATATATATGTGTAACGTCATGTACATGTTAACGTAGCTGTGACAAACATTTCACAAGAACCATTTTCCGGTCAAGGAGAGAAAGGGTGAAATTTCACGAATAACAAACAAATACAGGAGACTACCAGGTACAACAGACTAAAATGATCACTTGTGTAATTAAAGTTAACTAGCTCATCGTATAGATAAGTAGCCAGTTAATCAACATGAAAGAGAAAAGAAATTAAGATGTTGGAGGGAATTACTTGTCCATTATTATTCTATCTAACCATTAAAATTAAAGAAGGGCGCAGAAACAACGCTGCCTTGATTTGTGCTATATGATGGTGTGAATGTGATTTCTGCTGGTTACCATATAAAACGTGTACATAGATTATTTGTAGCACAGTAAACAGTGAAATAGAGTTTTTTTTTAATTTATCATATAGTGAAATAGAGTTGATGTGCGGGAAGTGCACACTGCAGTAATAATATAACGAATTCATCCCGCACAGAATATATATCAAGAAATTAAAAAAAAATTCCATCATCCAAGCGAGAAGATAGCACAAACCTCGACCTTGCCAAACTCCGCGATGGCCTTGCTCGCCATGGCGGCGTCACGGTAGGCCACGAAGCAGTAGCCTATGTTGTTCCTGTAGTGCGTTCTATCCCTGATCATTCGAACCTCAGTGATCTCGCCGAACGCCGAGAGCGCCGACCAGACATCCACCTCCGTCGCGTCCCTGCAGAGCCCGCCGACGAACACCTCCTTCATCCTCTTCTCCTCCGCAGCAGACAAGTCAGCTGGAGCCTTGTTACCCTTATCGTCCTCGTCCCTCCCCACCGCCACGGCCGCGCCGCTCACCACCGCCGCCGGGGCATGACGAGCATCACGGCTGCCCGTCGCGGCGGCGGGCTCCCCCGGCGGCTATGGTCTTGTTGGCTTCTTTTTCCCCCGCCTCCGCCGTCTCCTCGTACTTGCCCAGTAAGGAATTATTATGGGCAGAAGCAGAACCCGCGGCCGGCTTCTCAGGCGGAATCTCGCCCGGTTCTAGCTCGTACTCTTCGTGCCCCGGCTGCTGCTCGCCATGGCCCATGGACGGCTGAGGCTCGTCCACGGCCAGAGGAGGTGGCGGCCGTGGCGCGTAGGGTTTCTCTTTCTCCTCGATCTTGGCGGCGGCCGGGGGAAGGGGCGGGGAGAAGCGAAGTTTCTTGCCCGCGGGAGAGGGAGCGGGAGCGGGACGACGAGACGTCGAGGCGGCTTTGGCTTCCGCTTCCGCGTCGGCTTGCGACAGCGCGGTATCGACTAGGAGCCTGAGGTCACCGAAATCATCGGCAGCCTCGGCGGCGGCTGGGCGATCGGGAATCTGGTGCGGGGCGGCCGATAGGGCTAGGGGAGCGGCCGGTGCGGGGACGACGATGGGGTAGCGCGGGGTCCGGCGCCTCCTCACGGGAACAAAAGCCAACGGGGACGGCAGCTGCGGCGGCGGCGGGCCTCGGCGGTCCATCGACGCCGCACGGACGGACGGAAGGACGGCGAGGCTGCAGGGGGGCTGGCTGGCTGGCTGCGGAGGGAGTGACGACTGACGAGCGAGTGGCCTGGTGAGCGTGACGACGAAGTGGTTTGCTGGAATGGAATGGACGGACACAAGAGGAGAGAGAAGCCGCGTCTCCGGTTACAAAAGGGCCCGGGGAGAGGGCTGCGCGCCGCCTGCTGGTTTCGGCGTGGGGCCCGCGCTGGCGCCGGACATCTGTCGTCTCAGGTGGCGGACGACGTGGGGCCGCGGGCGGCCGGGAGAAGCAACCTCGAGAGCCGAGCCGTGCCTTGGTCTGTCACTCATGCCCTTGGGTGCATGCAGGCCGTTGCGGCCGGACTTTGCGGTGGTTGCAGCCCTAGCACATACAGCCGCCAAACGGCGCAGGCAAAGCTGTGTGCGCGCGTGCGTTGTGCCCTGGTTTTGTGGCTTTTTTCCTCTCGTTCTGTAGCAGTACGTAGCACCCCACCCCACCGCCCTTCCGGTTCAGTCACCCCCCCCACCCCCCCCCCCCCCCCCGGCGGCCCCTCTCACATCAAAATCCTGAACCCCGCCGGCGACCAACGAAAACGTATTCGATGGTGTAGGTCACGTCACACAATCGACCAGCAAATGAGCAAAGCGCGGTGTGACCGACAACACGTACTGTTTATAGCTTCTTCGTTTTTTAAGGCAAAACTGTGGGGGAGATCCTCACAGCACTTCGATTAATAAAATTAAGAGAGTTACAGAGAGTGCTTACAGCTGAGATTAACTATAGGCATCTAGCCACATACAGAAAGATGATCGCAGATCATTAGAAAAATGAAGGGACTGCAGAAGACATTGGTTTCTAAAGTTTCTAAACCAAACACCGAGTTGAACTCTGTCATTCCTGAAGACCGAGAACAAAGCAGAAAACCTCTTGATCGCTCAACACGACAAGAAGGGTTAAGTTCATCGTGTTATAGAGTGCCGCTCTAGAATATACTTTGACCCGTTAGGATCCTTGGAATAATTGAATTTATTTTAATAATCATAACTTAGACACATATATTAGTTAAACTAATATGGTTGGTCACATATATATGGATCATATTTGTATATTATTATTGGCTATACAAAAGAGATACTTATGTGTTGCGTTTCTACCGTAGGGACACTACTGGAAACTGGCTCTTTGCCGAGTGTCATACAGTTTGCCGAGTGTTTTTTGTCGGGCACTCGGCAAACCTCCAATTTGCCGAGTGTAACACTCGGCAAACAAATACACTCGGCAAACCAGGGCTTTGCCGAGTGTCTGACACTCGGCAAATAAATACACTCGGCAAACCGGGGATTTGCCGAGTGTCTAACACTCGGCAAACCGTTGCACTCGGCAAACATGGACGGGGGGGTGACGCCGTTAACGGTTTGCCGAGTGTCAAGGGAAGACACTCGGCAAACCTAGGTCGTTTGCCGAGTGTATTTCATTGACACTCGGCAAACCAAATTTTTTTTTTGATTTTGGCTTCCAAAATTTTTCTGCTGTACTTGTATAGTATTATGGGCACTATATTTGATTTTAGACATTTTCTCGAACGTTTTACTATATATTGTTCCTTTATTCTATTTATTTGATTTTTTTCATGTAAAGGTAGTTTGCACTGCAAGTGCATCCGATAGTTGAATTTTATGGTTGGAAAAATGATATTCATATAACTGTGTTCAATTTGAGCCCGTATCTAGAGAGAAACTCAAAAGTTCAAACACCTTATTCACGTAACACGTATAGGCAACGTGCGTGCAAAGGTATTTAAAATCTATAAAATGCAAATAAAGTCTAAAAATCATGAAACTTGGTGACATGTCTTTATTTCGTAGGAGAGAGGCTATGAAAAAAAAATTTGAAAGGATTTCGAGTACGTATGCACGCTTATCGCTTACCAAAACCTACATAGGCGTCACATGAAATCATGAAACATCCTCGTTGTTTATTGGGTTTCCAAACATTTTTCGAGCCAATGTTCACTTAAACCTTCCTAATTTTTTTGCATAGCTTATGCATATGATATGAAGACATCTCGCCAAGTTTCATGATTTTTAGACTTTATTTGCATTTTATAGAATTTTAAAAGCCATTGCACACACGTTGCCCAAACGTGCGTGAATAAGAAGTTTAAAATTTTGGGTCTATCTCGAACGCGTTACTGAATAAAGAAGTTTAAAATTTAAAGAAAAATTGGTTTGCCGAGAAAATTCAAAATAATGGAATAAAGGATCTGTTTCAAAAAAAGGGCAATATTAAACAAGTTTAGCAAAAAAAAATTTGGCCAAAAACCAAAAAAAAAAAGAGAAAAGTTTGCCGAGTGTTTTTAGAAAACACTCAACTCTCTACCTACTCGGCAAAAAAAAAAAAAAAAATTGGTTTGCCGAGTGTCGATTGGGGCACACACGCTCTTACCACCGGCACCGCTCCCTTGACACACACGCCACCCCGCGCGCCACACACCGCCGCCACCCCCCGCCCCCCCGCCACCGCCCCCCGCCCGCCGCCCGCGCCGCCCTGCCCGCGCCTCCGCCCGGCCGCCCGCCCGGCCAGGCGCGCCTCCCGCGACACCCACCTCGCCCCCGCGGCCACGCCACGACAGCCAGCTCTCCCCGCGGCCTCCTTCCCACTCGCCCGCACAACCGAAGCTCCCGTGCTAAGAAAGAAGCAGCGGCGTCCCAACGGAGGAGGCAGATCGGCGCCCGAGCGAAGGAGGCGGCGGAGGCAAAGCGGCTTCCCAGTTGTGGAGGCGGCGAGTAGGCGGCGAAGGCAGAGAGGCCTCCCAGTTGCGAAGGCCAAGCGGCGTCCCGGTGGTGGAGGTGGCGCGACATCCCCGCATGACGCAGGCAGTCCGTGCGCGGCTTCCAACCAGGCGTCCAGGAGCCGACCAAGGTGATCCCCCGTCGACTGCCGCCTGCCACCCTTCCCCGACCGTCGACTGAGCAGCCGACCTGCACAAAGGCAAGAAGGTTCCCAAACCCGCTGTAACTTTTTCTCTCTCATTTTGCATTGCTTGGATCTAGAACCGCCACCATAGTGGGCATCCAGTTGTTTGACGAGGACCACGGCCACTGCTTCTTCTCCGCCACCAAGAATAGCTTCGGCGAGTTCGCGATGCCCCACTGGTTCCGTAGCACCATCCCGGGCTACACAATTTTTTACGGGCACTCCAAGAGATTTCGTTGGCCTTGCTCATTGTCTAACACGCACACAGTTGTTCCCCATTTGACGTATGAGCATTTTGGACACTGAATTAGTGCCCATGTTTGATTTTGGCAATGCGACTCTAACTCTTCAAATCAGAAATCTTCCACCACTGACATCTTCCAAATTTACTAAATTGAATGTAAATTGCGGCATCAAAATTTGCTAGCCTCAAGGTGTCTTTTAGAAAATCAATCTGCTTGTGTTGATGGCATTTAAGTGGTGGAAATTCTATGGACTCTCTGTGTTTGAGAATATAGACATCTAACTATGAATTGTTTTCTGTCAATAAGCTCTGTGAACTGTCATGCCTCTGTTGACAAAATAGTTGCCTACATTAAGACCAGAGTACAGATAATCATACATCTGCATGAGGTAGTAAGGTAAATGATGCTTTTAACTTGTTGTCCGGCCACAAGCTCTGTGTGAGCAATTAGGTAATTTAGGCAGTAGTTCAGGTCCTATCACATGTTAAATCTACAAGGCCTACCTTCTAAAACAAAAGGAGAAAAATATTTATGTTGTAGAGTAACTGATACTGGGTTCTTTATTAGTTAACAGTTCAGTTAATAATTGGCATTGTTTTCAGACAAATACAAGGCTGTCAGTTCTGGCTTTGTTTAGAGAAGTTGGCTAAATAATAAGGCCAAAACTGCACCCAGTTTTATGATGAATTCCTTGGCTGAGGTAAACGATTATTTACTTAAAGAAATCTGAGAAAGAGTCCTCTGATCAACATGCATGAGAGCGATTCTTGACGATTCAGCGTACATGAATTTAACTGATTCTAGAAGCTAAATCTGGGCATTCGTGATTTTAGTGTTCCTTTCAAACCATCATATATGGTGAAAATCTAATTTGTTCTTTGCTTTCTATTAATTTTGCAAGGAAGCCTAGGCACATGTTCTCTATAGGCACACATGAGTGTCAGTGTAACTATTTACTCCAATGTCTTGCTCAGGGTGTTTCTGAATGAAAAAAAATGAGTAACCTGAGCTGCTGCATGTTTTTGTGTAGATCCAGATTGGTAGGGATGCCTAGAATATGCTATACTGATCTATACCAAGCTAGATAAATCTCTAAAAAAATTGCAGATCGTTGTGCTTACACAAAATCAGATTGACTGTAGATGTCTTGCACATGTATCAGTGGCCATAAAATTCTCATGTGTTACACGCAGTTTAATCTGCTTGCTAGCACTCTTGCCATTTTTGAAATTTGCCTGCCTACCTAAGTTCTAGAATTATAAGGTAGCCAATTTTATATTTTTGGTGTCTGCAGTGTTAAAATTTTGAATTAGTTGCCATCTTAGATTACTCATCAAATCTGCAACTCTAACTTCAATGCATTTTTTGTTGGATGCAACCTACAGGGAAAAAGTTATTAGATGGTGGCTTAATATCCAAACGAACCACAATGTTCCTAGAAGTGCAAATGTCTTGCTGGATTCAATTGGTAATTAAGCTCCTCACTTTGTGTTTCTCTCATCTTTTCAACTGCTTGATATCTATATGCAGCAGTCCATATTAAGTCATTTACTGCTCTCTAACCTATTGATACAAAGCTACTTGAGTAAATAATCACTTCAATACGTAATGTGTTTCTTCACAGATGTGCTAGCACTTCAAAAACTGACTGAAATGATAGATGTTTGCTGCAAATCTACCTTTTGTTGTGTAAAATCTACCTTTTTTCCGTGTTTCATTTTATTGTTGCCTAAACAGTTCCATTGCATCTAGGTTTAAGAGTAATTTAAGCAGGACTTGTGTACATTTTTAAACTGAAAAAATATTCGCAAATCACTATGCTTGGATTTCTGATCTTTTGTTGTAGTTCCAATACTCTGAAAGAAGTAGCAGGCACATTAAAAAAATGGCTTCCTACTGTAATTTTCACAGGTAACATTTTCTTTGTCTGCTAGCATTTTGTGAATTCCTGTAGCCTGATTCGTTTCAAGCTTTTATGTGTAATCACCACTACAACAACATCCTGAATTGTTGGCCTTTCACTTAGATGTAGCTAATATTAGGATGGTCTGACATCTACCACTATTAGCCAATTACAGATCTGGGACACCCCAGTGGATAGGAGGAAATGATTTAGTCGATTTCTTCTCGATTATTATCTTGTTTATTTCTTTTTTTTCTCTCTTCTAATGCTCACTGCTTTCAACAAACATGCAGGACCATGAGCCACCTCTCTGGCAGCTAATTAGGTGGCCAGGAACTTTGCTGATCCAGTAGACTGTATTTATTTTTTGCACACACCAGTAGCAGATAGGCTATTTCATCATGTGTGGTAAATCATAAATGTAAATTGAATTGAGCTACAATTATTTTCAGGGTTCAAAACTATAGTGAAGCATATACCGATGCGATTTGCGTGCATCCAGCAGGTCAATTACAATGATATTTGAGCATAATATGGCTGCTTGCCTTATGTTGAGCCTTGGAGTAGGATCTACACCATGATGTTATAACCCCATGTGAGGTTCTTTTCCAGATTACAGCTGGCAAGAGATCAAGCTTTCTACCTGAGTTCAGCTCCTCCTAGGTGCCTAAAGAGACGCTTTTGAAAGATCGTGCTTTAGATGTCTGCTTTGGAAATATGGATGCTACCCCAATAGATTGTATTTCCTGATATTGAGATGCTGATAAATATAGTTGCTAAAATTTGGATTTTGCAATGTGAAATATTTACCAGTTCTGCATAGAGGCTTGGATTCATCCAGATTATGATATATGTGTGATATGTGATATATATGTGATATGTGATATATCTGTGATATGTATTTTATATGTGTGTGATATGTGATATATATGTGTGTGATATGTGATATATATGTGTGTGATATGTGGATAGAATGGAAAAAAAAAATTGCACTGCATGGTCGATTTGCAGAGTGTTTTCTTAAAAAACACTCGGCAAATCGACCATATGCATGTGCACCTGGGATCAAGGTTTGCCGAGTGTTTTTCAAGAAAACACTCGGCAAATCTCAAAATTTGCCGAGTGTTTTTTTGTAAAACACTCGGCAAATCTCCTCGATTTGCCAAGTGTTTTTAAGAAAACACTCGGCGAACTGAGGAGATTTGCCGAGTGTTTTACAAAAAAACACTCGGCAAAATTTGGTCGATTTGCCGAGTGTCGGCCGTCCGACACTCGGCAAACCCGCCCGCTGCCGTTGGAAGTCCGTTTGCGTCTTTGCCGAGTGTGTGACACTCGGCAAACGATTTGCCGAGTGTCCGACAAAAAACACTCGGCAATCCTCTCATTGCCGGCAATTTTTTCACCGTGTGCGGTTTGCCGAGTGTTTTATAGGGTTTGCCGAGTGTCAAAGACACTCGGCAAACCCCCTGTTTCCAGTAGTGGGAGCCGGGGCAAGTTGAAGAGGGTCCGGTGTTACATAAGTTGTAAAGTAGAAACATAGTATGGTGATATACCAATTTTTATCTCCCACAATATGAATTTTATTTTTCACCCTATAAATTTGAGATAGGCTTATACATGAACTTCAGAAAGTGGTGGAATATCAAATTTAACCAAATAGCCTAATTTGTTAAATAGATTTCAGTTCCCCCCAACAAAAGGATACAAACGGCCTCTAAGAGTTTTTGCTTATTAGATTCTTTAGGATGATATGTTATGCAATGTAGGAAAGTAGTGATTGTTGCCCCTTGATGAGCACCAAGTTTTGGTAGGGTTCACTCCTCGCTCTAAAGCCCTTGTTCGGTAGGGCTTCACCTTAGCTCTGGCTTCATAACATGATACTATAGGAGAAGCCACCAACATAAAACACCTCCAAAATAACCCAAAAATACCAAGAGCAAGTGAAAGTCATTTTCTTTGCTTTGGTGGCTCCTGCAATCGCCAGTGCATACACTTTGTGCTATTGTGGATGATATAATGATTAGAAGCCATGAGCCAATTATCAATCCCTAATTCTAGACAATGGTGTTCACACTTATGTAGAACTTGTTCGCCATGCTGCTATAGAAGTAATGATTTCTACGGATACACATTGGATTTGTGTTCACATGTAGTGCAGTTTCCAGCAATTAACCCTTGGAAGTGGAGGGGCCAGCTTATGAATCTCCCATTGAAAACATTCCTATTTATATAGGGAGTAGTCTGCCTTGCAACCACACCTTGAATGGTAATTACTTAAGGGTGGTACATATGGTTGATTGCCCTGTAAATAGGGGTTTCCAAGGAGTGGTGTGTAAAACCTACTAACCTCGGAAATCTTGCTCATATTATAACAACCCTCTTCTTTCTCCTTGGGATAGAATTGTATACCCAAGGATAAAGAAGAAAGATGCTCTCGATTTCCTTGAAAGGATTTGTCTCTAGAAGGCAAGATGTAAGTTAATCATATGCCATTTTTTATGTTTAGTGCTACTATACATTATTTTGTGGCTTGATTAGATTTTGGTTGCACTATCTAGAGAGATCCTACGTACTGTGTGTGGTTTGACCATTTGGATATGAAATTAGTTCACTTATGTTCTCTGGAAAAGCAGTCTTCAATTGAGTAGGGGCACAAAATTCTCCTGGTATTTAGCCCTAATTTTGTGTTTTTAGACTATTTGGTTTAACATGAATGATGGTTGCTTCTTGAATTTATATCTAGGTATAGACATCCAGAGAGAGAGAGAGGATATGAAAATGTTCTATTTAACATTGGCTGATATAAATTATTGACACATTATTCATCTTTGTTTAAAAAATACAGGATGTTATGGTTTGGGTGTGGAATTTTAATAGGCTAGAGCTGGACTAGGTAGTCATATGGTGGTGGTGTGGAATTTTAATAGGCTAGAGCTGGACTAGGTAGTCATATGGTGGTTTCCCGTCCTGAGGCATTGGTTGCAGTATCTGCAAGTGTAGTTATTATCTTGTGATGTTATGCATGTAGCATTATATTGCTCCATAGAAAACATGACATGCATGCTTTTAGGTCTTGGCTTGATATCTCAATAAGGCACATGTACGTTCATGGAGTTGGGGTAGAGTCATTCCATTTCTTCACCCCTTTGCACCTAGCCTTATTAAAGCATTAAAGAATGATGGAGGAGGTCCATGATATCCCTTCCTCTCCTTTTCATAGGCAAGAGTACATGCCCTCACCACCAAGATCCTAGCCTCGGGCCTTCACATGTTTTCTATATTATGAAGTTGGTGTTACTAGCCTATTATCTTAGACAAATTTCCTCATAGCATTCTTAGCCCTGGCCTAACCCTTTTGTTTGACAGAGTGACGACTTGGTTACCACAACACATCGGAGGGTGGCCACTCATGGTCTTTGGACTAGTCCTCTTGCATTGCATGAACTTGTGTGTCTATGTGTGGTGAACTGAACTTTAGGACTTGCGCTTTGATGTGTCGACAAAAAATATGATTTGGGGCCTATTAACCTTCACTTAGCCTTGGTCCTTCCTATAGAAGTGAAATTATCTATTATACTTCTTAGAGATCATCGTCTTCAATGTGTGTGTTTTGTGGGGCATTGCCTGAGTGAGGGCCATAGCCTGCCGTCATTTCAGTGAGTCTATCATAGGGTTTTAGAAACTTCTTCTTCCTTTTTGTTGAGGAATCTTATCTCATGCATATTTGGAGTCCTTGTAGCTCTAACCATATGTGCATCTCTTGATCATTCATTCCTTGTGGATGAAGCTACTGGGAAATCTTGATTCAACACAACAATTGTATGAATAGAGTTGAGATCAACTATAGATGCCTTAAGGTAAATGGACACAAAGAGAGAGGTACATCTCTAGGTCTATTTTTGAATCTATATGATCTACCTCCTCATGGTTGAAGGGGTATCTATAGGATGCCTTTCAAGTGATGTTGATGGACATGTACGTACCATTATATACCCTACCTTCTAGATCAGATGAATAGTCTTTGCGTTGGTAATCCTTGCAATAATATTAGAGACTGGAGTCCTAGATTTGACTAGTGTTGTTCGTACAATGTTATTGACATAGAAAGGATACTGGTTTCACTTTTGCCCCCTCTTTGTGGTCAGGAGTTCTTCCATGAAAACTTTCAAATTTTGCATTTTTTAGCTGGAGTGTCTTTGTTTAGGCCTTTTCCTTTCATCTGGACAAGATCTCTAGAAGGGCTCCTCACGTAGGGTTCTTTGAGATAGCTACAATGTCCCTCTGGGACATTAGTTTTGAGATTCCCTCCCCACCTTTCGATGACCATATTACAAAGATATGACATTCCAGAGGGCCTCTTCCTGTAAGCTGCCTCGATCACTTCTAAACCACCCCACTGGATCGTAGCTGCCTTCGGTAGTTAGTACACCATGTTTGAAGGTGGGCTATGTGATGTTTCACCAACATTGCCTTTGGAAATCATTCCATTCCTCTAGGAAAAAAAAGTGTTGTATAATAATCTTCTTACGTAGTCCAAAACTCCAAATTTGACAATGAAATTTGGGGTGGGTTATATACCATGCCCAACTGTCCATCGCCATCGCTAGTAAAACTTTAAAATGTTTCATATTTGATTAATAGTAAACCAAAAACTAAATGTGCAACATTCTTGGTAATTAACATTCTAGAGGAGAATTGATTATCTTATGACAATTAAAGCATCCACTTTATACTCTCCATTCTTGTGGTTTTAGGTCGTCACATCTATGGGAAGCATGAGGGCAGAGGAATTGTTGAGATGGTAGTCACACGCCAAGCACTGCACTATACTATTTCTACTAGCTTGACAAGCAAACCTTCCTGTACTACATTTGGTTGAAGTCCAAGACACGTCACAATATAAAGTGTTGGCATCTCGAGGACCACGCACGCACCACCAAACAAAATTTAGCACCTGTTATTAATTAAAAATAAGAAGAAACAAATAAAACACTTGTAAATAATGGAGAGCGCAGCCCAGAGCCTGATCGGCAATGTCGGGCAGCTGCTGAGTTCAGAGTACCAGCAGCTCCGCGGTGTTGGCGAGAAGGTCGCCGAGCTGTGGGCCTTCATCTTGCTGATTCCCCGGGGTATAGTTACCCAAAAATCGTCCCTATTGGAGAATCGTATGTACGTAGTATGTACTCGAGCTTCTCTAGTTTTGTTATGTTCTTCGGTAGATCAGTGAGGAGTGTGTAGCCCAGATCAAGCGTCTGTAAATAATACCATAGGTTCTCGATCTGCCGAGGCATCTTGCTCACATTCGTGCCCCTCCTCAAGCTTAGAAACTTCACTACCGGAATCGCATAGTATGCCGAGTGCCATATCTTTTGCCGAGAGCAAACCTAAGAACTCTCGGCAAACCTGCACTTTACCGAGAGCAGCTCTCAGCAAAGAGCTACCTTCGGTAAATCTCTACCTTCGCCGAGAGCCGTACACACGGCAAAGAATAACCCTCGGCAAACATATCTATGCCGAGAGCTACACACACGGCAAAGATACTCTCGGCAAAGGCTTGACGGCCTTTAACAGCCGTTGCCTGCCGTTTTCTTTGGCTCTCGGCAAAGGACCTGTTTGCCGAGGGCAATTTTATGACCCTCGGCAAAGCTTTCATTTTTTTTTTCTTTTTTGATCCAAAAAATTTTCTATATACTTCCTGCAAAAATAGGGGCAACATGTTGCAAGATGGAGCAATTTTAAGAATTTTAGCTATTTCTCCTCTTTTTTGTTTTCATTGTATTGAATTTTCTAGAAAATGAGGATTAGAACTGCGAGTGCATCAAATCATGCCATTCTATTCATGGAAAATTTATATTCGTGTTAGTTAGTATAATTTGAGGCAGTGTCCCTGAGTTCACCTTAACTTTCTCACCTTATGTTCACGAAACATAACGTTGACTTTAGAGGCAAATTGTTTTAAAAATTTATAAAACGCAAGCGAAGTCTGAAAATCATGAAACTTGATGAGGTGTCACGATATCATATGTATAGCACGTAGTAAAAATTTGAGAACGTTTTAAACACGGTGTCATACCTCATGCTCACAAACCCACTCTTCATCGCATGTGATATAAGGACTTCAAGTTGGAGATAGTAGGTTTGTAGGCATGAGACGTCACGCCGTATTCGAAACATTTCGAATTTTTTATGATAGCCTTAAGATGTGATATCGTGACACCTCGCCAAGTTTTGTGATTTCCAGACATTGTTTGCATTTTATATAATTTAAAAACAATTTGCCTCCAAGGTCGACGTCATGTTTCGTGGAGACGACGTGTGAGAGTTAGGGTCTGCTCATAGACACAGGCACCAATTAAACTAAGTAACATGAAAGTAAATTTTTTATGAATAGAATTGCATTATTCGATGCACTCGTAGTTCAAATCCACATTTTTCGGATAAACGTATTGAAATGAAAACAATAGAAGAAAATTAGCAAAAAGTCTTCAAATTACTTCAAATTGGGACATGTGGAACCATTTTATGACCATGAAGCTCCACAAAAATTTTTGGCACGAAAAAGAAAAAAAATTAAATATTTGCCGAGAGCCTACACCATTGCTCTCGGCAAAAGGTGGTCTGAGCCGAGAGCCAGCACCTTAGCTCTCGGCAAAGGTTTGGAATGGCAGGCTTTTTTTTTGAAAAGAATCAAAATACAAAACGAATGTGGCGGTTAAAAAAAAATTTATTGTTTGCCGAGAGCCTTGGGTCAGCCCACGGCAAAATATTTGATGTTTGCCGAGAGCCCTCAGCCATGGCTCTCGGCAAATTTGTTTGAAAATTTCGCAGCCACTCAAATACTGAAAAAAATTCCACAAAAACGTTGCCGAGAGCTGGCGATCTGCCCCTCGGCAAACAGAGCTGTCGACCTGCTTCACTTAGTCACTTCTTCTCTTCGTCCCGGTGAAAGTGAAACGCAGCTGTCGTCGTCGCGCACCCGCACCTAGCCGCCGCCGTCGTCTGGCCGTCCGGCCACGCCGCCGCCGCCGTCGGCTGGCCGTCCGTTCGCCCCGCGTCTCGGCTGCCCCGCGCCCGCACCGCCGCTGCCTCGCGCCCGCCCCTCGGCTGCCCCGCGCCCGCACCCAGCTGCCACGCGCCTGCCCCTCGGCTGCCCGCGGCCGCGCCGTCAAAGAGCCTCGGTTGCCCGCGCCCGCGGCTGCCCGCCGCCCGCCCGCGGCTGGCAGCGCCCGGCGCCGTCGCAGAAGCCTCGGGAGCCAGCGCCCGCCAGCGCCCGCGTCTGGCCAGCACGCGCCGTCGCCGAGGCTCGGCTGCCCGCGCCCGCGGCTGCCCGCTGCCTCGCCCGCGGCGGGCCGCGCCAGCGCCCGTCAGAGCCTCGGGTGTCGCGCCCGCCCGTGCCGGCGTGGCCAGCAGCGCGCCGTCGCCGAGGCTCGGCTGCCTGCGCCGCCAGCGGCTAGCTGGCCGCGCCAGCGCCAGCGCCGTCGCCGTTCTCTGCCCGCGGCTGCCCGTCGCCGTTGCTGGGCGCCCGGTCGCGCCAGCGCCGCGGCTGAGCAGCAGCAGCGTCTGTGCCGTCGTTTCGCCACCGGGCGCGGACGCCCGGCCACGCCAGCGCCTTGGCTAAGCTGCGGCCGCCCGTCGCCCTTGCTGGACGCCCGGCCATGGCTACGGACGGGACGCTGCGCTGCGCCTTGGCTGAGCTGCGGCTGCCCGTCGCCCTTGCTGGACGCCGCCGGCCGCGCCTGCGCCATCGCCACCGGACGCTGCCACGGCTGCCCGTCGCCGTTGCTTGCCTGCTCGGCCGCCGGGTTGTTGACGCCGATAGAGTAGAGGAGGAGAAGGCGTGGCAGCCCGCCCCGCCGCCGGCTCGCCCACGCCTAGAGAGGAGAGGAGCAGACGTACCGGTGACCCACCCCGACCCTAGTGCTGCCCTACCCCGGCCGTCGGACCCATTCCCGAAGCCCGACGAAAAGGTATTTCGTCACCCCCTTCTTGCTGTGGTGGTGAGGCGGCGCTGGTGTGGTTTGTGGTGGTTGTGTGGTTTTGTTGGCAGTGGTTGTGGCGTTGTGGTGATGTATGTTGACGGCCATCGTGCCGTTATTTTACATATGAGATGTGGTTGTTGGCCATCGAGCCGTTGTTTTTTGCAGGTTTCAGATACATCGCCGTGCAGGGGAGGTGTTGTCAAACTTTTCAATTGATAGTAGTGTATTTTTTTTTGCAGAGAGGCACGCAAAGGAGTACCCGATCGTGTTCCTCGCCGCTGCGGGTCTGCCTGGACTGCGTCGCGTCGCCACTGCATCGATGCGCCACAGCCCCGCTAGCCTTACTCCACCGCCACCTAGGGTATCACTCATCTTTCCCGTATCATGGTACTACGTCGGCAAACCCAGTTAGGCGTCTCCCGTTCGAAAGAGCTAGGATTAGAGTTATGCAATGATTTGCATATCTCTAATCCTATCTCTTTCGGATTGTCCACGTTTTTTGGACAGCCTGGGTATACGTAGATGGGGTTAGTTTCCATGTTCTGCTCCGATTCGAGACAAAGTTTTGGCATCAGCTCTGTGTTGTTCTCTGAATACACATAGTCCCCGCCAGGATGTGTATTTGAAGAACAGCGGGGAGGTGCTGCCGAAATTTTGCCTCGAATCGGAGCAGAGCATGGAAACTACCCCCATCTACGTATCCTCGGGTGGGATTAGGACCTATCCTAACCTATTATCTGTGCATGCAATTGATGGTCACATTACTCGCAAATATATATATGTTAGATGGATGACCGTGAGTGGATATACACCGGACGCTCAGGTCCGACTTCGTTCACCGATGAATGGATTGAGAAGACCGATGCTTTTTTGGAAGTAGCATTTGCCAGGGTTAAAAAGGGGCTTAGAACTTGGTGTCCTTGTAGCAGATGTCAGAACACACGGAAACAAACAAAGTTGATCATGGGTTAACATATTGGCAAGTATGGCTTTGTGGAGGACTACACATGGTGGACCTACCATGGCGAAGCCGATCGTGCGAGAGAGGAGGTTGTGTGGCCATGTGTTAGGCATGATGATGATGATGATGATGATGATGATGATGATGGGGGTGTAGGAGACATGTTACATGATTATCATGAAGCACACTTTGGCGAAGGATGTGGAGAGGAGGACCTAGAGCCAACCACCAAGGCGTATTATGACATGTTGGATGCGGCACGGAAACCACTTCATAACAGGACTCGTGTTTCTCAGCTTGATGCTATTGGACGCGTAATGGCCTTAAAGGCCCGCGCAAGCCTTAGTCGAGACACTTTCAATGATATGTTAACAGTTTTTGGGAGTATGCTTCCGGAAGGTCACATTCTGCCAAAAAGTATGTACGAGTGCAAGAAATTACTTCGTGCACTTAAGATGCCATATGAGCATATACATGCTTGTCCAAATGGGTGTGTCCTATTTAGGAAAGATCTCGCGGATGCAAACCAATGCCCGAAGTGTAAATCGTCTAGGTGGCTGCAAGTGGACAATGGTGAAGGTCAAACGAGGGATCTTGACATCCCCGTGAAAATCCTACGGCACCTCCCGTTCTTACCTAGGATCCAACGGCTGTATATGAACGAGGAATCAGCAAAACAGATGACATGGCACAAAAAAGGACATCGATACAGTCCTAACAAGATGGTACATCCATCCGATGGTGAAGCATAGGCCCATTTTTATAGGATTCATCACGATAAAGCTCAAGAGGCTCATAATGTACGTGTTGCGCTGGCAACAGATGGGTTCAATCCTTACGAAAACTTGGCTGCCCCATACTCATGTTGGCCTGTGTTTGTTACCCCCCTCAATCTCCCTCCTGGCGCCCTCTTTCAACAACAGAACATATTTATGTCGTTGATCATTCCCGAACATCCGGGCAATAAAATGGGTGTGTTCATGGAGCCTTTGATCGATGAATTGATCAGTGCTTGGGAGCAAGGGTATGGACGTACGACTAAGCTACAAAGAAAAACTTCAGAATGTATGTTTACTATCAGTACTCCATGCATGACTTCAAGGCGTACGGCACATTCTCCGGATGGTGTGTTCACGGGAAGTTCCAATGCCCTGTATGCAAAACAGCTCTGAGATTCATTTGGTTGAAGAAGGGTGGCAAGTTCTCTACGTTTGACAAACATCGACAATTCCTTCCCCTTGATCATCCATTCAGACAAGACATCAAGAACTTTACGAAAGGTGTCATGGTTGTAGCCCTCCACCACAGATGATGATCCCTGTTGCGGTTCATGCTCAGATAGAAGGTCTTCGGGTCAATGAAAAAGATGGCACTTTCGTGGGATATGGTGTACAACATCAATGGACTCATAAGTCAGGCTTGGAAAGGCTCCCCTATTATAAAGACCTTCTTCTTCCACACACCATTGATGTGATGCACACTGAAAAGAATATCGCTGAGGCACTTTGGGGAACAATCATAGATATTCCTGATAAGACAAAAGACAACGTTAAAGCTAGAGTGGATCTGACAATGTTCTGCGATAGACCAAAACAAAATATGATACCTCCTACAAACTACAAGAACTGGACAAGGCCTCATGCCGAATTCACCTTGAAGAGGCCCCAAAGAAAGGAAGTTTTAGAATGGTTCCAAAAGTTAATGTTTCCTGATGGGTATGCGGCAAATCTGAGGAGGGGAGTGAACTTGACAACCCTGCGAATCAATGGGCTCAAGAGTCATGACTACCACGTATGGCTTGAGCGGCTTCTTCCGGTGATGATTCGAGGCTATGTCCCTGAGCGTGTCTGGCTTGTGCTGGCAGAGTTGAGTTATTTCTTTTGCCAGCTTTGTGCTAAGGAGTTATGTCCGAAGGTGGTTAAAGACTTGGAAAGGGAGGCACCTGTGTTGATATGTAAGCTGGAGAAGATCTTCCCACCCGGCTTCTTCAATCCGATGCAGCATATGATTTTGCACCTCCCGACAGAGGCACGACTGGGGAGGCCCGTGCAGTTCCATTGGCGCTATCCAGTTGAGAGAACTCTAAAGGTTGTTCGAACTAAATGTAAAAACAAATGCAAAATTGAAGCTTCCATGGCAGAGGCATCCGTTCTGGAGGAGGTGTCAAACTTCACAACAAGTTACTATAGTGACAACCTTCCTAGTGTTCATAATCCGCCCCTTCCGTTACAATGCTTATGAAAGTGAATCCAACCTTAGCCTTTTTCGAGGGCAACTCGGAAGTGCAAGTGGTTCGACCCCCAAGACCTTGGAACATGGAGAGTGGCGCACTATCATGTTATATGTGTTGACCAACCTTTCCGAAGTGGAACCATATATTCGGTACGTTCTTAACAAATTTGTATTCGAGTAATGGAGAGTGTCGCACATACATGTTATAATGTAATCCCCTTGTTACATGTTCGTACAGGGAATTTATTGATCAATTCTGGGGTGGATCGAGGCACCCTACCACACAGGAAGTTGATACCCTTCTTAAACAGGGTGCGGGAAATAGAAACCCTGAATTCATTTCTTGATTCAAACAAAAGGTACCCTTCTTAAACATGGTGGTCGTACTTATGACAACATTACAAGTTGCTCGTACGTCCTTTCATTTGACATTATATAACACTCCTTCCTGCTTGAACTTGTAGAGCCAAGCCGATGCGGCTATGAGTCCGGAGTTGAGACAAGTTGCCGATGGCTGTGCCTATAGGGTCATGTCATTTAGCGCTTATGACGTGAATGGATATCGCTTTCACACAACAGGACATGAGCAGAACCAACCCAATCGAAGAACCATAAATACCGGAGTTTTTACGGCCGGTCTTAATGATGTCGAGTATTATGGAGTAATTGAAGAAATATATGAACTCACATTTGAGGGTTGCAAACCTCTTAATCCTGTCATATTCAAATGCCATTGGTTTGATCCTGAAGCAACGAGACGGACCCCTAATCTTGGGCTAGTCAAAATTCGAAGGGATTCTGTCTTACCAGGAGACGATGTCTATATTGTGGCTCAATAGGCCACGCAAGTCTACTACACCCCATACGCGTGCAGAACCATCGAACGTCTTAAGGGTTGGGATGTTGTTTATAAGGTATCGCCACACGGTAGACTACCTATCCCAAATAATGAAGATTATAACATTGATCCAAACATATATGACGGAGAGTTTTTCCAAGAATCCGGGTTACAAGGGAGTTTTGTAATTGACTTAACCGAAGCGATCGAGATGGAAGTAGATTTCAATGAGAATGAACAGGACACTGGAGATGAGGTTTAAAATGCGAAGGACTTAGAATTACTTGAGCGATTACATCTAGACGATGAGAGTGAAGAGGAGGTAGATGAACGCTGTCTTGATCAGAGTGAAGTAGACATGGCTGATAGTGATGATCAGACTTATGATCCAGCTAATCCCGACCCCGATGATTATTTCTAAAACATGTAATGCTATGTTATTTTCAATTTGTTTTCATGCCTTTGTAATCCTGTTTTTTATCTGTGCTTATTGGGTTATTTTTTTAAATTGCAGGAAGATGGTGGGCGGCACGAGGAACGTCAGGTCACTTTACCAAAGGCGGCCTGATCAAACGGAGCAGCCGGCGAGCAGGAGGAGAAGCAAAGGGAGCAGGAGGAGCAGGACCTTGAGCAGCCTAGAGACTGAGCAGGAGGCGGAGCGTCAGCGGGCGCGAGAGCGGGAGGAGGAGCAGCAGGCGCAGGAGGAGGAGCAGCACGAGCACGAGGAGGAGCAGGAGGAGCAGGGGGAGGAGGACGAGGTGGGGGAGCAGGAGGAGGACGAGGACGAGGAGGGGGAGGAGGGCGAGGATGTGGCAGGTGGTTCCACTTCCTCTGAGCAGTCGAGTGTTTGGTTGTGAGGTCCCTCGAAACTCCTGAAGCGACCGATACTTCTTGAGCAACGACCGGTGATTCGACCCACAGGGCCTAGGTAACTTAGTATAAAATATTGTTGCCGTCATGTTCAGTTGTTATGTTGAGAACCACAAAAAACATTAATAATTTTTATTAAACACTTGTGCAGGAGTTGGAAAATTGTGGCTCCAGGTTTTCACAAACGTCGCCCCAATGGGATCCTCGGCCTTTTGTGCAAGCGACACTTCCCAGGCCTAGTTCAGTATGGTGGGACGGAGGAGCCGGCCTACACGTGGGACCACTACGTGGCCTCCCCCGATGTAAGGGATCGGATGTGCAGGGAATACCCCAACAAGGCGGTGCGGGTGACGTCTGAGCTTTGGGTAAGTCTTCCACGCACTACATTACACAATGCATCGCATCTATTCTTAAAATTATGATTATATACATCGTGTCTATATGTAGGATTTCTTTAGATGCAAGCCGGGTTTTGAGGACATGGCGGCTAGAGTGGCTTAAAAAGTCTGTCAGAAACTCGTGCCGGACATGCATTACGAGGCACGCCTTCAGGCCATCGTAACGTACAATGCTGTCCACCGCCAAATAAAAGTTAAGAAAGCCGACGCAAGAGACGAGAACTTGACCAAAGAGCAATACTTGGAGGTAAATATATAACATTACAATTCTTTATTAACAACATTAAGTACACTTCATTTCATCTTCTTTTGTGTCATACACTTGACGTGCAGGTGCCTCCGTGGTGGTGTGCTACGCACTTCCGGTGCTGGGAAATGATGGTGGACAAGTGGTGCGCCGAGAACTAGATGGAGATACACCAGAAGGCCCGCGAGCGGCGCATGCAGATGCAAGGTGCACCACACCATCAAGGCAACCTTACCCTCGACGAATACGCGCAGAGATGGGTACGATAATTCATTTATTTATTGTATCTTCCAATTACTATTTATTTCTAATCTTCTTGCTTTTTCGCAGTCGGAATCACATGATGGCCAGGATTGCAACCAGTTCAGGGCATGGGCTATGGCGCACAAGGGCAAGGCGACGTCCAACGTCACCTACAACCCGGAGGACCCTCCCGAGGCGTACAGCAACGCGACCATCCACCGCCGCCTCAGTGAGTATATTGAAGCGGCAAGGATGGTCTACGGACCAGACTACGATCCGAGCACCGAGCCACTCGATGGAGAGATCGTGATGAGAGTGGGGGTAGGCAAGAAGCATGGCCGGTACTGGATTGGCGACAGCATACTCGACACGGCTACTACTCCCACTCTCTCCCAGATTCGGGCGCGGAGCACGAGCAATTGCCCGCCCATACGCTCGCGGCCAGGGACTTCACAGCACCAGATGGAGCAACTCCAGGTTATTTGTTGTATTCGTCGTTCATACCTTTTTTTGTAACTTTGCTTTGCATTGCATTGTAACAATGGAGTGAAACATGCATATAGGCCAAGTTGGAAGAAGAGACTCGGCGACTGGAGGAGATGGAGGCACGGCTACAGAACGTGCAGCAGCAAAGGGAGCAGGATCGGCTGGAACTTGAGGCGAGGATGGAGGCGAAGATGGCGGCCGAGCGGCAGAAGATGCAGCAAA
Organism: Chrysopogon serrulatus; assembly: GCA_015844335.1. Classification (NCBI taxonomy): domain Eukaryota; kingdom Viridiplantae; phylum Streptophyta; class Magnoliopsida; order Poales; family Poaceae; genus Chrysopogon; species Chrysopogon serrulatus. Next base: position 46,014 of record JADLZL010007190.1, read on the forward strand.
TGTTTGAGTGGATGCAGGGTCTTGGTGAGAGTATGGGTCGACCTCCGCCAGCTGTCGTATTCAATGCGCCACCAGCTCCTTCAGGCACTCCTCCTTTCGGCACTCCTGTGAGTATCTAACTACCAAAACATGGAACCTAGACCACATATCTAACCTAGATTACCTAGATTAGCTATCCAAGTTACAACTAAATAGCAAAACATGCAACCTAGACTACCTTTCCAACTAATCTTAACTCATATGCAATCTTTTGTGCTCTACTTTGTGCAGAATGAATCGGCGGCAGGATCGAATGCTGGAACTCCTGGTCCTGGGTGGGCAAGTTGGTGATCGTCGCTGTCGTTGTAATAAATTCGTGCTTGTGATGGACTTGTATCTTGAGACACTTGGATTTTAGTTGTTTCGAACACTTGTGATGGACTTGTGGTAGCGACCGACTTCTATTTGTGACTTGTGATTGCCGAGCGCTGTGATAAATGTTTATTGTGGTGGTTGGTGTCTATGTATGAATTGTATATTATGTGTGTATGTGTTTGTGATATTTGTTTGAATAATTGGAAAGCAAAAAAAGGGGGGAAAATGTCTGTTCTCAGAGGCTTTGCCGAGTGCTTGGGTAAATGCACTCGGCAAAGCTTGGATTTTGAGAATTCTGGAAACAGGCTTTGCCGAGAGCATTTACCAATGCTCTCGGCAAAGTCGAGATGTTTGTCGTGTGCCAGCCGGCCGGGCTCTCGGCAAAACGGTTTTTTTTAAAAAAGAAAAAACTAATTACTTAGCCGAGGGGTACTGACTCACGGCAAATCGACTTGGAAAAAAAATGTATATGTTTGCCAAGAGCCGAACTCCGGGCTCTCGGCAAACGTTGGACCCGCCGTCAACCGCCGTCGTTCCGTTACATCATTTTGCCGAGAGCGTCTGACCTTCGGCAATCCTTTGCCGAGCGCTGCCATAGATGCTCTCGGCAAACAGCGTATTTGCCGTTGATACAGTAGCCGTGAGCGTTTTGCCGTGGGCTACTCACGGTAAAGAATTTGCCGAGAGCATTTTGCTGTTTGCCGAGCGCCTTTGAGTATGTAGGTACAAATTGCAGGCATACCTCACGTACATGTTTGTTACTCCCTCGCAATCTTCTAGGTCAAGCACCCTCAAGAGGACTTCAGCATCTTAAGAAATCCATTTCTATTAATGGATTTTAAGAAATGTGACAGCTTCCTTGGATAGACCAATCGTATCTGAAAATAATTTAGCATTGTAGAGACAAAAATGAATTCTATTCGTCTCTATAGATAAAAAGCCATATATATATCTCCTAAAATCAGTTGTGTGGACTGCGTATGTTTAGACTGAGTAATTGAGGCCTCGCCTTGGATAACCTCAACGCGGGTCTGTACGTACATTGGCGTAGATGCTCTCAATATCCGGTTTAACATGACAACCTCATGAGAGGCGCTGGAGGGTACTATGATACCACTACACATACTGAGCAGTGTCGCTGACTTGACAAACGCGAATGTATGAACTGGATGCCCTCGCTCTCACATGGATGCAAAACTCTCTGGCCATTTGGGTTTCTTACTATTCTTTGGCGGATTTGGGATGCTAGGAATGCAGAAGCCTTCCTCAAGCGCCGCATATGATTACTAGCTTCAGTCTGATGATCTTGTTTGCCAAAATCGACTGAAAGTCGTTCGTGATGTAACTAATTTTTTTAGACACTGGCGCCTGCTCTTGTCAGCTTGTATCTCTCTGGCAAACTCCGCGTTTTGATCAGAGATTCTGCTTCTAATAAAATCACGTGGGGAAACTCTCCCTGCCCACTTCACTTTTAAAAAAACCCGTCACACATGGCGTTTGGAGCAGATCTCTCGAGGCACCTTCTTCCCCAGTCGCGGCTGCCAAGCGGAGATGAACACGCCACGCCCACGCGGTCTTGACTTGCGAAGTCCATTCCATTTCTTTGTTATATAGTCCCTCGGTGCCGTTGAGATGAGACTAGCAAAAAGTCCAGCTCCATTTCTTTGTTATATATAGTCCACTCCTCCGGCCGGTGTCCAGACTCCAGACCAGCAGTATAAATCTCTCCTCTGAACCGACGATTGTGCGGCACACACACACTGCTCCTCTGCTGAGCCCTTCTTCTATCTTCTTGTTACATTACGCGGACAAGGGGAGAGAGAGAGAGAGAGAGAGAGAGAGAGAGAGAGAGAGAGAGAGAGAGAGAGAGAGAGAGAGAGAGAGAGAGAGAGGGCTATGGAGGGCGCAGCACAAACCGTGCTGAGCAACGCCGGGCAGCTGCTGAGCAAAGAGGAGTACCAGCAGCTCAGTGGCGTCGGCGGCGACGTCGCCGAGCTGCGGGACGAGCTGGACGCCGTCAATGCCCTCCTCGTCATGCTCATGCAGCCCGAGGCAGAGGAGGGGGCCGTGGAACCTTTCGTCCAGGTGTGCATGAGGCAGCTGCGCGAGGTTGCCTATGACGCGGAAGACTGCATCGACCTCGACAGACTCGGCATCAACCGAGCCGCGCTGTCTCCCCGCCGCCTCGCCTGTGAGATGAGAGCCCTTCGAGCCCGCACCCTCGCCGGCATCAGCGAGCGCCAGGAGCGGTCCGGCGTCAACCGAGACGCGCTGCGCGGTTCGGCTCCTCTGCTACCTCCAGTCCCCATGTCGGCAGCGTCGTCCACTACGCCTGCTAACAACGCCGACCACCACCGCCGTCTGGTCGGCATCGAGGGCCAGGCTGTTAGTCACAGATCGACGTGCGATCAACGACGGTAGGCACAGTGAACTAGATGAACACAGTGCGAACTCAGATGAACACGAAGTGGATTTTGGGGCTGCTTAAGGCAGCGTTTTCTGATGCATATCATTAACTTAAATAGCGATTACAGAAGGCTATCTCAGCCACTCGACGCACACCGCACACGGCGCATCCATCCCTACGCCACGATGCCGCAAACGCTGGAGATGCCACGGTCGTGCCGGAGCTATTCTCGGCCACGACTCGGGCGCGCATGGTCACCACAGACCGGCACTCATGCGCGCATGCATAACAGAAATTAACATGCTATCCTAACAAACCGGAAGCAAATACTCAGCCTAGGATTATTACTAACAAACTCCCCCTAAGCCTTGCTGGTTTGCTTCACGTTGACGAGACCAATCCGAGAGCGAAGCTGAACGAACTGATCACGCCCCAGAGACTTTGTAAGAATGTCTGCCAGCTGCTCCTGAGTCACAACAGACTCGATCTTCACCCTGCCCTCTTCAACACACTCACGGATGTAGTGATATCGCACATCTATGTGCTTGCTTCTGTCGTGGAGGACTGGGTTTTTGCTGAGCATGATGGCAGACTGATTGTCCATCATCAATTGGAAGGCTCCGGCCTGTTCTCCTCGAAGCTCCGCGAGCAGGCGCGCCAACCAGACCCCCTGGCAGGCAGCAGTAGTAGCAGCAATGTATTCGGCCTCACAAGATGAGAGAGCCACTACCTTTTGCTTTTGGGATTGCCAGGTGATCAAGTTCTCACCGAGGAAGAAGAGGACTCCAGTTGTGCTTTTGCGTCCATCCACATCACCGGCGTGATCGCTGTCACTGAAGCCACGAAGCTGCAAGTCTCCTGCCTTCCTCTTGTACTGACAGCCCAGATTCAGAGTTCCGGCGACATAGCGCAGAACCCTTTTGACGGCCGTCAGGTGCTCAGTTGTGGGCTTCTCCATGAACCTGCTGATGTACCCAACAGAATATGCAAGATCCGGCCTCGAGTTCACCAGATAACGCAGGGAGCCCACAATACTCCTGTACATGGTTTGATCAACAGCAGGAGCAGTGCTTGACTTACTGAGCTTGAGACGAGTTTCCATCGGTGTGGCACTGGGGTTGCAGCTCCTCAACCCAGCGCTGTCCAGGATCTTTGCCGCATAAGCACTTTGGCACACCGTGATGCCATCAGCGGATTGAGCAACCTCCAGGCCCAGGTAGTAGTGGAGAAGGCCGAGATCACTCATTTGGAACGTGCCCTTCATCTCCTCCTTGAACTGCGCAATGTCGATGGCGCTGCTCCCCGTGATGACAAGATCGTCAACATACACCCCGACAATGAGTCGGTGTGCTCCGACCCCGCGAAGGTAGACGGTGTACTCCGAGCCGCTCCGCTTGAAACCGAGCGCCGTCAGTGCGGCGTCCAGCTTGGCGTACCATGCCCTGGGGGCCTGCCGAAGCCCGTAGAGAGCCTTGACGAGCCGAAGCACCTTGTGTTCGTGGCCGGCGAGGACGAAGCCGGGAGGTTGTTGCACGAAGACCTCCTCCAGAAGATCGCCGTTCAGGAAAGCGGACTTCACGTCCATGTGATGGACTTGCCAGCCTTCGCCAGCAGCGCGTGCCAGCAGGAGCCGCACTGACTCTAGCCGTGCCACCGGCGCAAAGACCTCATCAAAGTCGATGCCGTGCTGCTGGACGTACCCCTTGGCCACCAAGCGCGCCTTGTACTTGCTGATGTTGCCGGCGGCATCCTTCTTGGCTTTGTAGACCCACTTAAGGCCTATAGGGCGCACTCGGGGCGGCGGATCAACCAGCTCCCAAGTCCCGTTGGCCTCTATGGCCGTCATCTCGTCGAGCATAGCGTGACGCCAGCACTCGAAGCGTGCAGCCTCGTCGTACGTGGTCGGCTCCGCCTCGTTGGCCAGCATCAGGTGCTCCTCCGCTAGAGCGCGCTCGACGCGCCCTGGTGCTGCAGAGGGTCCCAGAACAGCGTCTATGGAGCGGTAGCGGAGGGGCGCGTCATCGTGATCTACGTCGAGGAAGTCACTGTCTCCCCCTGCTGGTGAAGAGGCGGCGGGGGACGCCCCGGGCGGCGTGGGAGCGGTCGATGTGGAGGCACCCGGTGTGGGTGCCCATGACGCAGTCGGTGAGCCGCCAAATGGAGCCGGGGAACTTGCGCTGCTAGAACCAGCAGCGCCCGGCGATGAAGTCGTGGTCGTCACGATGACCCGCTCAGGAGCGTCGGTGTAGCCGTCCTCGATGATGAAGTCCGCCGGCGCGCCATCGTGGTCGCCCTGCCACGCCCACTGAGCTGCTTCGTCGAACACGACGTCGCGGCTGATGTGGACGCGCCGCGTGCTCGGGTCGTAGACCCTGTAGGCTGCTGACCCGGGCTCGTAGCCCATGAAGATCATCTGCCGGCTCCTGTCGTCGAGCTTGCGCTGGTTCGGGGTGGTCACCTTGACATGTGCGACGCACCCGAACGTGCGCAGGTGATGTACAGCCGGCGTCGAGCCATTCAAGTGTTGGTACGGTGTTCCTCCGGCCAGGCCTTTCGACGAGGTGCGGTTGAGGATGTAGACCGCCGTGGTGACGGCCTCCCCCCAGAACACACCCGGCAGCTCCTTGGCCTTCAACATGCTGCGGGCCATGCCCACAACCATCTGATTTCGGCGCTCGACAATGCCGTTTTGCTGAGGTGAGTGCGGCGCCGTGAGCTCGCGGTGAACCCCCAGCTCGGCGCAGTAGTCGTTGAAGTGTGCCGCAGTGAACTCCCCGCCTCGGTCCGTGCGGAGAGCACGGAGTTGCTTGCCCGTCTTGCGTTCGGCCGCGGCTTGCACTCGCTTGATGGCGGCGGGCGCGGCGTCCTTGGTTTGCAACAGGCAGATCCACATGTGACGTGAGAAATCATCAACGAGGAGGAGAAAGTACCGGTTCCCGCTGGGTGTGGGTGGCGTGATAGGCCCACACAGATCACCATGGAGGAGCTGGAGGACCTCGGTTGAACGCCGTTGAGCCTGGAACGGGAACGGAGCACGCCGGTGCTTGCCGGCGAGACAAGCCTCACACACCTGTTCGACCTGGGTCAGGAGAGGAAGTCCGCGCACAAGCCCCTCACGGCCCATCTTCCGCAGCGCCGTGAAGTTTGTGTGGCCGAACCTGCAGTGCCAGCACCAGGCATCCTCCTCGGAACGCGCAGCCAGGCAGACCGGACGCGCTATGGTGACGTCGAGCACGTACAGTCGCCCTGGACTGCGTGGAATCCGTGCGAGAAGGCGCCGTTGTTCGTCGCGGATGCGCATGATCCCGTGTTCGACGAGGACCTGGTAGCCGCCTTCGTCGAGCTGTCCCACCGAGATGATGTTGGCGGTGAGGCGCGGCAGGTAGTAGACGTTGGAGAGTTCACGGTGCTCGCCGTTCTTGCAGGAGAAAAGGACCGTGCCGATGCCGTGGATCCGTGCAAGCGAGCCGTCCCCGAAGCGAATGGAGCCCGTGACCCCGGTGTCGATGTCGGAGAACGCGGCGCGGCACCCGGTCATGTGGTTGGAGGCACCGGAGTCCACGATCCACCGTTTGGAGTCGCGGTTGTCGGCGTCGTCAAGGTCCACGCACACCTTCTTCTCGACGAAGTGCAGCACGGCCGCGCCATCAGCTCGACTCGGAAGTGGCGCGGGTGGAACGAAGGAGAGCTCGTGTTCCTGCTCGAGGGAGATGTCGACGGCCATCATCAGCGTGGGCTCGTCGTCTTGGGCAACATGTGCCTGCTCCTCCTTCTTGTCGGGGCAGTCGCGGCTCCAGTGGCCCATCTTGTTGCAGCGAGGGCACGGCGTGTTGGGCGGTGGACGGTTGGTGTTGCTGCCGTCGCCATTGCGGCCGCCGCCACGGCCTCGCCCTTTGCCTCGTCCCTTGCCGCGGCCACCCGAGTTCGAACCGCCACGGCTGGACGAGGTGTCCTTCTTCTTGTACCTCTCGATCCACTGCTCCTCGGTAAGGAGCACTTTGCCGCCCTCAGCATGCACCGGAGCAGCCTTGACGTCTTCAGCGGCTTTGAGGCGGCCGGTGACCTCCTCAATCGTCATCTGAGAAATGTCAAGAAGGGATTCGATCGAGATTACCAATTGCTTGTACCGTGCGCGAGCAACCCGCAGATACTTCTTCACCGCCTTGGCCTCCGGCTCGGGATCGTCCAGAGTCGCCAGGCGCTGCACCATGCCGGTCAGGCGTAAGGCGAACTCTTCGACCGGCTCGCTGTCGCGGAGGGAGATGTTCTCGTACTCGGTGCGGAGGTTTTGTGCCGTCGCCGTCCGCACCCGCTCATCACCGATGCGGAGGGTCTTGATGGCCTCCCAGGCGTCCTTGGCAGTTGCCTTGGTCGCGAGGGCAGGCACCATGTCACCGGGGACGGCGCTGCAGATAGCGTCGAGGGCTCCGCGGTCTTCGTCGAACTCGACGTCGTCGAACTCGATGGCGTCCCAGGGATGGCGCGCCTGCATCTTCAGCTTCATGCGGAGTGACCACTCGTGGTAGTTGGTCCGAGTCAGCTGCGGCCAGTTGCCGGAGCTGTGCCCCTCACGGATGATGCGCTCGACGACGACCTCCCGCGGACGGCGTGCGTCGCGGGTCTGGGAGGGGCTGTGATCACCGCGGCGAGTGCGACGCCGTGGGGAGCGTGAGCGCGGTGGGGACTTGCCGCCGGAACCGTCGCCCTTCTCCTGCGTGCTCTTCGGTGGCGGTGACGACATGATCGTCGCGGAGCTCGATCAATCCTAGCTCTGATGCCACTTGTTAGTCACAGATCGACGTGCGATCAACGACGGTAGGCACAGTGAACTAGATGAACACAGTGCGAACTCAGATGAACACGAAGTGGATTTTGGGGCTGCTTAAGGCAGCGTTTTCTGATGCATATCATTAACTTAAATAGCGATTACAGAAGGCTATCTCAGCCACTCGACGCACACCGCACACGGCGCATCCATCCCTACGCCACGATGCCGCAAACGCTGGAGAAGCCACGGTCGTGCCGGAGCTATTCTCGGCCACGACTCGGGCGCGCATGGTCACCACAGACCGGCACTCATGCGCGCATGCATAACAGAAATTAACATGCTATCCTAACAAACCGGAAGCAAATACTCAGCCTAGGATTATTACTAACACAGGCTACCGCCCTGGCTGCGCGGCTGAAGGCGCCGGTTGGCGAAGAGGCCGCCGAGCGCATGGCGGTGTTTTCCATCGTGGGGTCCGGCGGCCTTGGCAAGACGACGCTGGCCATGGAGGTGTGCCGCTTGCTGGAAGCGGACTTCCCGTGGCAGGCGATGGTGTCCGTCTCTCAGGCGTTCGAGCCGAGCAGTGGCCTCAAGGCGTTGCTCAGGGACCTTCTTCGGCGGATCGTGAAGCCCGAAAATGCTGACGGCAAGGGCATCAAAGAAGAGGCTGTCCTGGGTGCAATTGACGGCCTGGATGACAATGGGCTGGCCAAAAAACTCGAGGACCTTCTCGCGGACAAGAGGTATATGGACCTTCTTCTTCTAGTTACAAATTCCCTAGTGACTTTATAATTTTTTTGAAATATAAGAATTAAATTAGAAATATGGAGGAAAAAAATTCAGGCACGAACGATTTCCACCATCAGTCTATCAACTTCCAACATGCATGATGCAACCTGATTCCAGCTACTACTAGTCTGAACAGCTGCTCTCGCACAGATTAAAATTTAATTAAGAGACATAAGTATTAGTTGTTGTTTAATAAATCTGCCAAAAAGATTATTTATACTAAATTATATGTTTTCTCTTTGTTTATTTTCTAAAAAAAGTAGACACTACTACAGAAAAGGGCTTCACTGCCGGCCTATCACCGGCGGTTTTCACCCAACCGCCACTGATGGTTCTTTACTGGCGGTTCAAAGTTTTAAAATGAGACAATGATTGGAGGGAAGCCATGAACCGCCAGTAAAGGTAACTTTCAGTGGCGGTTCATGGCTCAAACCGCCACTGAAGAATCACCGGCGGTTCGTAGCTCAAACCGCCAGTGATGTTTCTATATCACTGGCGGTTTGGTTAATGCCGGCAGTGACCTTCAAACATCACTGGCGGTTTGAGCTAGAAACTGCCAGTGATGGACCCTGGTACAAATATCACTCCCTTCCCCTGCTCTCTCCCACCAGCTTGAGCGCCACAAGCAGAGGAGCTTTCCCCCTCCCTCCCTCCATTGTTGCAGCCATTCTTCACCAAAATGCTCAATGTGGATCTTGCTTTTTCGAGCTTGGGCATGATCTTGTTGCTTTAAGGTTAGTAATAACAAACCTCACCTCCTTCGAATCTGTAGCTTTAGAGTTTTTTTGTGGCTACATTGTCATTATAATTGTTTCTTCATTTTAGAGAGCACATTTCAATTGGATTTCGAAGAAAACATCCAAGTTGTGGCAAAAGGTTGGTGTCTATGTACCCATGAATATTTACTAGCTGATTGCATGGTTGTTTGGATGATTGCAACTATGTCATGCTTCAATTAGCTCATGGATTATTTATTTTGATAAACAAAATCTATGTTGTTGTTTCAAGCAAAATAGCTGTTGTTGATTAAGTCTCCAAGTTTAGCTTTTGGTAATTAGTGACTCCATCTGTTCTCAATTTTAAATTTGCCATGATAAGGTACTGTAGATTATTATTAGCAAAAGTTAATGACCAATTTAAATAAGTAGAATATACTATGGGCCTGGAGTTAGGAGCTTAAATTCTTCATCATGAAAGGTCTATTTTTTATTTCATTGAAATTAGTGTCCCGATTTTTTTGGAGCTACATTTTTATTATTGATTAAGTGTCCCAATTTAAATTTGCCATGATAAAAAATTAAAGCTAGGTGTACAATTAATATTTTCAATAAATAAGGAGACACTTAAATAAGCGGAATACACTACGGGCATGGAACTGGGAGCTCAAATTCTTGATGATGAATGAACCACTTTTATTTCACTATAATGACTCTCCCAATTGTCCTGTGCAGAGATAGATCGAGAGTGGATGTACGGTCTGGCACCGACAGATGTGCGGTACTTGATGGGCATTAGCACATTCATCAATGTGGCCGTAGCAAACGCTGGGGATGGACAGCTTGTATTTTGCCCATGCAGAGACTGTAAAAATCGAAAGAAATGGGGAAACGTGGAGTCTATACGATGCCAACTGATTACTAGAGGGTTCATGAGGGACTATAAAATATGGTGTATGCATGGCGAGTTTGGTGATAATGTTCCGCCAGAAAACAATGATGATGTAACCATGCCCGACATAGCACTTAACGAGTCTGCAAATCATCAGCATACTGGTGTTCACACGCAACTAATGGCTAACGATGATAATGTGTTTACGAATACGTTGGCTGACGATACAGAGGATGAAGACGGCATTTCTAAGATGATGAGGGATGTGGAGGGAGGATGTCTTAGTGCTAGACAATTGAAAAAGTTAGAGATAATGAGAAAAGATGCCAAAACACCATTGTATCATGGTTGTCGGGTGAGCAAACTGGAAGCTGACATCATGCTATTAGAGTTCAAATCAACAAACAGATTGAGCGATAAAGGCTTTGATGACTTGTTAGGCGTAGTGAGAAAATTGCTCCCAGAACATAACGAGTTGCCAGAGAAGGCATACTTGGCCAAGCAAATGATCTGCCCAATCGGACTTGAGGTAGAAAAAATCCACGCCTGTTCCAATGACTGCATATTGTACCGTGGAGACAAATACAAGGACTTAGATACGTGCCCCAGGTGTAAAGCTCCTAGGTACAAGCAAGGACCGTCAAAAGATGGTACCAAGACCAAAGGAGGGCCAGTCAAGGTGGTTTGGTATTTCCCCATAGCTCCCCGAGTGCATAGGTTGTTTGCAAATGCAAAGTCAGCCAAGCTATTGCGTTGGCATGGCGAAGATCGTAAGAAAGATACAATGATGAGGCACCCCGCAGATGGGTCAGACTGGAGGACTGTTAATACGATGTGCTATAAGAATATCGGTGGAGAGGTTAGACACTTATGGTTTGGTTTGAGCACAGATGGGATGAATCCGTTTGACCAGGTCAGAAGCAATCATAGCACTTGGCCAGTGACGCTTTGTATATACAACCTTCCACCATGGGTTTGTATGAAGCGGTCGTTCATCCAGATGCCACTACTAATCCAAGGGCCAAAACAACCTGGGAATGACATCGATGTGTTTTTGGAACCAGTCATCGATGAACTTGTAGATATGTGGCACAATGGGGTGAAGGAAGTTTGGGACGAGTACAAAAAAGAACATATCACGATCAAGGCAGTACTTATCGCGATAATCACAGACCTACCTGGGCGAGGTTGCTTGTCTGGGGAGAAGACAAAAGGATATACTGGTTGTGTCCAGTGCTTGGATGGTACTGATGCGGTATATCTAGCGGAAAATAAGAAGATGGCTTATATGGGACACCGTAGGTACCTTGACACTGATCATCCTTACCATAGAAACAAAAAAGATTTCAATGGAACTATTGAGACACGTGGACCTCCAAATTATCGAGATGGTAAACAAATACTAAAAGAAGTAAGCAAACTCAATGTTGTCCATGGTAAGGGGGAAGGGGCAGTACATGCACCTGCTGATTCAATTTGGAAGAAAAAATCAATTTTTTGGAAACTACCTTATTGGCCGCTTTTGAGTGTATGGCACTGTCTTGATCCAATGCACATAACTAAAAATGTTTGCGGTAACACACTGAACACTTTGATGGACACCGGGGGCACAGCGAAGGATTCACTCGCAACGCGCCTGGACATGCAACACCTAGGACTGAGGAAGGAGCTGCATCCAAAGCTGCGTGAGGATGGTCAGTTAGAACTTCCAGGAGCATCATGGACACTGAAAAAGGAAGAAAAAGAAATGCTCATTTCATTCTTCAATGAACTCAAAGTCCCAACGGGCTACTGTGGAAACACAAAGAGGCTAGTGAACATGAGAGAACTGAAGTTTAACTATGGCTGTATGAAGGCCCATGACTGTCATATTATCATGACTCAACTGCTCCCTGTTGCTCTGCGTGGTATCCTACCAGACAAAGTCCGAGCACCAATCATAAAGTTGTGCTCATTCTTCAATGCGATCTCACAAAAGGTCATTGATGTGTCCCAGCTGGACCTCATAGGGCAGTAACCCCACCTATAGATGAGCCGCCTCCATGTCCATCTCCACCTCCACCTCCACCTCCAAGAGAAAGGTCTCAACCTCCACCTCCACCTCCATCGAGCCGTACAAGACAAAAGTCTCCATCTCCACCTCCATCGACCCGTACAAGACAAAGGTCTCCACATCCTCCTCCTCCTCCCCAGCCAAGTCCCAAAAATGTGCGTCGTTCAAGCACAAGAGCAGTGTCATCCTCGCAGAAAAGGTCGTCGGCATCAGTAGATAATGTTCCTAAGAAAGATAAGAAGAAGAAGAAGCAGGTAAACGGGAGCATTACGTCGTTGATGCCTGAGAAGATAGAGTATAACATTCCCCTTGCGAAGATTAAAGAATGCCATGAACGGCTGTTCTCTTACCCTAGATGGCTGACGGATACCGAATATGATAGGCTAGCTAGGAAACCAGATATGGAAGAAAGGGAAATAGAATTACAAACACAAGAGTTGCTTGAGATACAGCGAGTGGCAGAAAAGATGCACATAGAAATGGATGCTGCTACAGACATGTATTTGCAGTGCCAAGATTTCGCATTTGAGACTGCACCGGTAGCATACAAATTTCGGTTAGGCTACAAATTGGTAACAGAAGGAGAGTACCGTGATTTATCACCATATATGCGGGATCTGCACTAGTATTATGAATTTGATTGTCATGGGGGGTATGATGGCTTCGAAGTGCTTATCCCCGCTGGATATGTCTTTCATCATGTTGAAGAAACGGTGCACCACGTGGAATATGAATGCTTGTTTCAGTTGTTCCAAAGGCGTGATCTCGACACCCAAATAATGATGATATGGACTCTGTAAGTTCTTAACCAATTACTAGTGACATGGTGTAAATTATGTCTTCAACAGTTTAACATATTTCATGCTTATGTAGGTACATCGCAAGAGGTTTCTTAAAATTGAAACAGTATGATATAGGATTCTTCGACCCCGTCTATGTTAATGAGAAAACCTGCAAAGATGACAGGGAACATTTGAAGAGTGTTTTGACGGTGGAGATCAGATCGATGATAGAAAGTAAAAAAACGAACGCATACCTAGCCTACAACTGCGAGTATGTTTACCCGGAACTGATTTCTTTGACTCTAATTTTTGAATGTTTATTAACAAACAAGGACTTTGTGATTGCAGGAATCATTTTATACTCGTAGATGTTATATTTGGAGAAGATCGTATTGAGGTGTGGGACTCGAAGAACAAGCCACTTTCACACATCAATCTCCTAGTGACATTGCTGAATGAGTAAGTGATCCCTTTATCATCATATTATTGAATTGACATAACACATTTAATTTTAGGCTATTTACACCTTACATTTTGACATAGTGTCAAGGCGGAATTGGACGGGCACAGGGACCGTCCTTTCACGGTTCATCGTTCGGATGTGGTGTGCCTAGAGCAGCCGCCGGGGAACAATCACTGCGGGTTCTACGTAATGTGGGCAATGTACAAGGTGATGGGTGGGAACATTGCCATTGGAGATGCGACGGTATGTATGCTTCGCGACTAAGCAAAAGTATCCACTACTTTGTCTTCAAATGATGTAATCTAACATCTTACTTACAGCGCAAGAAATTGGGCCACAATAAGATGTTAGACTTCGAGATCCGTGGACTGAGTGGGGGAGCCAGCAAGATTCATTTACAATGAGATAGTTCACAAAAAGGATCATTCTCAATCGCTAGGGCTAGGAAGTACAAGGCTAATTATAGGAAAGCGCAATTTGGATAGGCTAATTTAATATTCTTGTCTTTAAGTTCTATATTTTAAATGCACTATTTGTGATATTTGTTGTAATAGGATTCTCGATGCATTGTAATACTCTAAATAGTATAATTTCTATGTAATACTTTAATTAGTACAATTTCGATGTAATCGTAATTTCGATGCGTTTAGTTTATAGTATCGCGTTTAGTTTATAGTATCGCAACATCATGGCATATAAAAAAATAAAACAAACGAAAAAAATAGAAACCATCACTTTGCCACCTTATTTTGAACCATCATCGATGCTAACACTGGCGGTTGAAACCACAACCCGCCCGGTGATTGTTTGGTGAACACTGGCGGTTCAAGATACAAACCGCCGGTGAATCACTAACATATCACTAGCGGTTGGTGTCTAGAACCGCCAGTGATTGTTTTGTGAACACTGGCGGTTCAAGATACAAACCACCAGTGAATCACTAACACATCACTAGCGGTTGGTGTCTAGAACCGCCAGTGAAGGTTTAGGATCAGTGGCGGTTGATAAGAACCGCCAGTGATGGCTACCCCCCATCATTGGCGCTTTGGTTGTGGCGGTTCAAAATCCGCCGGTGAAGGGGGGTTTTGAACCGCCAGTGATGTCCAAATCTGTAGTAGTGAGACAAAATAGATAATTTGTAGTCTATATCTAGTTATTACTGCAGATTTATTAATTACTTTTTTGTGAGGGACAACTCTAAATGTTTTTTATTCATATTTTTATTTAGTATATGACACTTCTATATATTTATGTATGCAATTAGATTGAAATCTTGCCATTAGCTATGGTGGCTCTTGTTCCATCGCATATTGTATGATGTCATAAATCTAAATTTTGATTTTGCAAATTTTGTTAAGTACTATGATAGCGTAGTTTATCGTTTAAAACCTACACCATGTCACTTTAGATACCTCGGATGGGGTAGCAGCACTAAACTTAAGAACTTCAACACTTAAGTCTTATAATGATCGGCCTTTTATTCTAAACAATGAATGGGTATAAGAAGTATATATATAGTGTAACTGGTAATTAAAATTTATGACAACTAGGCAAAGATAATATAAGTACTATGTTAGAACACGTAACAATTAGAGATAGTACAAAGGAAATCATTCTGAATAGATGCGGGCCTAAGTTTGTCTATGAATTTCTAACACTTACCACTCTTGCTGTACAGAGCATGAGTTGATAGGCTAAGCAATAATAGTAATTTACATATACTATTGAATTTTAGTGATAATCTTTTTTTCTAAAAATATAAAGAGACTCCACCTAAACATTCTTGTACAATGTTCACATGTGGGGTCATTAATTGCCTTTTGGATATACGACTAAGCTAACTATACTACCCATGCTTAAACCAGATACCTCATAGTGATAGATGATGTTTGGAGTGTGCGAGCATGGGAGGCAATCCGGTCCAAGCTGCCAGAGAACAACAAGGGCAGTAGAATCATTGTGACCACTCGGATAGAAACAATGGCCAATGCATGTAGTACTTCTACTGTTAGTGGCCTTTGTATTCATAAAATGGAGCCCCTTAAACTTGAAGATTCCAAGAAGTTGTTTCTCAGTAAAGCGTTTGGCTCCATGGATGCTACTTACCCCAAGGACTTTGAAGATGTAATGGGTGACATCTTGAAAAAATGTGGTGGGATGCCATTGGCTATTGTCAGCACTGCTAGTGTTTTAGTGGGGTACAAATCATTAGGAAACAAAGATAAGTGGGATAGACTCTACAAATCAATTGGTTCTCAGATGGAGAACCACCCTACCCCTTGAGGGGATGAAGCATATAGTCACACTTAGCTATAATCACCTCCCACATCATCTCAAGGGTTGCATGATGTACTTTAGCATTTTTCCAAAGGACTATGTGATCAGAAAGGAGCGACTACTGAACAGATGGATGGCTGAAGGATTGGTTCATCGGAAGCAAGGTATGACTATGTGGGAGATTGCAGAATCTTACTTGGAAGAACTCTTGAGTAGAAACATGATTGAAAAAGTAGGCCATTTGGAGGGTCATGCCTGGAATGAGGAAACATACAGGGTGCATGGCATGCTTCTTGAGGTCATGGTGTCTAAGTCTTTGGAGGCTAATTTTCTTAGTTTGCATGGAGGACAGTATAAGGGGATGTTGTATGACAAGATCCGTCGCCTCTCATTCCATGGTGACATAGAAAGTGGAGATTTTGTAGCAAAGAGAAATGTTGAAGGCTGTCGAGGCGAGGATAATTTGAACATGCAGCATGTTAGATCACTAAGCATGGTACAACTCCATGGGCAACACAAGCTAATGAAAAACCTAGGAAACTTCACCCTCTTGTGGGTGCTTGACCTAGAAGCCTGTGAGGGAGTAACAAACAAGCATGTGAGCTATGCTTGCAATTTATACCTACTTAAGTTCCTAAGCTTGAGGTGCACAAATGTAAGCAAGGTGCCTAGGAAGATTGGGAATCTAGAGCATTTACAGACACTTGATTTAGCTCACACGCTCCTTACTCAGCTACCAGAAACTATAACGAATCTAGAGAAACTCGAGGACATACGATTCTCCAACAAGGAAAATTTTTGGGGTACTATGTGGACTATGCCTCAAGGAATAAACAAAATGAAGGCCCTACGTGTGTTGTGTAGGGTATGTCTTGGCAATGATTCTAAAGTTTCCCAAGAGTTAGGTGAACTAGAGCAATTGCAAGAGTTAGACTTGTCCATCGACAACAACAAGATCATTGATGAGGACATTCTCAAAGAGCTTGCTCTATCGATAAGTAAGATGCAGTCTGTTCGGTGGCTGTTAATAGGAGGACCTAGAAGTAGTGACGATTGTGGCAAGATAATGAACTTTCTCCATCACCTACCAACACCACCACGACTCCTCCAAACACTTTGGATCAAAGGTGACATTGTCAATGGGTTGCCCAGGTGGATAGGGTCACTCACACATCTTGTTAGTTTTACCATGCTACGTACAACCCTTATTGACGATGACCTCTTCAGCGTACTGTCTATGTTGCCCAACCTCAAGTCTTTGTGCGTGGGTTGGGAATGCTATAAGGACCGTGATGAGCTGGTTGCACGCACCAGCTACAAATTTTTGATGCTCACAAACCTGATGCTTATAGGTTACCTACCCAAAGTTATTCGATTTGAGGGAGGATCCATGTCAATGCTAGAGATGCTTGAATTGAACTTTGACATCAAGTCCCGACATGTGGCGGAGAGGAGCATCATTGGCATTGAACACTTGACCAACCTGAAAAAGGTTACGGTCGATGGTGATAAGGACAACCATGCACTTAGCCACTCAATAGTGGAGCAGCTAAAGGATGCGAATGATAGGGCCTCGAGCTCCAACTCCAACCAATTCCAAATCGCAGTTAAATATTTGTGATTGTCTTATCACCTTATTTATTGTTCAAAGCATCAAAATTGGTTGTTCGTGCAAATTTGTTGTATCTAGTACTGTTGTTTTATTATTTCCCTCTTGAATGTATCTTAAAAAATGAATTCCCTTGTTGGTGTGCAACCAAGCATCTGTGTACACTACTGTTTGAACTTGTGATTTCTGGTTATCTCTGTCGTTGTAATAAAAAATACAAAATTTTCAGCTAATGGCGGATGCTATGACACGTTGCAAGTGGTTCTTCTCGGCTAGCCATATATATGTACGCGCAGAAACGTTTCGCTCTTTAGTATTAGTGGCGACAGAGATAAAGATAGATAGAGAATATAAGTGATAGAAAAAAGATAGAGAGCAAGATAGATAAGTGAAGAGAGAAAAGAGATAGAGATAGATAGATAGATATAGCCTTTATTCCGCGGACGTTCAATTCGGAATGACACTTTACCTTTAAGGAAAAAAAATTATTTCCATGCGGACACGCATACGCTTTTCAGACAGGCTGGTGCATGCATTTTCTTCCGCTCAGTTCTTTGACTACGACGTATGCCTGATGCAAGTTTTCCAAAAAAAAAAAAAGGTAAAATACTTATTTCAAATTACTATAATATCTAGGTGACTCTTCGACGTGATTCGAGGCTACTCGCCTTGGTCTCGTCCTCGTGGTCGGATTGTGTACTTGACTTTCTTTCCTCTTAATGAAAAACGGGCATAACCCGATCGCGAAAACAAAGGCCATTTTTAATTTTATCTGTAGCGGTGTGTTCTGAGCAACGAGACGAATAAATTAGACCTCACTTGTAAACGAAATTAAAATTGGATACTCTGTTCGGGAGTTATAACAATTTAAAATAAATATTTTGCATTTTCAAACTGAAGCATGCAGGATTTGCCTCTACGTGCATCAGGCTTGAGGCGCTGTTGGGTCGTTCGTTGACCCGGAAACGGTTGAACAACCGCCAGCCAGAATGGAGTAGAGAACAGAAGAGATGAGATTGAAATAAAAATGAATTTTTGTGATATAATGCTAGACGTTCTGAAAGATGCTTTCGGCCCCTCCTCCGTCCTGAAAGATGCCACGCACACCTATACAGAGTCATTCAGTCATGCAGCCCAGCAGTCTTCAAATACTCTGCTACCTCCCATTGCAGGCTGCTCTTCGTACTCGTACCTGCTTTCACTTCCAGCCACCACAACACGGAAAACACTTGGCTTGGCTAGCAGCTAGCTTGCCTTTCCAGCAAGCTGAAGTTGCCATGGCTTCTTCCTCACCATCCTCCTCGGTGCTCCGTCACGTGGCAATGCTCCCCTTCATGGCCAAGGGCCACGCCATGCCGATGCTACACCTCACGCGCCTGCTCCTGCGCCGGGGCCTCGCGTCGGCGGTGACGGTGCTCGCCACCCCGGGCGAGGCGTTCTTCATCCGCGCGGCCGTGGGCGGGATCTCCGGCGCGTCAGTCCTCGAGCTGCCGTTCCCGTCCTCATCGGGTGGCCCGCAGAGCACGGAGGAGCTCCCCTCCGCCTCCGAGTCCCACTTGCTTGACCTCGTCTCAGCCGCGGCGGCGCTCCGCCCGGCGTTCGCGGACACGCTGGCGAGGCTGGACCCCCGGCGGACCTGCTCGTGCACGACGGCTTCCTCCCGTGGGCCAAGGACGCCGCCGACGGGCTCGGCGTGCCGCGGCTCGTCTCGCTCGGCATGGGCGCCTTCCCCTGCTACGTCTCGCGCGCCGTGGTGGCGCAGAAGCCGCACGCGCGCGTGAGCTCGCCGTGGGATACGTTCGAGCTCGACGACGGCGGCCTACCGGAGCTCCGGTTCACGACGGCCGACCTGAGCCCGCCGTTCGACGTCCCGGAGCCGGCCGGCCGCCACTGGGACTTCATCTGCGAGAGCCGTGCAGCCACGGCGTCCAGCCGGGGCACCATCCTCAACTCCTTCTACGAGCTCGAGCCACTCTACATAGACAAAATGAACCAGCTGGAGAAGGAAAAGATGTGGTGGCCGGTTGGGCCGCTGTGTCTTGCATCAGCTGAACCGGCGGTCCGGACACTGGAGGATGCGGATCTCGCCGGCTGGCTCGACGCCAGGCTCGCCATGAACCGGCCGGTTCTGTACGTCGCGTTCGGCTCCCAAGCTCACCTGAGCCCGGCGCAGCTAGAGGGGAGGTGGCGGCCGGACTGGACCGGTCCGGCGTGGATTTCGTGTGGGTGGTCCGGTCCAAGTGGCTGGATGGAGACGGAGAGGACCGGGTGAAAGAAGGACGGTTCGGAGACAGGGGCAAAGTGGTCCGGGGCTTTGTGGACCAACTTGGCGTCCTGGGGCACAAGGCCATCAAGGGCTTCTTCAGTCACTGTGGCTGGAACTCGGTGACCGAGAGCATCAGCATGGGGGTTCCGATCCTTGCGTTCCCGTTGGCGGCAGAGCAGAAGCTGAACGCCAAGTTCGTCGTCGATGTGCTTGGAGCCGGACTCAGGGTTCGGCGGCCATCCAACACCAACAGTGACGACGACGGTGGCAGCGGCGGCAGCGAGGAACTAGTTGCAAGCCAAGACGACATCGGGGCACTGGCACGGGAGCTCATCTTGGGAGAGGGAGGGAAACGAGCGGCGGCAAGAGCAGCCGAGCTCGCAGCTTCTGCTAGGACCGCCATGGATTCCGGCGGTTCCTCGTTTCAAAACCTGGAGCTGATGGTGCGTGCAGTCATCAGTGGCACTAGCAATAGCAAGCAGGATTACTGAGGCTAGCTTAGCTCAGACCTCGGAGTGAGTGGCTACTACAAGCCTCTTCGTTGTTGTCTGTCCTGCTAGAATAATTAATTAATTTGGTACAGTATTGTTATTCTACTGTACTAGTGTACTCCCTCCGTCTCAAAAAACATGTAAATCTCGCATCCCGAGAAGTCAAAAATTCTATATTTTGACCAAATATATATGACAAAGTATTAATGTTTATGATGCGTAATAAGTATTATTAGTTTAATCATGAAGTATATTTTTATAATTGATCAAATTAAAGATCTAAATGTAGATATTATCTTCTATAAATTTAGTCAAATTTATGATTCTTTGACTTCTCGTAAAATGAGAATTACATGATTTTTGAGACGGAGGTAGTACTATACTACTTCAAATTGCTAAAGCTGCACCGTCTGGGTTGGAACTCTTGTGCGGCGAATCACCACCAATTCCAAATTGCACTTGCGTTATTTCTTTCTTTTTTTTTTGGCTTTATTATTAATTAATAAAACTCATTGTGCCAGCGTCATGCTTGTTCTCTGCTTTTTTCGCACGATCAGCCACTGCAACCGTACCTTCATTCTGTAGCTGTAGATACATAATCGTTCCCTAGCTAGCAGATGCGAGCAATAATGGCGGTCTATGTGCCTAAATTATCTATATGGTTTTTACTGTAGCACAACTCAGATGTTTATGCAAAAAGCTATATATATATATATATATATATATATATATATATATATATATATATATATATATATATATATGACATGCTCCACATTTTATACAACATTTCAAGTGAAAATTGTAGGACTTTGAAACAAGTAGGTATGTACGACATTTTATACAACATTATAATGTTCAGTTTTACACATAAGCCTTCACTTCAATATAACACTGCCAAAATGGTGGGATTCTCTTAGTATTTTTAAATAGTAATAAAATACCACTATTCAAGCACATGAAAATTTTCACTAGCTAGGAGACGTTTAGTAGAGAAAGTTTATACTAAATTTTGAATACCAAAACACTAGGAGAAACACACCTCACCAGAAGAGTTAGAAAAATTTGGTAGTGTAACTAGTTGAGATAGAGTATCAATTGTAGAAGTGCAAAACAATAGGCAAGGAGAAGTACATAACTGAATATTCTAGAAGGTTTGAAAATACTGACATCTACAAAATCCCATATAAATGACATGTTGCTTGTTCTTGACAAATGACAATATGCTAAGATGCCCTTAATCGTAACTGAAAACGTACAGCAAACAAGGTATAGTTGCAGGAGAATGAAAAAGATGTGTCACATATATCTTGGCATGTTTAATTTCTCTCAAATTGGTGCTCCATTACACAACGTACTGCTGCCGTGATGCAGTGATGCCTGCCAGGTGCCGCCGTGCCACCATTGCACCAAATTTTATGAATCCCAAGTTCACAACCAAAAAACAATTTGTATACCTGGCCGGCTAGCCCACACTGGATGCCTGCTGGCTGCCACCCAGTGACGTATCCAAAGACAAAATTTTAAGGGGGGCTCAAGTTCATGTGTGGCTAAGCACTAACCCATAGTTCTTGTGAACGTGTAATGCTAAAGCCGAGAAACATCTATGTGCCTAAATTATCTATATGGTTTTTTTTACTGATGTAGCACAACTCAGATGTATATATGAAAAAAAAAAAGCTATGTAAGTATGTATATATGACATGCATGTTCCACATTTATACAACATTTTGAAGTGAAAATGTAGGACTTTGAAATAAATAGGTATGTAGGACATTCTATACAACATTATCATATGTTTAGTTTTACACATAAACCTTCAGTTCAATATAACTAATAGAGTATAGAGTATCAACTGTAGAAGTGCAAAACAATAGGCAAAGAGAAGTGCAGAACTGAATATTCTAGAAGATTTGAGAATACTGACATCTACAAATTAAAATCCCATATAAATGACATGTTGCTTGTTCTTGACAAATGACAATATGCCAAGATGCCCTTAATCGTACCTGAAAACGTGCAGCAAACAAGGTATAGTTGCAGGAGAATGAAAAAAATGCGTTACATATATCTTGGCGTGTTTAATTTCTCTCAAATTGGTGCTCCATTAGACCACTCTGCCGCAATGCAGTGATGCCTGCGAGGGGCCACCGTGCCACCACTGCACCCAAATTTTATGAATCACAAATTCACAATTAAAAAGCAATTTCTATACATGGCCGACTAGCCCTCTGGGTGCCTGTTGGCTAGCTGCCACGGTGCAGTCATCAGTGGCACTAGCTAGCTACCAGCAGGATTATTGAGGCTAGCTCACAGTAAGTGGCTACTACAAGCATCTTCGTTGTCGTGCTAGAATTAATTAATTTGGTACAGTATTGTTATTCTGCTGTACTAGTAGTGTACCGTCTGGGTAGGAACTCTTGTGCGGCGAATCAGCACCAATTCCATACTGCACTTGCGTTATTTCTTTTTTTTTTCGCTTTATTAATTAAAACCCATTGTTTTTTTTTTTTTTTTTTTTTTTGCGAACAACCATTGTCCCAGCGTCATGCATGTCGTTCTAGTCGCAAAAAAAAAAAAAAAAAAAAAAAAGCGTCATGCATGTTCTAAGATGCTTTTTTTCACATGATCAGCCACTGCAACCGTACCTTCGTTTTGTAGCTACAGATACATAATCGTTCTTCCCTAGCTAGCAGATGCGACTTGCGAGCAATAATGGCGGTCATTAATGATTAGTTAACGGCAGTGTAGTCGACTGCAGTATTCTGTAGTAGCTACAAATATTTTATTTTACAGTAGTTGCAAAAGCTACTCCATCACAACTTAGGAATCTCTTTCGCTCGCAAATTAGGAATCTCTTTCTCTGAGTACTGGTCGATTGCAGTGTAGTAGACTCTTAATTATTCTCACCAAGTCCTCTCCACGCAACCGCTACTGGAAATGAGAATATTCACTGACAGCGATGAAATTTTCGTTATAATAGCAACCAATACCATAAAAATTGCTAATAGACAACCGCACCGATAGGGTAACATACAAAACTATGTTGCGAACCTAACAGGAAAACTAGTTCTTTTTCGGTTCTTATCAAATCCACAGAAATTCAGAATTGTCCTATCGGTTTAATATTTTTTCTGTAAATTTATTTAAGAATCTCAAAGGGAAATTTAGAAACAGAAATAAAATCCCGAGCAAGAAATATCGAATGGCATGCAAGCACTAAAAAAGGGTTGGCCCAAAACTTGTGATCAATGTGCACAGGTAAATTTGCTAATAAGACCATTCCGGTGTGATAAACTAGACATGTAGAAGACCTGTGACAGTAATTAATCTGTACACTGTTTGTTATATTCACATTGTATTAAATAAGACCTGCATAGGTTTTTTAGCTAAAAAATAATTTGCTGAAACAGATAATTCCACGGGCACCTGGGTAAAAAATATAGGAATGTGATTGGTTCACTACTAGAGAACAGGCCTTTGGTCGATGCACAAATTTGGCTTTAGTCTCGGTATTTTTTGCGTTCGGGTTTCTTTAGTCCCGATTGATAATACCAACCGGGACTAAAGATCGATCTTTAGTCCCGGTTGATGTTACCAACCCGGACTAAATGTCCTCAACTTTTAGTCCCGGTTGGTAATACCAATCGGGACTAAAGGTCGACTTTTTAGTCCCGGTCGGTATTACCAACCGGGACTAAAGATCCTTTTAGTCCCGGTTGGTGTTACCAACCGGGACTAAAGGTCCCCCACGGATCAATTCAAAAGGAGAGTGTACAGGACTTTATCACATGTGGTGTACAGCTGAGTTGGTAATGACTTTATGTGTGAGACAAGAGGTACTGAATTCGAATCGCACACACCGCAACATTTATTTTTTCGCCTGGTGAGGCTTTAGTCCCGGTTTGTATGACCGGGACTAAAACCGGGGACCTTTAGTCCCGAATTCTTAGTCCCGGTTGGGAGAACCGGGACTAAAAGCCCTTCCCAACCGGGACTAAAGGGGTGTTGTGTACTAGTGGTTGAGTGCCATAACATAGTAGGGAGTATTTGTTCCCCTCTTATGAGATTAAAAAGTTTCTACTGGTTTTGCCATGATTTTGGGTAATAAAATTTGTATGCCAAGTATTTGGTAATGAACCAATCAATAGCCAAATTTTATAGGCATGCCTTAATTTTGGTTGGCAAATTTTGAAACCCAACCAATCAAACCCACAATCTTTAATTTCCAAAAAGATGTGCATATGTATATGCATGTATGTATTATAGATGGGGCTATTGTGTTTTTACCCTTATTTTAAAGTCCAATTGTATTATTTTAAAATCCAATTGTAATCTTACTCTTATTTTTGTCACCGTTGTGATTTTACCCCTGCTTTGTAATTATGAAGCCTCTGTTTGCCCCTATTACATTTAAAGGTGGGTAACGGTGTTAAATGAGCTAAGTAAAAACAACTTTATCTTTTGCGAAAATGCCACTATTTTTTAGTACATTCTGAGTATATTTTCACAAGGGTAAAGTAAGGGTAAAATCACAATGTACTAAAAAAATAAGGGCATTTTCGCAAAGGCAAAATTATCTTTACTTAGCTCATTTAACACCGTTACCCACCTTTAACGGAATAGGGACAAACTGAGGCTTCGTAATTATAAAGCAGGAGTAAAATCACAATGGTGATAAAAACGAGGGTAAAATTATAATTGGACTTCAAAATAAGGGTAAAAACACAATAGCCCTATTATAGATCTCTAAGAGAGGAACACACACGAAAGCTCACTTGCTCTTAATTTCAGACTCTGCTAGTTTCCCTGCCAGCCGCCCCCTCTTCTGTTGTACATGTTCTGCAATAGGAGTTGATTCAATGCTCCTTGTATTATTTCATGAATCAATCTGATTCTGTTTTTACGTGTTCTAGAAAGAGATAGCAGATTTGGAGGACACTACTGGGGCGCAGAAGCAATAGGAATGAGATTTGGATTGATGATCGAGACAAGAAAAATATAAGTGAGAACAATAATCTCACCTCATATGTTGTTTATATGCGAAGTTTGTTGTTCCTCCCACTACTGGAAATTCGAATATTTCTGTGTGTGACGCCTTTTTCTGTGGGTTATTTTCGGTACGCACAGAAAAATTATATTTATTCTGTGTGTTTCTTTAAAAACCCACAGAAAAATTTAAAACCCCACAGAACAATTGCATGATTTTTCTGTGAGTGACGGAACCCACAGAACAATTGTGTTTGTTCTGTGCGTAACTGTAAACCCACAGAAAAAATAGAAAAACACACAGAAAAATATGATATTGTTCTGTCGGTCTTCATTTTACACACGGATTAAAATTACACACACAGAAAAACTCAATCCCATCACAAGCATTTTGGCATTCGCGCTCTTTGTTTTGGCATTCGCGCTCTTTGTTTTGGCGTTCGCGCTATCGATTTAATATATTCGGCGCCGGTTGTCAACAAAAAAGAAAAAAAAAAAACGTCCTAACCCTAACCTGCTGGCTGCAGCGCCCCAATACCTCTCTCGCAGTCGGACACCACATACATACGCGCGCCGCCCTCACCCCCGCCTCGGAGAAAAAACAGCCGCCGCAGCAGCTCCGCCACCGGTCGCTGACCATGCCTGCCGCCGTCCTCAGCTGGCCAGCCTGTAGATCTGCGCCCCCTTGAGCTCCCCTGGACGGACGGCGCCCACGATTCGACAAGGCGTCGGCGCGTTTCCCTCCCCAGCCCGCCGGTGGCGCGCCCTCTCCCGTGCAGCTGGCGCGCCCCTCCCTTGCAGCTGGCCGCTGGGTTCGGCGCCCTTTCCCTCCCCAGCCCAGCGCGGCGTCCTCAGGTCAGCTGGGCGCTGGGTGCGGCCGCCGCCACCGGTGCTCCGGGCGCGTCACCAGGCCCTCTGCCGGCTGGGCGGGGCTCGCCCCCCCCCCCCGCTCGTCTCGGCGCGACGACCCTCCTCTCCTTGTCGCTCTCCCTCCAGATCTGGCCACCGGTCTATTCTGCTTCGTTGAAGGTATTTTCTTCACTGATTCTATGTTTTTAAAAGATCCTATTATGTATGAATTTTGGAATCAAGAAGATAGCTAGTTATGTAATTAATGGTCCTCAGATTAGTGGAGTTCTAGTTGCTGATTTGCTTTGCAGAGTACATTCTCCCTTTGCATTGTCATGTTACCAAAATAATCACATAAACACACCTGCTGACGTGTTGTACCCTTTGAATGGAGGGAAAGGATGTAAAATTTATGAACTCTGATTATATCTCTGTACAGTTGATAGGAAATCAGACTACAACTCTGTAGGCAGAGCTGCTGCAGGAACTTCTCATGTTACAACTTATTTTTGGTCGATTCTGTATAAGACTATGAATGCTAGTGTAGAATTGGTGGCACCATGATAGTCTATTTGTTTTTAAAATTGAACACAAGATAGCCCATGTGCTCGAGCTATTTTCAAGTAATGATTCCTTGCACTTGATCCTTCTTAGCTGCTGCTGAGAACTCACATTATGATGATGGCCACTGTGCTAGTGTAGAATTGGTTCTTCTCATGCTGGCTCAGAATCTGCCCACAATGCTAATGATGATGGCCACACAAATGGGGATCTTCATGCTGCGAACATTAGCAATAATCAAGGTTCCGACAATAATGGAGATCATGCATCGATAATGTGATGGTTGTGTTTAGTTGGAAAACATGGATGTGGTGGTGGTGGTTTCGTCTTTTGTAGAGCTGTGCTTTTGCACATTAACTAGTAGGTTGCTCTAATGTGATAGCTTTAGTTTTAGCTACAACATGACTCAGTGATGCATCCTGTCATTTTATTCACCTCAGCTGAAACTTTAACTGCTGAAATGAGTAATGCTTTTGAATGTATTGATGCCGAACCATTTGGACATCATCTACATGTAGCCTGGATGCTATGAATGAATGTGCTGAACATTTGGATCTTTCTGTGCTAATTATTATATTGTGAAGATATTACTGTATGGATAGTCCAGATTTTAATATGGTGTTGCTACTGTTTCCAAATAAATATTGTATCTAATTTGCTGCATGGGTAAACATTCTATTTCTGTCGGTGTCTGGTAAAACCACACAGAAAAATAGAGTTTTTCTGTGCGTAACCCACCCCGACAGAGAAAATGGACGTTTACCTGTGAGTGCCACTCTACAATTCTGTCGGGCAGCACAGACAGAAAAAATTATTTTTCTGTCGGGATTTTACTTTTTCTGTGAGGATTAGCTCACAGAAAATCTAAGTTTAATCTGGTCTACCACATTTTTCTGTGCGTTCAGTACACACAGAAAAATCATTTCTGACGGTGAACTCACGGAAAAATACAATTTTTCTGTCATAATACTTCTGTGGGTATTTTTCTGTGGGTTCACCGTCGGAAAAGAATTTTTCTGTGGGTTTCGGCATTTTTCCGTGGGTTTTCGCACACACAGAAATATTCGGGTTTCCAGTAGTGTCCAGTGTTCTTTCATCCTTTTCCTCCTCTTGCTTTTTTGGAGTTATCCTCCATCGCTGTTTTTTTAACATCTGGTCACTGTAAAGATTTGGGATTGCCTTTTTTATAGGCAGGTTTGTTTTTGGCAGCTACCATTCTGCGAT
This sequence comes from Chrysopogon serrulatus, assembly GCA_015844335.1. Classification (NCBI taxonomy): domain Eukaryota; kingdom Viridiplantae; phylum Streptophyta; class Magnoliopsida; order Poales; family Poaceae; genus Chrysopogon; species Chrysopogon serrulatus. The sequence goes on from JADLZL010007190.1 coordinate 73,504, forward strand.
GTCCCGCCTAAGTTGTCCATCTCTGTGATGTCCCGCCTAAGTTGTCCATCTCCACCACTCCTCCATTTCTTTATTTTTTCCCGGTTCTAGCCGTCCAATTTTTTGTCCGCATAGTATTTGCATTTTTTGAGCTACAAAATTTTTTTCAAGGCTAAAAAACAGCCCACGAGAATTGTGAGCTCATGTGGAATTCAGGCTTTTACAACCTTTACAACAAAAGAAAAAAAAAACTAGGCTGTTCAACAAAATACAGGAAAAGAGGCGCGCATGGGCCTATTTGAAGTCCATATTGTCCAGACCGGTGATTGGTGATTAAACAAATTTTTAGTCACCTCAACAGATCAGACAAACTACACCCCTTAGATATCCCCTCAAAAGTAAAAAAGATATCCATCTTGCGGTCTAGGCTGGTGACTGGTTGTTAGACAATCCATTAGTCACCTGCCACAGTGACAGACTCCTATAATTTTGAATATTGGATGCATATCATTATCATCATAATTAATTATGGTATAGTATATGTGTCGGAGTTACTATCGTCAAAAATGATAGTGCAATTTGCCCAGCCGGCCAGCCGGCAAATTGGCCACATATGATCAATCCAACATTGTGATGCACGCCGCCTGTACGAACCAAATAAAATGGACGTACAATTCCAAAGCACGGGTTTAATTAGCAGGATAATTAACCCACAGTGACGCTGACAGGCTTTGTAGACATCCTTTTGGAAGAAACGGAGTCCATCGATGTAGCAAAAATTAACACTAACTGCTGGCTAGCTATTTAAACGAGTGAAATTAACCCATGCAACTGGTCGTTCTTGCAAACTAGAGCCAAATCTCATCAGCTCATTGAGCACTGACAATTAACCCAACTAATTAACCAATGTCGCCGGCGAAGTCTTCGTCGTCCCTGCTGCCTGCTCTGCTGCTTCTGGCGGCGATAGCAGCCACCGCCGAGCCCGAATGCCCAACCAAATGCGGCGACGTCGACATCCCCTACCCGTTCGGCATCGGCCCCGGCTGCTCCCGCGGCAAGGACTTCAGGATCTCCTGCATCAACAACGGCACCACGGCGGTGCTCCAGTCGGAAAACGGCTTTGAGCTGCAGGTGATGAGCCTGTCCGTGGTGCCACCGTTGGCCAAGGTGATGCTGCCGGTGGCTTACAAGTGTTACAACCCGAAAAGCGGCTACTCCGTCGGAGGCTACAACGGGCATGTGGACCTGTCCTCACACCGCATCTTCCGCATCTCCGACGCCCGGAACATGTTCGTGGTGCTCGGCTGCAACACCGGTGCCTTCAGCATGAACTCCGGCGACAGCAACGCCGCCGGCGGTGGCGGCCGCTACCCCTACCAGTACTACATGGGCTGCTTCACCTACTGCAGCGGCCCCGGGAGCGCCAAGGACGGCCGGTGTGCCAGCGTCGGCTGCTGCCACGTCGACATCCCGCCGGGGCTCACCAGCAACGCCGTCCACTTCGAGAGCTGGCCGCACGACGGCATGGAGCACAGCCCCTGCGACATCGCCTTCCTCGTCGGCAAGGACAGCTACGAGTTCCGGGCGTCCGACCTGCGCATGGACGTGAGCTGGCGCAGCAAGATGCCCGTGTGGCTGGACTGGGCCGTGGGCAGACTGGATCGCTCCCTGTCGTCGTGCGCCGGCGTCAAAGATACTAGCTCCGGGGACGCCTGCGAGAGTCCGAATACCGAGTGCGTCGACTCCGTCAACGGGCCTGGTTACTTCTGCAGATGCAAGCAAGGCTTCGAGGGCAATCCCTACGATGAAATCGGATGCACCAGTAAGTAGCTGTTCCATTTCTTCTTAATTTCAGGCTTCGTCCTACTCCTCAATCTGCCGCTAGACGGACATGCTAGCATATATGTCAAGCTATAGCTGTTTTAGCCGGTACTCCCTCTGTCTCTCTTTATCTGTTGTCGTCGGTGCGTGTGCTACAAATTTAACTTAATTTGTAGAAGATACGCATAATATTTGTATCTCTAAATAAATTTATTAAAACCTACATTAAATTTTTTTTTCAATAATACTAATTATATTCCATAAATCTTAATATCTTTTAATATATATTTAGTCAAAGTTGTTTCTTAAAAGTGAGAGTGATAGATATTTATTAGGTACGAAGGGAGTATGTTGTTATATCTGTACTACTTCATCCGTCTCTCGAAAGAAGTGATTCTTAGAGATCGTGGCATAAAATGACTATATTATGAATATATTTTATGATAAATCTAATAATACTAATTTGATAATATAAATTTTAATTTTTTAAAACTCGGTTAAAGTTTTAAAAGTTTGAATTAAAATAACACTAGAAATCACTTCTTTTCAGAAACGAAGGGAAGTATTCACGTTGAGTTTAGCTGTTTACGGTAGTTTGCTAGCCAGGACGGGTTTTAGGCTCGAGAACCCAACCGCTAAATGTCTAGCCGTTATTTATTACACTGGGCGGCGATGGAACATGCATGACCGACGATGTTGAGCAGCTCATATATACCACCACTACTACAGAGATCAAACTCTAGAGATCGGTAAAACAGATGAACTGAGGCAGTTAAGCCGCATAGCCTGTCTATTAATCCAAAATACTAGAGACAGCCCAAATGCCCCTCGATCTCTATTACCGTATCTCCGAGAGTTTCTAAAAATCCACTTCCAACCTTGATTTTTTAGCATGATTGTAACAAACTCTAACAACTCCCTATTGATCGGCCAATTAATCTTGAGGTGCAAGGATGTGGAGAACATTAAGAAGTAGGACATGGTTCCCAAATTTATAGGGCCGAAATAAAGTATAAAAGTGGTTATTATAAGATGATTTGCAACTTAAATAAATAGTATTGAATTCCTGGTACAAAATTATCTTTAATTTTTTAGAAATAAGATTTTAGAAATTGTTGGAGGAACCTAAGGAATATGCTTCTAACTTTTCAAGCCACACATGGAAAACTGATTTTACTAATTCTTCTTTTAGATCGAGCTATTGGATGCTCTGTGAAGTAAAAATAAAAAAGAAGAAAGTAATCAGCAGGGAGCTCTAGACCAACGCTGCCATTATCATGCAGCACAATACTAGGTCCTCCTCACTTTGCTTCTGCTCTTTATCATGCCGCACACCACTGGGTCACGCGCTCACAACAAGCGAGTCCTCAAAGAGCGCACTAGTACACAAAGTATTTGTCTTGACGGCATGGAAAAAATTTGTACAGGCGGTTTTAGGAAAAGGACGCCGAAAGTGAAAATCAACAGGCCGGTCCCACAACTAGAACCGCTTTGTGTAAATATATTAACTGCTTGGCGGTTCACTTAAGAGAACCGCCAGTGTGAATAGCCACATTTACATCGGCGGTTCACTTAAGGAACCTTTGTGTTGGCCTAGATTAACACAAAGGCGGTTATTTTAAGAAAACCGCCGGTGTAAATGAGGCTATTTACACCGGGCGGTTTTGTTAAGAGAACCGCCCCGTGCTAATCTTTTTCACAGGCGGTTCCTTAAGTGAACCGCCTCTGCTGATCCTGCTATATATACCCCTTCTTCTTCCCCTCCTTCCCCACCAGAACTGTAGCCCGCCGCCACCCTCCATTGGTGGCGATTTTGGAGGTCCAGATTTGAGAAGAAACAAGGCGGAGAGGTTTTGATCTTGATTTCTTTGAAGGAGGTTGCTTAGAAAGGTTAGTTTTAATATCTCTTACCTCTTTTTAACCATTGATGCTCAATTCTAGAGACATTTAGGATTTAGGGTTTCACTCTAGAGAGAGAGAGAAGAGTAACTAGCTTTTTTGCCATTTTTGATCAATTTTAGCCACAATTTTGAACTAGATTTTTACTTTTGTATCTAGAATTTGGACTTTTAGGTTACATTTCCACCATTCTCTTGCTCAACCCCACTCACTTTTGAGATTTGGGGTTTCACCTCAAGTGAGAGAGAAGTGTAGCTAGGTTTTTGTTTTTTTTAATTATTCTAGTAATTATTTATCTAGGGTTTCACTTTTTTATCTAGAGTTTAACCTTCAGCGTTTAATTAGCTAGTAGTGATATTTTTAGTGATGATTCTTTAATTAGGGTTTCATTTATATATTAGTTACTCTTATTTAATTATTAGTTTATGTGTCATATTGATGATTGAAATTAGTATTTGTTTAATTATATAGTTATGTTTTATTAAATTAAGTAGTGTTGAGGCTTTGATTAGGATTTTATTATTTAGTTTTACTTTAATTAGTCTTCTTTTTAGTTTTTAAGGTTTCATATAATAAATTGATGCTTTAATTATTTAGTTATGTTTTATTTAATTAGGTATTGGTGATTCTTTAATTAGAGTTTTATTAATTAGTCTTGCTTTAGTTATTATTGAGAGGTATATTTATTTAACTAGTTCTTTTAACTACATGTGATTTAGCCTGGACGTGTATTATTTGAGAAACATACAAGCGTGAAGTTCTTTTCATCTATAATTCCTTGAAGGAGTTTCTTTGATCATCTTAAGGTTTGTTAATAAATATCACAAAACATTCATGTCTTCTTTCAAGTGATTACATTATTTAAATCTATTAAACTCTATAATGTAACGATGGACAGAGCATTACGGATGTATAACTTAGACAGAGTAGATCCATCCTACGTACTTGAGGTCCGTAGGTTTATCGATGCTGTTAAAAATCATGCTTTGACAATCATGATGAAATAAAGTCCACTGCTCCATCAGGTAATAGTAAAGGTCAAAGAGTGTATGAGATAGTTAAGAATATCAAGTTTGTATTTGGCAAGAAGACAAAAGATGGAAAAGCAAGAAAGGTTGTGAAGCCAACTCCTGGAGCTACATTTAAGAAGATGTCAATTTTCTTCAAGTATTTGCCATATTGGAAAGAGCTTGACATACGGCACGCGGTGGATGGTATGCACATTCAGAAGAATGTGTTTGAAAGCATAATTGGTACGTTGCTAGATATAAAGGGTAAGACAAAGGAAGGACTGAGTTCACGTCAGGACCTGGTCAATTTGAAGATAAAACCAGAACTTCATCCAGTGTTGCTAGATAATGGAAAGTACTACCTCCCGGCAGCAAGCTACAACCTCACTACGGAAGAGAAACATGCGATGTGTGTTTGGTTGAAGAAATTGAAAGTTCCAGCTGGATTTTGCTCTAACATTAAGAGCATTGTGTCAATGAAGGATCTTACAATAACCAACTATAACTCACATGATTGTCATATGATGTTGACAACCTTTCTTCCTATTGTCATCAGGGCAATAAGCCCCATATTCTTAAAGATGGCAATCACACGGTTATGCTACTTTTTTAATGAGATATCTCAGAAGGTAATTGACCGAGAGCAGTTGGATTCTCTTCAGGAATTCGCGGTTGAGACAGTGTCACAGCTTGAGATGTGTTTCCCACCATCTTTCTTTGATATAATGGTACACCTTATCGTGCATTTGGTGCCACAAATACAGGCTTTAGGTCCCATGTACCTGCATGAGATGTGGACTTATGAACGTTTTATGTCAGTATTGAATGGGTATGTATCCACTCGTGCTCGTCCTGAGGCCTCTATGATAGAGGGATACACTACCGAAGAGGCCATTGATTCTGGAGGTCCATTCTGCAATAATTTCCTAAAAGACCAGATTGCAATAGGTTTGCCTCCGTCCCGACATGAGGGCAGACTACATGGGTGTGGGAGGATGGGCCGAAAATCATTCATCCCAATAGACTACAATGTAGTCCTAGAAGCGCATCATAGCATCATGCATCAGCTCTCGATAATGGAGCCTCTGATCACACAACACCTAGAAGAGCTAAGCGATCAAAACCCTAGTCAAACAGAGGAATGGTTATCAAAGGAACACAAGCGTCGATTCACTTCATGGCTAATGGAGCGAGAACATTCAAAATGGAGAAACAATTGAGCAACAAACAATCAAGAGGTTAGCAGCTGGACCGTCTCGACATGTCACATCATGGCAGACCTATGACATCAGTGGCTTCACGTTTTGTACCACTTCTAGGGACAAAAAGAGCATGACGCAAAACAGTGGTGTTCGTTGCGAGGCCATAGATGATTCAAATGAAAACGCTACATACTATGGCTTCATTGAGGAGATATGGGAACTAGACTATGATTTATTTAAGACACCCGTGTTTCGATGCTAGTGGGTTGACGACAAACATGTCACAGTGGACAACTATGGCCTAAGAGTTCTTGATCTAAGTAAAATAGGCTACAAGGATGATCCCTGGATCCTTGGTATTCGTGCTGCACAGGTCTTCTATGCCGAACAGATCCTTTGTAAAGAGGAAAAGAAAAGTAGCGACAAGACCAAGCATATAGTTCTTCCTGGAAAGCAACAAGGTTTTGGAGTTGATGGTGTAATTGACCTAGATGACTTCAACCATTTTGGGCACATGTCTCTCTTTGAAGATCATCCTTTGAAGATAAAGAATGTTGAGCGTACCATCCCTAAAAATTTATTGCCATGGGTGCGCCACGATAGAGAAGGCAGAACAGTAGCTGGCTAGCTAGATTTTATAGTTAAGTTAAAAATTAGTTATTGTCAAGGTAGAATAATTTATCTTTTATAATTTGTACTTTTGTATGACTTATCTTGGTATTCATTTTCTAATTATTTAAGTCCTTTTCTTTCTACTTTTTTAGTCCTTTTCATTCGACTTCTTTTAGTATTTACCTTACATAAATATCTACAAGAATAGTAACTTATAAAAGAATTAACCTAATAGTCTATCCCTAAAAGAAATAACAAAAAAACCTAAAAGAAATAATAAAAAAGAAATAACCTAAAAGGAATTAAGTAAAAGAAATAGCCTACAAAAAATATACTACACAAAATATCCTAAAAGAAATATACCTACAAGAAATATACTAAAAGAATTAACCTAAAAGAAATAACCTAAAAGGAATAATAAAAAAAGAAATAACCAAAAAGAAAATAACCTAAAAGGAATAATAAAAAAGAAATAACCAAAAGAAAATAACCTAAAGGAAATAGTGTAAAAAATATAGTACAATAAATATACTAATTTGTACATATATATATATATTATACATATATACCAGAATGTGAATAAGAAAAAAAAAAAAGTAAGGAGAAAATTTATATTGGGAAAAAGTTTGCCTTTGGCGGTGGTCTTAGAAAACCGCCGGTGGAAAAATATACTCTGAGGCGGTTGGCTAAGTCAACCGCCAGATTAAATCATTTGCACGGGCGGTTATCTTAGACAACCTTTGTGGAATGATTTTCGGGCGGTTTTCTAAGACCACCGCCAGTGCAAATCCTTCATCTATATATGCCGCCCAAAGGACTTGAAATTTTCACAAGTCTGGTGGGCGAAGTTCTTTTTTTGAAGCGCCGTCAGGCTGCCCAATTTTTTTTCGCCGCGCCGCCCGCCACCGGAGCTCCTACACCAGTAGCGCGACCCACCGGAGCTTGTCTCCGCACCCCGCCGCCTCTTCGTCCTTTGCTTCATCGCCGGAGGCATTTGCTTCTTCGCCGGGAGAGAGAGGAGGGGCGCCTGCGTGAGGAGGAGCGCCACTGTACGGGAACGGTCGGAGCTCGCCGCCGTTCGTCGCCAGCAACACTCCGAGCTAGCCGCGGTGAGGTTCGTGTATTTGTGGCTTTTCGGAGCTAGTGCGGTAATCGGGAACCGTCGCCATCGCCATGTCCAGCGTGGGGGCGCCGCCGTGTGGCCTTCGAGCCCTCGCCGCCGCCGGGCCAGAGAAACAGAGGGAGCTGAAGGAGGGGAGCCGGCGGTGGTGGCCTTCGTGCCACGGTGGTCGTCTACACCAGCGGTGGCGGCGCGCATAGTGGGGAGCCGCCCGCCGCTGCCTGTTCGAGGGGGGAGGGAGCGCCGCCGCCGCTGGCCTTGTGCCCTAGTGGGGCGCGCCGCCGCTTGGGCCCTAGTGGGCGTAGCAGCGTGGGCCGGCCTCTTTTGGGCAAGGAGGAAGGCCAGGCCGACGGCCTTCTTGGAAAACAGAGAAAAGGAAATAGAAAAAAAGGGAGAAGAAAAAAGGAAAAATGGTGAAGAGAAAGGAAGAAAGGGAGAAGAAAAAAAAAAAAAAAGGAGGAAGAGGAGAAAAAATAAAAAAATAATTATTTATGAAATACTATATTACTCTCTTGTAATATATGTAACTTTGTTGTAGTATATTTTGTTAAAAAAGAAAAGGTAATAGGTGAATGTAGAAAAATAATACCTAATTAATATTTGTTGTGACATGTGATTATATTACTAATTGTATTTATGACTTTATATTATATTTTTATTATATGTGATGTGACACGTGATTATATTACTAATTGTATTAATGATTTATTGCTAATTATATTACTAATTAATTAGTAATCATATTAATAAGATTGTAAATTGTATTAATGACTTCTGTTCTATTAATTTATAGTCACCGTCGCGATACCCGCCGGCGAATCATCGTGCCACCATATTCTCACCGTTCTTCGCCAAGGCTCGAGCCGATCCTGTCCTCCACACCACATCAAGTAAATATTTCCTCCTCTTTTGTCATTAATCACTATGCTACTAATTATGTTAATGACTTAGTAGTATTTACATAATGACCTTGTGGTACTTCCTAAGTGTTAATTCATAATGACTTAGTGTTAGTGATTTAATGACTTAGTGTTATTTTCTATGTGTTATTTCCTAATGACTTATTGTTAGTGACTTAATGACTTAGTGGTATTTACTCAATGACCTTATGGTATTTCGTAAGTGTTAATTCCTAATGACTTAGTGTTAGTGACTTAGTGTTAATGACTTAGTGTTAGTTCCTAAGTGTTAATTCCTAATGACTTAGTGTTATTTTATCCTCATTCTTTTAATTGACAGTCACCTTCTCGATACCATCCAACGAATCATCGTGTCACCATCTTATTTCTTAGTGACTTAGTGTTAGTGATTAAGTGTTATTTTCTAATGACTAAGTGTTAGTGACTTAGTGTTAACGACTTATTTAATCTATAGTTATCGAGAAGATGACGTCTCCAACATCTAAAGACCATCGAGACGGAAGAGCAAGCATGCGAGAGTCACCCACTAAGACTCACATACCCCCTGGAGGCACGGTGAGTCTCACGGCATTAAGAAGCCTTGCCCTTTTTATAACGTCGAACCCTATCAAAGTAACTAACATAGTTATTGCCATGTATAGAACTGTAAATCCTCCGGAAGAAGAAGAGCGGCGTCTTGAGAGTCACCCCTAGCGGAAGAAGGACAAGAAGAAGATTTCCATGGTGACATGTTGGAAGAAGAGGAAGATGACGGCGCGTCGAAGTGATCCATGCCCTAGCATAGATAGGCAACGCGAAAAAAGTGTTGACCCGGATTATAATCCATATGATGAGGTATACTCATAATATAAAAACCAACACTTCCCTTCATAGTATTATAGTCATAATGATCCTAACACTCTTCAATTCTTTTTCGGCCGGGAGGTTATGTCTCAAATGCGGGAACTTCTCGCGGAAGAAGAAGACGTGCCCCAAGACGAAGAAGAAGACGTGCCTCATGACGAAGCTCCAAAACGATCGAGACAACCACCTCCAAATCAAGAAAAAGGAAACAGAGGACCGGAAACGTGGTGACCGAGGAACAAACAAGTGGCCGGAGAAGACATATATAGTTCCTAGCATCGGCCCAAAAGGAGAGCCTCAAGTGGTCGATGAGGTGGCGGCCAAGATAAGGAATGCAATTGGTTGGTGGTCGGGGATAAATTGGACATCACAATCACTAGGTGGAAGGATGTGGATGCGACTAAAAGGAAAGAGAGCGTGGGACAAATTTATAGAAAGGTTTGTGTACCCTACGGGGACAGATGAGAAACTTGCGAAGGGGTATTTTTACAAGCAGATTGCAACATCATTCCGTAACTGGCGATCTGAGATGAATACCAAGTTTGCCAAGCATGGGTACGACCCAACGAGCAAGTATAAGATCACACAAGCGCAGTGGGAGATATTCAAGGCGCAGAAGAACGACCCAGCTGCCAAAGCCAAGAGTGAAGCTGCTTCAGAGCTAGCAAGGAAGAACAAATACCACCATCACCTTGGCACCGGTGGTTACAAGAAACAAATTCCAAAATGGCAGGCAGAGGAGGAGGAGCTAAAGAAACAAGGGGTTCGTGTGCTATCAGAGGAAGTTGGCGAGAGGTCGGCAAATTGGCTCAGAGGTAGAGGAACAAAACAAACTGCTACCGGTGTGAACTGTCCCTTAGACATCACAGCCCCAGCTGATAAGATGTTAGAGCTAGCAGTGGAGGTCAAACAAGGGAAACTCAAGCCACGAAGGGAGAGAGACATCCTGAGTATTGGACTGGGCAACCCTGAGCATCCTGGCCGTGTACGAGGCATCTCCTCGAAGATGGGATGGAAAGAAGGATTTGGTGAGGAGTGGGTGGGCATGTATAAGAAACGTGATCAATATAAGGAAGATATGCAGCATTTTTTTGAGGAAAAGGCTAAGGAACAGTTCAACAACATGATGTCAGCCTTTCTAACAAATCCTGATCCACGGCTGGTGCAGAAGTTAGCAGGCAAAGATATCATTCAGCCAGATGAGCACACAAGGCCCACAGATGCGGCTCGTTCCAAAGACAACCCTTGCACGGAGCTCGGGGAGATGAGTTATGGCATGCCCGCTCAATCTGCTCCTTTTCCAAGTAGTGTGGGGTCTACGGGGGAAACACACATCACTATCCCGTGGATAACATCAATGGGCCGACACCTTGCAAAATGCTCATACGATATGGTATGAAGCATCAACATTACAAGGGAGGTAGCCCACAGCTTTTGCGATCCCCGGACGTGACTACCACGGTGATCCTATACCAGAAGAGTATCTTGCGGCGTAGAAGTGGTGACGGTCGTCCCAGGGTACGAGGATGACATGCTAGAAATTTCTGGTCCCGAGGGTATTGAGACACTCGGACAGGCCATTAATAATTTCATCCTGTGGCCTCGAAGAGATGTCCAATTGACGCAGCCACCACCTTCCACAGAAGCCCTGCCAGAAACTCAGGAGTCAGCACCTGATCTCGACCGTCAACAGGATCCAAACCCACAATCACCACCTGCTGCCGATCCTTCAAGAACCCCACCGTCAACATCGAAACCAGCAGGATCTCCGCCACAAACAAGTACACCGGGGTCTCGTGAGCCCTGCTCCGTCCCCCACCGCCACAAACAAGTACACCAATCCGTGAGCCTGCTTTGTCCCCACCACCACAAAAAAGTACACCAGTCCGTGAGCCTGCTTCGTCCCCACCACCTCAAGACATGGAAGCATCGCCTTGGATACCACCGCCGCCACCAAAGAAGACCCAAGAAAAACCCACCAAGAAGAGAAAATTTTCTATTCCCAAATTGGTTTCCCCATTCGAGCCGAAGAGGAAAACAGCTGGCACTGCCAAATTTTTAGAAGGGATTGCGCTTTCTCGCAAGTCAACTACCGTGGACTTAGCCGAGCAAGCAAGAGAAGGCAGTAGAAGAAGCAAAGATCCGAGCTCTAAAGATAGTGAGGCCAACATGGGATGACTATGAAAATGTCCCAGATAAATATGTACCCGGCAGGCCTCTACTGAGTTGGGAACAACTCCAAAAGCTTCCGCCTGGTATAAAAAGACTTCATGACTGGTACATGCGAGCGGCTCGACTTCGGGATCGACGCAATCCAAGTGGACATACCACCAACTGCTTTCATAAGTGAACGAGACACAGCTTTTCGTTACTTTTGAGGACATATGGTTGGCTTTTTAACCTTAAGCGGCTCGACGTTCAGCTCGTCACGCTATTTGCATTGTAAGTGTACCTCTCACACCGACATGAACTTTCGTTTATTATTATTGACTTCTATCTTGTGCCTTGCAGAATGCAATATGAACAAAACGAGTTCGTATACGGTCCCGCACCAAACAAGAATGACTTCAAAAGGATTTGGGTACCTAAGCCCCAAAAAAATTTGCGAGAATGAGCACACCTTCCGAATTGGTGACGGCAAGCGACGAATTGAAGGGGTTATCAAAGAAAGATAAAGAAAAAGAGAAAAAAAAGATTTGGAGAAGGATCATGAGACTCACTATGCCACATACATAGGCAATGCATTGCTCGGTACAAAGCACAGGGGAATGTGTAGTTGCCCCTTATAACTTTAGGTAAGTATGGGTTCATATACATACATCAGCTTAAGTATCGGTTTATATAAATGCATGACAACTCGGTTTCGATCTTGCGCATTGAACATTGGATATGCTTCTTCATTTATCCTAGAGACGGAAGGGTGCTGGTCTTGGACTCCGCCGACTACCCACCTAAAAGATATGCAAAATTCCAAAGCATCATAGAACGGTAAGTCGACAAAATATAGCATGCATCTTTTAATCGATGAGAGTTTAAGATTGCTGCTAACCGATTCTTTTTGAGATCATAGATGTTGGAGATTCTATAAAATAAGAGGTGGAGTGTTTGACCCGTCTTTGGCGGGGAAGGAAATACAATTTTTTCACAAATGGCCGGTATGTAAATTTATTATGAATCAATATCGGGCATGTTACATATATAAGATGTTATTACAAGTAAATAACTCTAAGCAATTTATGTAGTGCCACAAGCAACCAATCGGTTCGCTGCACTCTTGGATTCTACACGTGCGAAGTTCATGAGAACGGCCGGACGATACATCAGGAATCCTAAGGTAACACTAATAGTAACGTTTTTATTTATATATCGTTAAAAATGCAAATTTATTTAGACGCATGGAAATATATATAATGCTTACAAACTTCCTTTTCAGGCGTATCAAGAAGCGGACTCCCATAACTTCGACGAGCTAACTATGTGCGGAATAATTGAGGATCTCTGCTCATTTATCATGAGAGAAATTATTCCTTCGGAGGGGAAATTCCACCACTCGGAAAGCGCCTTAGCGAGGCGAGTTGAGCGCTAAGGGATATTAGCGCTCTGAAATTAAGTCGAAATGATTATTAGAATCCTCTCTAATGTAATTTTTATTATCACATGGTGGCCAAAAAACAATTTTGATGTAAACAATGTATAGTGTAATTAAATTGTTAATGATGTATATATGTCTATAAGTATTATATGGTATAATAACTTTTTTTTAATGTATTTTTCATAATTCAATAGTCTTTGCATTGATAGTCGTAACGGAGAAAGATGAGGGGGACAAGGGAGGAAGATGAGGGGGGGAGAGAGAGGAGGGAGGGAGGGGGGAAAGAGGAGGGGACAGAGAGGAGGGAGGGAGGAGGACAGAGAGGGCGCCAATCCAAAAAATAAAAATTCAAATGAATTTTGGCGGGAAAAAACATTAATCTGAGGCGGTTCACCTAATAAAACCGCCGGTGGAAATGCCATTTCCACTGGCGGTTTCTTATGTTAACCGCCGATGGAAATGTCATTTTCACTGGCGGTTGGTTAAGTGAACCGCCCGGTGAAAATGCATTTTCACAAGGCGGTTTTTAAGCAACCGCCGGTGAAAATGCATCATTTTCACCGGCCTCTAGCACTGGCGGCAGCCCAAAACGCCTGTCTGAGGCCTCTACAACCGCCTCTACTAATGCTTTGTGTACTAGTGGCGAGGCCAGTGGCATCTCTCTACCTTGATTGAGCACCTCCAAAAAAACACAGCCAAATTTGCATGAGTGAGTTAGGGACCACGACGGTAGAGATATTGATAGGAAGCACCATTTCTTTGACGCAAACAACCTCTAGAACCTTGTGCTTGGCAACGACATGATGGGCGCGTACAAGTTTATTAGGACCCTGTCGACCCATTGGCACACCCATTGGCGCACAGTAGTATAGAGAATGAAAGGCGGGGAAGGCCAGGATGAGATAGTCCATAAGCTTCTCATGCCAGCCCCATTGCTAGGCCATACACTGTTGTTCCTGGGGCCGGTGATGTACGGCATTGCACTCTACCTGCACATTCTCACACTGCCGCGCACCACGATAGGACAGAGCTACAAAAATCAGAATGGGTGTGCTTGCGTTGTGAGAACATGGATTTATGCTATAGGTTGCATATATATATGGAGAAAATTTGCCTCCAATAATATTTTTGCATTTGAGAGTGAAAAAGGGAGTCTTCTCATGGACATGAGAAAGAGGGGGAGAAGAGGCTGGCAGCTGGGCAAGGAGAGAAGTGTGGGGGAGGTAGACACCTAGGATTTGGTTTTTATAGGCTTCGAAGCGGATCTCTTAATTGCGCCGCATTTATAATATCTCCTACTTTAATAGGTGACCCTATCAAGAAGTCTATCTTCATAAATCATTTCAGAGAGATGACCCTTGTCTATTTAGGCCCTATATATAATTTCTAGAAGCAGATGATAAATTACCCATCTCAGTAAATTAAAACTAGTCACATGAAATGTTTTAATATATATTCACTCTACATTTTCTCTTCATCCTATATAAATGTCTCATTTTTCTCTTCTTCACTCTTTTCTATCAATTTTTCTTTTTTTTATCTGCCTTATTTGAATATAACTAATATACCTAGAGGTCTATGAACAAAACATTCACATTACTTTTCATGATATATGGTAAAAAAAGATTCAAAAAGTTCTCATTACCCCTTCAATAGACTCTAATAATAATTTATAATAATATCCATTACATCTATTTTATGATAAACCTACCATTAGGGTAATAAACCTACCATTAGGAAATATAATCTAAATTAGCTCATGAAATTTGTGTCTAAATTACTAGCATTGCCATTATGATAAATAATTTAAGTAACCCCATAGATTTGCACAAAGGAATTACTGTTTCTGCTATTACTAAAAATAAACCAAAATATTTGCTCAAATCTACATATAAATTATCAACATGTACTATTATGAAAAAATTAAAATCACCACATATTATGTCTTTAAAATTACCAACATGTCTGTAGATTATCCATTTCTCTAACTGTGCAATCATGCATTAGGTTATGAAGCAATGAAGAGTGATGTGGTTGGGACCACAGAAGAACTTGTCACTCAGGACCACCAACAGGGCCCTCAAGGTCTTGAACAAGGCAAGAAACATCTGTAGCAATCCCTTATGTTGCATTGTGTCATGTAGCATATACCGTTGCAGTGCCATGTTGGATACATAGGCTATTGTGTTTATGTACATCGATTTATTGTAGTTGTATATGTTTTGGCCATGCTACTGTCTCATGGTACTTATCTTGTTGCATCTCCCCTCGGCTTGTGGGCAATCCACACTCCATGAAATCTAGGTAGTTGGATAGGGAGCCAAAAAAATTAAAATGAAAGTGATACATTACTTAGACCGGTTATGCCAACACTAGAAATAAAACAATATAATAATGTTGCCTCAGACATAGTTAACTTAGAAGGAAGAATAAGTACATACTTTTTTAGAGATCTTGATGATGATGCAATAACACAACCAAAAATTGTTCTACTAGAATAACAAATACAAAATCAGAACTCTATCCATTAGTGAATAGTTGTACCAAATAGATGAAAAGATTATTATGATGGGCCCCAAGATTAATTATGGGGCATTCATAACAACATTAAAGACCATATCAATGTTAAAGTAAACCACATAAAGAAAATTTAATATTTGGTACATGCATTTTTTTTTTCTTCTTGACACTAATTGTGCAATTGTGTGGACAATCATGCTATTAGTTACAAAATTCTTAAGCAGTGTTATTAAGGTGCACTTGTTCCCCTTTTCACATTTTCAAGGTTTTGTTTGGATTATACTAAAATCATTTGTCCTTTTCATATTATGATGATTAAATTATTTATGCTAGATGTACGAACTCAAGCTTGTAGCTTTCATACTCAAAGTCACCATTCATATTCTTTAATGTATCTATGTGGAGTAAGTCTTTCGTTGATATTCATTCTCATGTAGCTTTAATACAAAAATTTCAGGTGAGGAGCAAGGCTTTGGTTACTTCTATACCCTGATGAATGAGGTGCTCATGATGCTTAGAGATGCCCATAATTTCCTCTATTAAGATGCCATATGGGTAAATGGCCCTAGTGGTCATTTGGTTGTTTTTAAAAAAAAGTTTTGTTGGGTTGTATTCGTAGTTTCCTTATCTATTGGACCATATTAAATAAGTTGTGGAGCTCTTGAATCTGGCTGTAAATGTTTGAGCTCATACTTAACTCAGTGTTAATGTGTATCCCTTGTGAGAAATAGTTTGTTCTGATGGTGATACCATACAATATGCATTTTTGGTAATGCTTTTCATGGGAGTTATCACAATACATATATCAAGGATATCAAATGCTATTCATTTTGATTGAATGAACCTAGCAGTCATTGCTTGATGGTTTTATTTGGCTTAAGATATATACCTTTTTTGTACGGTCTGATAGTTTTAACTAAAAGGCTAATAGTTAATAATAGCATGCTTAGATTATAGTAGTAAGCATGCACCCACTCATATAGTGGTGGATCCAAGATTTTAAAGTTAGGTATACCCAAACTAAAACCATTTAGAACTGGTTGCACATCACCATGCAATTTCTACATGTGTCTATATGTATGTTAGTGTGGTTGGAAGTCAGCCTTGCATTGGGCTCATGTTTGGGATCAGGATTTAAGGAGAAAATAGGATTAGTGGAGGCTAGGTTATTGATAGATGCATGTGATGTTGATGTGCCCATGTGAGATTAAGTATATAGGAGGATAGTTATTTGACGAGTTGGAGAATGGAAAATTTGGATGGGCCAGAGGAAGCCTTGGTGGAGTGTAGTGAGAGGAGGCTTGGCAAATGACCATCGGGATAGGCCTAAGGAAGCCTTGGTGGATTGTAGGGTGAGGAGGCTATAGTAAATTGCATTTTTTATAAGTGGACATGAAAATGAAGTGGAATTAATATATACATAAAGTTTTAGC
Source organism: Chrysopogon serrulatus (assembly GCA_015844335.1). Taxonomy (NCBI): domain Eukaryota; kingdom Viridiplantae; phylum Streptophyta; class Magnoliopsida; order Poales; family Poaceae; genus Chrysopogon; species Chrysopogon serrulatus. The sequence continues at coordinate 90,455 of JADLZL010007190.1, forward strand.
AAAATTATTATGTATTCTCAAGAAAAAAATGGGTGCCCATACTAGGTTTGCCTATGCCCAATCACGCATAGATAACATCACAATCTTCTCCAAGCCCCATGAGATGCCTAAAGGATCCTACTGAGACAATATCTTGATATAAAACCATTTAGCTATGCTCCTAGCTCACATATAGTGTATAGAAAATAGTAGACAACCAAGTGAGCCCAACCAAACTCTTTAGCATTATATCATCTTTTGTTGGTGGTTATTTCATTGTTGTTATGGAGACCGGAAGAAAAGACATGTCAAAGAAGAATCTATCATGTGTCATGGAGGTGCATCTTTGTTGGCTTTCTACCCCCACATGGGGGATTTAGTAGAATCATCCTAGGAGATAATGGTTCAGTCTTAGAATTGTCATTGAATCCTTATGGTGGTTTATGGTCTAGCTAGGAAAGAAGGGCAATTTCATATTAAATTCCATCTATGCAATAAGCTAGGAAAGTTTAAGTGAATCCTTATGGTGGTTTATGGTCTAGCTCAAGTTGATTCCAAATCAGTGCTCTTACCTTAACTGGTAAGAGCTTGCTAACAAAATCCTTCGCCTACTTTGATAAGGGAGATTTTAATATCTTTAGAAGCAATTATATGAGAAAAACAATGATACATATAGGGATCAATAGCCTTTCCTATTCAATACTATAATTGACATCTTTGATCTTAGGAAAATTTGAGTTGTTGGGGTGACAATTTACTTGGGTGAACTCCTTACATAACACGACCTATGAGAAACTAGATAGGACTCCCATATGAACTAAATGGGAGTATACATGTTCTCACTAGTATCTGTACACACTTTAGATAGGGACGTTTTGCACCACACAGCTTTATTCCAAGATACGGGTAACCGACCTTCATGAGAAATGGGAAACAATTCAAATTTGAACTTAGTTGGTTCACGCATGAGATTTTCATTATTGTGTTACAGAAAACTAGAATAAGCCAGTGAAGAGACAAAACACGGTTCGATGATTGAACAATTCTTGGCATTTCTTAACGTCATCACTAGGTTTGTATTTCTAGCAATGGCACTATAAATGCTTATTGATATTTCTTATACTCAAGTAGATAATTTCACAAGAATATAGAATATCATTATAGCATTTCACCTAGGAGTATTTTAGGGTATCGTATTTATCCATCGGAAGCTATGGTTAAAGAAGATGATAAGGACCATGACATGTTAACTAACTAGTATCCTAACTAGACTAAAGTGGGGTTAAGCAATATATTGTAAAGTGGGGTGACACACATAAGATCTACTCAAAGCGTAAGTGTAACCTAAGACAACATTAAATGAGTCTAAGGTAATCCTAGATTACTTCTAAGACAAGTACTACTCTAGTAACATACTATGATGATACAGATAAAGCATGAACAGTAGAGGTAGGTTGCCATAAGCGTACTTGCCCTAAACTCACCTAGTATAGGTTGATTAGGCACAAAGCACCACGAGTGAGCCCTTTGTTTTAATAACTAGGCCGAATGTAGGGGAATACATAGGATGAAAAGCTGTCGCATTCCTGCGAACTACCCTAATCCATCCGTGGGCCTAGCTACATTCCAAAGTTCCCCATTGTATAAGCACCACGCCTACACTATTTAATACTACCCTAGCTTGATCAAGACTAGAGCACCAGCTAGTGACAAAGAACCAATGCCATGAAAGCCTACCACTAATCAAGGTAATATACACCATCAATGTATAACTACAGAACAAAACTAATACTTAAAGTAGAAGACTTGAAGTAATACTTGCAAAAAAAAAAATTAATATATTGAAATGGCTAAGTATTACAAGAGAGAACAAGATATACTAGACTCCACAGCAGAGCTCTCACCACCACTACTAAAGCACATCTCGAGAGTACAAAGAGGTGTTGTGTGTGATGTGAGATGTGTTACAAGTGAGGGAGAGCGGTCCTGTTTATAGTTCTAGGAGGAGTAGGGGTTCTCCATGCCATGCTATCAATCCATGGGAGAGTGCTTCAACATCCTTATATTCAACCGCCTCAAACCAACGCTTATGATGGGTCACATTTGTGCTTCTTGCATGTTGTCCAAAGGAGGGCCGGTTTAGTGGACTTGGACCGTCAGGCGATGTGGGGTGGCGTCAGCCGACCCTCCACTGAAGAGTGGACCCTCCTCCTTTGGTGTGGGGCCTCTAGGGGTGTAGTAGAGTGTGTGTATGATGCCCCAAGTCTACTTGAGCACTGACACATCACTGATGGGTCCATCTATCTATGTGATGCTCGTTTTTAGCCTTTGATCTTGCATCAACTTGGGATCAATGGTAGAGATGGCTTGGGAGTAAGTTTCTTGCCCTTGGTGTGGATTGGTGACGTGGCACAAGGTGGGGCCACATCGGCCAACTCCATGTGGGGTCGGCTGACCCCATAAAGTGGGCCCAAGCCTCCCTGCTTTGCTCCAATTACTTCTACAGCTTGATATTTGGTATTTTTGTATAGTTTTCCTACATAAGCAAAGATCTCCAAGTACAAGTGGAACTAAGTCAATTATAAACATAGATCACTACTTCTGTTGTTATTTACTTCCATTTTGACACAATGTTGATGGTCAAAATTGCCCTATGACAACACATCCACTAGTGGGCGGCTCATATGGCTGAACACAATTTAGTTCTAGGACTCCGAATTCTGGAATTTGGGTAGGCACCGGCCACTCGCTCGCTCAATTATATACGTAATTTCTTTGCATTCGAACATATACTCAATAATCAAAATTAATTTGTTATATAGGTGTGTATAGGTAAAAAAAGGGCCCATCTCCAATCCGCTATTATAGGCGTAGTTGCAAAAGTAAGGGAGAGAGATCAACTTTCTCAGTCATAGGATCACCTAACTAATCTCCTAAAAGAGGAGGAAATTAATGAAACACTATTAGCAAACTAAGGTGAAAGGTGCCTGGGAGATTGCAATACCAAATACTTCCAAATGGTTGACAATGGAAAGAATAGCTAGGAAGGACAAAATTTTCCCCCTTGATCATGAGAATGGTAAAATTGAGGGACAACTGAACTCAAAGAGTACATAACAAGGTTTACAAGGAGTAAAGTAATTAGGATATCTCTGAAGTTACCAAATAGAAAATGATTTCCTTGTAGCCCCTTTTATTGAGAATGAGATTAGAGATGCACTATTTGGTGTGGAACATAAGAAAGCACCTAGTCCAGATGGCTTTGAAGCTGAAATTTTCCAATATTTTTGGGAAATTATTATGTGGGACTTGTTGTGAATGTTTGAGGATCTATGCAGGGTTATTTGTCACTCTTTAGTTTGGATTTTGGAGTAATTACTCTTGTCCCAAAAAGTCCAAGAAGCAAACCTGATCCAATAATATAGACCTATCTATTTATTGAATGTGGGTTCTAAAATTTTCACCAAAGTGGTGACCAATGGATTGAACATAGTGGTAGATATATCAAGTTATTAATCCAATGCAGACGACTTTCATGTGATGATGAGCCATCATAGAGGTGTCGTCATCTTGCAAGAGGCCATCCATGAATTACAACAGAGAAAAAATAAAAATGGGGCGATTTTTAAGATAGATTGTGAAAGATAAGGTTCCTCGATCGTCCAAATAGATAATAACTTGGGTTGAATCCTTTGTTTCAAGTGGTAGTGTAGCTAGCTGTCTACAAATGAAGATGTTGGACATTTTTTTTTCCAAACAAACAGGTCCAGGAGATCCGCACGCATATAAAATTGGCTGATGTGTGCACGTCTGCCTAGCAGGTGTTCTAGGAGGAGCATCTCTGGTTCCCTCCTACTCCCTCGGTCCAAAAATAGTTCTCGTTTCCTAAGAAGTTAAAATTTTTAAAATTTAGTCAAATATATACTATCATACATCAGATCACAACTGTGACAGATTGTAAATTCGGTAGGCCAACGGAAGCCAAAAAGGGGAAGATAGGCAGTAAACGGGGCCCCCACAGCCCGCCCAAGGTCAAGCAGGGCGGCAGGCGCCGCCGCCTCCGAAGGGGCACGCAGGCAGGGCGCTGCCGCCCCCGCCGCGGTGGGGTGGCCGCGGGCCCCACCGCAGCCGCCGGATCCGCCTCAATTAACCTTTTGTTATTACTAGCAAAACATGCCCGTGCGTTGCAACGGAACAAAATAAATTTTATTTATAGAGTATTAACATTAAATGGGTCAACCGTTCAATAGTATTCATTATTTAAAGGACTAAAAACAGCAAATTAGAAATAGGATACAAACAAAAAATCTGAAACATACATCCCAAATAAAATAAAAACAGAGACAATGGAGAATGTGTGGCAGAACAAAGTGTTGAACAATGTAGGGGAAAAACACAAAATACAACTGCGCATACTATTCGGATAGGTGACCTATTGAAAAATCGATATCATATAGTAGGCTGGGATATCGATTCTTCACCATGACTGGCCACTTCTCTGCACGTCGAAACCAATGCGATGGGAGCATATGGACAACAGTCTGGTCCGGCCCATCTTATGGCTGGCCGACGGTGGAGGGTTGCCCTTGATGATGACACAGATGCTGAGGGTGTGGAACGCGTGGGACACCATGCATGCACATTGGCAGGAGCGCGTCCGATGCAGTGCATAGGCATACGACCAAGAAACCAATCGGGATCTAGAGCCTGGGGACGACTTTTGGACCAACAATTTGTCGTGAAAGACCACTGGTTTCGACATGTTTTTGCGTGGCATGGGCTTCAGCTTGGTTGTCGCCGGCACAACGTAGCCTTGCATAGCCTCTTGAATGGTAATTCGTCTTCCTATCACTGAGGCTAACCTTGGGTCTTGGGTGTGACGTCATTGCTGAACGCCATTCAAAGCGTGTCTAGCTTCTGCTCATTGACCAGGTCGGGCGTGCGCACCAGCCCCATCGCATGGCTTCGCTATACGATGACCTCCGTGGCGACAATGATGTTTGTGCCGATGTACTCCTCGAGGAACGCCTCCATCATGATCCACAGGTTTGCGGTGAGCATACACCGGCAGCTACATGCCGAGAACACATGCCACGACTCTAGGTGCATGTCCGCACAGTAGAACCTGAGAGGCACCGCCTGCATCACAGCCACGATGTCTGCTTGGCCATTGACACAAAGTTGAGTACCTGTATGCTGTTGATGACTAATATTTGATATCATTGTTAGAAAGTTTATTTGGCCAAGGATGTCAAACTACTGATGTGCTCAATTAAGTGTACAAAAGTCTTCATGGGCATATATAGATGCACCTGATATTTCTGCAAAGGGCAGACATGTTCGTGGTTTTTGTTTGAGATTGCAGAGCGTTTGTATGAATTTTGTATAGGGTCTCTCTAGGCAATATCTTGCCTGATGTTCACAGAAATCTATCGGACACGACAACAAAGGGTCTAGGAACAACACTTGCGTCAAGTCAACCGGTCACGTGAAGCAAAAAAAAGGAAATCAAAGAGTTTGCATGCATCCAATTTAGTAGAGAAAGATAGATTCCGAAGAGGATTAAATATCCAAAATATATATATACATGTCGTGGCGATTAAGAGTCCTAAAAGGAGTTGCATACTGTGTCGTGATTAAGAGAGATTCCTAAAAGGAGTGTTTTCCGAGTCTTAAAAGGAGTAAAATTGGCACCATAGAAATTGTTTATTTGGTATATACACGTACACGTGATCTGTACAAAGCTTTCACGTAATTGATTGAGTAGAACAGAGTATTTTCTGGTTTAAAAAAGGATAACACGTTTTCTGTTTGGACTTTGGATTTTTTACTGAACGGGTTTAGAAATATTTTGTACAGATTGGAGTTTGAGACCCAACCAGAAGAAGACCAGCCGCCCTATATATGTGAGAATTAGCTAGGGAGAGGTGCACAAAATATATAGATAGACTAAAAAAAAAAATGGATGGACGAAAAAAAAAGATGGGCTGAAATTTTGCCTCTTTTTATTATTAGGTAGAGATTATTAAAACTAGGGAACTAGAAAGTCCGTGTTCGATAAAGACTTTCCCGTTAGAGTCCACTTAGGACTATAAATACTAGATCATTGCAATCGGATTGGATCAAAAAGTAATTAGACAAATCCCTTTATTCCAATCTCTCTCGGGCTCGCGCCTCCTCTCTCTCCTCCCTCCCTCGCCACGTGCCGCCCTGCCCTCGCCGCGCCGCCACTTGCAGCCGCCGCCGCCGCCGCCGCTCCCTCCCCTAGGGCTAACCATGTTTCGTCCAGTTAGTTGCTTCCTTTTATGCTTGTTTTGTAATCTGAAATCACCACTTACTTTCTAAAAGCAGAGTTAATCTTTTTTCAGAAAAAAATAGCAAAGGCTAACCAAACATGTACGTATTGTTTTATATATGAGCAGAATTTATTTTTTTTGTCACCGGGCAAGGGTAAACGTGAGTATGAGTCTATTATATTATCTGTTCATTCAGTTACTTCATCAAGGACGCGATGTCCTTACAGAAATCTAGCAGATTATCAGTATTCTCAGCAAGACAGCGATCATCACAGATGAGTACAGCGTTTTGCAGCATAATCATCCCACCTGCTTATAACAAAGAAAGACACACCATAATCTCTTCTATGTGTGCTTCGTAGACAAGCACTGATAGCCTCCTCGACAATTCTCAAAAAGGGAGTCCGAGTCCTCTCACAAAAAGGGGCACCCAAGCTAACCACCACCAACCCAAATATAACAAACTGAAAAGAAACCTCCTAGACACAACTAACTCACCGTGACATACTAATCTGATCATTTAGCCTCCGATGGTACTTCATGCCAACCATACCATCTCTCCCATCCTTTAGGAAGAGCTGGTCCTCGAGCGTAAATGCCGCATAGCGCTGTTGAAAAGACTCGACGTCCTCCCAACTCGCGTCACAGCTCGCCGGCAGGCCTTCCCAACGAACCAGAACTTGCCACTGTCCCCTGGCTAGATGGCTCCGTAGAACCGACATCGGAATAAACAGCACGCCCATCAGCCCATGGAGCATCGGTGGAAGTGACGGTGCCGTTACCAGGACCGACCCACCGAACGGCTCGAGGACACCAACATGGAACACGTTCGTGGATGCAAAGCACCCGCCTGCAACAGGAGGCGGTATGCTGTGTCGCCAATGCGCTCCAGCACTTGGTAGGGACCGTAGAATCGCGGACAAGCTTGCCTTGTGTATATAAGCAGCAGAGAAGGAGAAGACAGGACAAGAAATTTGAAACCGAATCTGAATAACTACCTCAGGGACAGCGTCGTCTTCCGCTGTTCTTCACCATTTCCTCTGTTCCCAACAGTCCGATTGCTTGCTTTACCCCATTCTAACTCCATCCAGATTCTATCAGCCTATTAGTTCATAACACTTGGCATGGTGAATAATATTTTTTAGCAGAAAGTTGGATACAGGAGTGAGATGGGTGACTACGGATTTGAGTCAGATAATCAGAATTGAATGACAAGGCTTTTGAAGTTTTTTAAGGACACCAACAGACCAACTATTAATACTTCCTTTGTCTTCTTTCTTCTGCTTGCCTAGTGCGGGCCCACGCGGCAAAGAGGACAGGGAGAGAAGGAGGTGCGCTCTCAGAAACGAAACGGGGAGAAGGTTTGGGCGGGAAGGCCTTTTTCAAATTATGAATTAAAAGCTCTTATATTTCTTAGAAATTTCATAGAGGTATTTTGGGATGATTTTAATTTGAAATCAAGGATCGGAGGGTTTTTCAGGGAAGAGAACCACCATAGTTCCAACAAACAATAGGTAGAGACGAGACGACTAGCAACATCACACATGAGGTCTTGTCTGTTCACTCACGGTTTTAGCAACACCACCAACCTAGCCGGTTTCGTTTCCTTTCGTTTCGTTGGTTGAACCAAAACAAAACCATCTGGAAGCTAGGTTGGTGGTCCTTGACATAGTCGTAGCCGGGGCGGGCGGGACGAAATCGTTACGAAATTTTGGTCGGGGCGGCCACACCGAACTCACGTGGTATTGACTTGCGACTTTTCTTGGTTATCCGAGAAGCAAAAATCTCACCCCACCTGATTCCGCCGAGCTCTTCTCTCTGTTCTTATTATAACTATACACGCCGGAGAGAGAGAGAGAGAGAGAGAGAGAGAGAGAGAGAGAGAGAGAGAGAGGCCATGGAAGGCGCGGCGCAGTCGCTTCTGAGCAACGCTGGACAGCTGCTAAGCAAGGAGTACCAGCAGCTCCGTGGCGTCGGCAGCGACGTCGCTGAGCTGCGGGACGATCTTGATGCCTTGAATGCCCTCCTCATCATGCAGTCCGAGGCAGATGACGGGGCCGTTGATCGCTTCGTGCAGGTGTGCATGAGGCAGCTGCGCGAGCTTGCCTACGACGCGGAGGACTGCATCGACCTGTACAGGCTCCGCATCAGGTCCAGGCCCAGCGACGGCGTGCGCGCCTGGCTGGGACGCCTCCTCGGGACGCTCCAGTCTCGCCGCCGCCTCGCTTGTGAAATCAGAGCCCTTCGTGCCCGCGCCATCTCCATCAGCGAGCGTCAGGCGCGGTTCGGCGTCAACCGAGACGCGCTGCGCCGCCGATCCCGTCCTTTGCTACCTGCCCACATGTCGGCAGCGTCCGCTCCTACTAGCAACGCTGACCACCGCCACCGGCTGGTCGGCATCGCGGACCAGGCTGATAATCTGGCAGCGCAGCTGCAAGCGCCGGTTGGCGTGGAGGGCAAACACAAGGTCGTTTTCTGCATCGTGGGGTTTGGCGGCCTTGGCAAGACGACTCTGGCCATGGAGGTGTGCCGGCGGCTGGAAGCGGAGTTCCCGTGCCAGGCGATGGTGTCCGTGTCGCAGGCGTTTGAGCCGAGCAGGGACCTCAAGACGTTGCTCAAGGACCTTCTTCAGCAGGTCGTGATGCCTAGAACAGCTAACGAGAGGGGAATCCAGGAGGAGGGTGCTCTGGGTGCCATCGACGATTTGGAAGACAATACGCTAGCCAGAAAACTCGAGGAGCTTCTCATGGACAAGAGGTATATACATAGGTCTTCTAGTTTCAAATTCTCGATGAGTTTCCGGTCTTTTTTCGTAGAGATTTAAGAAAATGGAAAAGTATCATGCACAATTTCCCCAATTGGTATTGTATGTATTGACGCGTTCTCTAAAGTACCTCAACTCATAGCAAGCATTCCGATTAGAAAATTAGGAGCATCACTAGAGAACTAGCCTTGAGCACCAGCACTACTACACATATGTTTTTTAGGAGTTGCCCATAAGTAAGGGTGGTCACAAATTATAGATTTGTATATAGGGGCGGTTGACTATACATCCCTACGATTTGTAGAAGCCTGTCAAGATTTTCCTCCAAATATTTTTTCAGAAATAATGATTTCAGGTTCAAAAATAGCAAAAAGATGTAGTAAAAGAAAAGGGAAAATTTGCCACTGCACACTGCAAGTGACCGCTTCTTTGCTGCTGGACACTGAAGAAGTTGAAATTTGCTTGAGGACACTTTAATTCTTGTTGAATTTGCTGGTAGACACCACACCCAACTAAATATTTTTATAAAATAGATATAAAATAGTATAAGTGCCACAAAATTATACCATAAAATCCGTTAGACTCTACGTGATGAGAACTACACAGTAAAATAGTATTTTGCATTGAAATAACTATTTATTTTGTCTCTCTTCATAAATAAACAAATTTGACCATTGTTAATTTTGTTTATTTATGAAGAGAGACAAAATAGTTATTTTTATTCCAAAAACAATATTTTACTGTTTAGCTCTCATCATGTAGAGTCTAACGGATTTTATGGTATAATTTTGTGGCACTTATATAATTTTATATCTATTTTATAAAAATATTTGGTTAAGTATGAAAATAGATATAAAATCATATAAGTGTCACAAAAATTATACCATAAAATCTGTTAGAGACTTACGTGATGAGAACTACATAGTAAAATATTGTTTCAGACTAAAAATAATTATTTTGTCTCTCTTCATAAATAAACAAAGGTTAAATTTGTTTATTTATGAAGAGAGATAAAATAGTTATTTTCAAATAAAAAAAACAATATTTTATTATATAGTTCTCATCACAAAAGTCTAATAGATTTTATGGTATAATTTTGTGACACTTATATGATTTTATATCTATTTTATAAAAATATTTGGTTGAGCGTGGTGTCCACCAAGAAATTCAATAAGAATCAAGGTGTCCTCCAAGAAATTTTAACTTCTTCAAAGGTGTCCAAAGAAGAAAGAGCGGTCACTTGCAAAGTGTCCAATGGCAAATTTCCCTAAAAAGCTAAAAAATCAACCTAACGAGAGGCCACCACATGCCCGTCTTCGTCAAAATCGTGCGCTAACGTAGGCAGCAGCCCAGCAGGATTCCAACCCAGGACCTTCCCCTCATGCATATCCTTCTCTATCAATGTACCACACTTGTCACTTGTGACTATAAACCGATTTTTGACGCCCTCATATTATACCAAACCAAGTTTAAATTGAGTGCTTGAAGCACTAAATGAATTCAAATCGATATATTATCAACTACAAAGTTGTATAACTTTGCAAGACCTACAACTTTCGTTAAGATTGTTTCTCCATTCAAGGTCATTTAAAAAAATTTGAATTCAAAATTTGACTCTTTCATTTACAAATTTCCATAACAAGATGATTTCAAATTAAAATGTTGTCAATAGTAAAGTTTCATAAGTTTACGAGATCTATAACTTTTATTTTAATTGTTTCTTCATTCGAGGTCACTTGAAAAATTCAAATTTGAATTTAAAAATTTTGACAACTCAAAACAACAATTTGAGACACTAAATGATTTCGGCTGAAATAGTCTTGAATAACAAGGCTGTACAACTTATCAAAATCTATAACTTTTATTTTGACTATTTCTTCATCCGAGAAAGTGATACTAATATTCTTCATAACTCTTATAAATCTCTCACTTAGTTTCATAAAATATAAGAGACATATATAAAATTTGTAAACAACATTAGTAACATTTTGTCGAATGAAGAAATCACTAAAATAAAAGTTATAGATCTTGATGAGTTATACAACTTCAAGACGTTTTCAGCTAAAATCAAAATGTTGTTTCAAGTTATCAATATTTGAAATTTAAATTTTTAAGTGATAAAACCGAAGCCACATGAAAAGATGATAAAAGTAATAGATGTAACAACACATTAAATTGATAGAGAATAGTTTTAGAAAATTTTAGAAAAAATCATTAAATTTGGAGTTAGTATGAGGAAGAAAGACTAATTACAAGTTTTGGAAAGACAAATCAGAGTTCTTCAACATTTTTGATGCTGAAGTTCAACTGAATTTTGAAATAGAAATGATTATTTCAAATAAAAAGGTTGTAAACAATAAATTATATAACTTTTTGAGATCTACAACTTTTATTTTTTGTCCTTTTCTCATCCGAGATCATTTTAAAAAAGTTAAATTTTAGTGCTTCATTTTTTATATTCGGCATCCATTTGTAGGGATGCCTCAATATAGAACCATCTGTATAAATCCAATTTGCAGGAGCTACTAGATATAGAGTCACCCCTACAGTGTAGGGGGCAGCTCATAATACTAACCACCCCTATAAATGGAGTTATAGGGACGGTTCGTTTGGTCACTATTTATAAAAACGGTTTAATATAGAGCTGTTCTAAAAAAAGGAAGACGTGACTACAAATCATTTTTTACAGTACGAGTTCCAAATCTCTTAGATGGAAACAGTTTTCAGGGACGGTCAAAACTAGTTTTAGGGTTGGTTCTCAAAACTGATTTTACACTATCGATTGTAGAAGTATGACCTTTGTAGAGACAGGCTGATGACATTTCCTAAAAATACGGATGCACAGTAAGCCAACAATCTTTGCAAATTCATTTTAAGGGTGGTCACCTGGCGACCACTCCTAAAAATGCATTCTCAGGATTGCTTAAGGCAACCGTACCTACATATCTGCATCTCCATTTCCTAGGGACGGTTACCTTTAAGCTAGCTGCCACTAAAATGCATGGTTTAAAGCTTTTAAAACCCCCCACCCCATATTGGTTTTATATTCTCAAAACAAATTGCGTATATGTGTCACGCACAAAATTTTATATATCGTGGTCGCTGTTTCACAATTTCAATGTCAATTTACACAGTAACAGTGTCACATGCACTACAACGAAACTTATTAAACACACTTCACACAGTGTATTCGTTATATTTGCAATGCTACACATTGTATACGTTATATTTGCAATGCTTAGAGAGGTAGATAGCACTGGTTATGAAGATCCTCATATTCAGGGTCGTTTACATAATCTGACACGGAGCCAAAAAAGAAAATCATTTCTTGTGGACCACCTTGCACATGATGAATTTGTTTAAAAATAGAAGACCTGATGAATTTGTTTAAAAAAATAGAAGGTACTCAAACCAAACATTCCTCATACACCTCTAACAATATTACGCATTTCAAAACCAGGTACGTCATAGTGATTGATGATGTTTGGACCATAGGAGCATGGGATGTAATTCAATCAAAATTGCCAAAGAACAATAAAGGCAGTAGAATCATTGTGACCACTCGTATAGAGACAGTGGCCAAAGCATGCAGTCCTAATAGCATTCTTGGCCATTACATTCATCGAATGGAGCCCCTCAAACTTGAAGATTCAAAGAAGTTGTTCCTTGGCAGAGTATTTGGTTCCATGGATGCCTCTTACCCTGAGGAGTTCAAAGATGTAATGGGCAACATTTTGAAAAAATGTGGTGGCATGCCATTAGCTATTGTTAGCATTGCTAGTGTATTGGCAGATTACAAATCGTTGGGAAGCAAAGATAAGTGGGATACAATCTTTAAATCAATGGGTTCTCAGATAGATAGCCACCCTACGCTTGAGGGCATGAAGCATATAGTCACAGTCAGCTACAATCACCTCCAGCATGAGCTCAAGGGTTGCATGATGTACCTTAGTATTTTTTCAGAAGATTATGCAATTAGAAAGGACCGACTGTTGAACAGATGGATAGCTGAAGGATTAGTTCACCCCAAGCGAGGGTTGACAATGTGGGAGGTAGCAGAATCCTACTTGGATGAACTATTTAGTAGGAACATGATAGAGGAGGCAGGCCATGTTGGGGATTATGCCTGGAGGGAACAAACATATCGGGTGCACGACATGCTCCTTGAGGTCATGGTGTCCAAGTCCCTGGAGGCAAACTTTGTTAGCCTGCAAGGAGGACAATACAATGGGATGTTGTATGACAAGATCCGTCGCCTCTCCATCCATGGTGACATCAACGGTGAGGATGATTTAAACACGCAACATGTTCGATCATTGAGCATGCTCCATCTCCAAGGGCACAAGCTCCTCAATCAACTAGGGAACTTCACACTCTTAAGGGTGCTTGACCTAGAAGATTGCGAAAACGTAACAAACAAGCATGTGAGGTCTGCTTGCAATTTGTTCCTACTTAGGTTCCTTAGCTTGAGGGGCACAAAAGTCAGCAAGGTACCTCCACAAGTCGAGAATCTAGAGCATTTACAGATGCTTGATTTAGGTCGCACACTCCTTGTTGGGCTACCAGAGACTATAACAAAACTTGAGAAACTTGAGCACATCCGGTTCTCGAACAAGGATAATTATTGGGATACTATGTGGACTCTACCCCGAGGGCTCAATAAAATGAAGCAGCTACGAGTGTTGGGTAAGGTATGTCTTGGAAATGACTCACAAGTTGCACGAGAGATAGGTGAGCTAAAGCAACTGCACAAATTAGCTTTGTCCCTCCATGACTGCAAAACCATTTATGAAGATGTTCTCAAAGAGCTTGCTCTGTCCTTCAGTAAGATGTACTCCCTCCGGTGGCTCGCCATAGGAAACCGAAGCACTGGTGGCAAGGTACTGAACTTTCTCCATCAGGTACCCACGCCACTGCGACTTCTCAAAATCCTTTGTATCACAGGTGATATCGATGGGTTGCCCAGCTGGATTGGGTCACTCACACATCTTGTTAGTTTTACTGCATTTCGCACAACCCTTACTGATGATCACCTCTTTGGCATCTTGTGTAAGCTGCCCAATCTGAAGACTATGAGCGTGTATTGGAGATGCTACAACGATGATCGAGATGAGTTGGTTGCACGCAGCAGCAACAAATTCCTGGTGCTCAAGGACCTGATACTTGGAGGTTATGTACCCAAAGCTATAAGATTTGAGGAAGAATCAATGGAAAAGCTTGAGAGGATTGAACTCGACTTTGACTTCAGGGCAGTAGAGAGGAGCATCGTTGGCATGGAATACTTGACCAACTTGAAGAAGTTTACGCTCAACGGCACTAAGGACGACCCTGAACTAAGCCACACAGTCTTGGAGCAGCTAAAGGCTGAGAACGAAAGGCCCTCCAGATCCAACCGATTCCAAATTGCAGTAAAATATTCATGATAGTTATATCACCTTCTTTACTGCTCGGAACATCAAAATTCAAAATTGGTTTTCATGTTTATTTTAGTCAAGTACAGTTGTTTTTCCTCTGCTTGGATGTATCTATGGAATCCAAGATTCTGCTCGTGATATTTAATACTGAAGCTTTGTCACTACACTGATTATAATATTAAATAATTTGATCAAGTTCCTGCGACAAAGGAAAAGGAACATGTCCTCAGAGTTGTCCCAGGTAAAATTATTCAAGTAACCTTAATTGTAATTAATTGAATCTTTTTTACGATCAACTGTCTTAAAGAACTCGGTAGGCATCCTCCCAAACACTATATGTAGACAAATTGAATCCTTTGTGTTTGAATTATGATTTTTTTTTAGAAAAATGTATTTCCCCTCTATTAGAGGGGCTCCCACTAATATCCATGCAGAGATAAGTGTCTTTGAGGACTAGAGACCAAGAAATGTGGCTAAAGCTCTTAGCTCCCTGACAAGTGACATGTAAAGCTACTTAGATGTTCTTCGAATTCAGCTGCATTATGTATCACATGAGTACAAGGTCTGTCCTGTTCATGAATTGAATTGACTCAATTTGCGCTTATTCTGAAGTTCCACTGCAACCGCACCACTTGTCCTACCTTCTCCTCCAATTTTTCATCATAACTTCTTAGTAGTAATTTTCACTCTCGAACAGCACCACTCATCTTGTGGGGAAAAACAACCTGTGGGGACTATTCTCGCAGAACATTGGTTTATCACATTTAAAATATGCTTAGATTCTTTGGTAGGTCTAAAATTTAGTTGGCTAAAGTTAAGAACAAGCCAACTAAACCGTAGACCATGAGATTGTTTGGATCGTGAGCTAGTCTAGCTATCTCTGTTTTCATAAAATGACTTTTGTTCCCCGTTCTCAACCTCTCTTCTCCTCATGTCCACTCTATCTCTTCGTGTCCTTTGTGTGGTGGACCAGAGGAGCGCAACTGCGGTGCCGCTGGGCGCGAGCCTAGGCAGCGCTAAGCAGCTTGGCTACGACGGCCACAGGCATGGGCTTGGTCAAGGCCTCAAGGGCTGGCGGGGCAGCAGGGGTTCGGCCGCGCCGGGGGCTATATGGCTTGGGAATTGGGATTGGGAGCAGAACCATCCGCAGTCGAGTAATAGGCTCGGCTGACGGTGAAAGGTCGGCTAAGGCCGCGCAGGAGCAGAGCAAGCCACATACAGTTGGCGCTTGCCTTGATTTTGATGAAGAAGAAAGGAACCGAGCTCGGGAAAGAAATGATTCATGGTTTCTTTAGTCGTCAGTTAGCGAGCCAAAATCATAAAGGATTGTTTCTCTCTCTCTCTTAAATCACTTATCACATTAGATTTCTCCGAACAACCCGTTAAGTGCAAAGGGCTAATTGTTAGAGCAACTTGAATGAACTCTTATAATTGTTAAAGTAGATGATGGAAAAACATCCTCCAACCGTTTCTTTAGGTGGCTATCTAATGGACATCTTCTATTTCGTATTTCTCGCTAGCTAAACTTAAATAACGAGAATGACTCTTTAAAGTGCATGCAAGATATGAAAAAACTGTTGGAGAGTGCAAGGAATAGAAAATGAATTTTATATAAATGACTCTTCAAATGATAATTTAGAAAGCGAATTTTAGAAAAACTCTTAGAAATGCTCTTAGTTAACTAAAAATTAACCTAAAAGTTCCATTGTATCTAAATTCTAAATGGGAGAGCTAATACACAGTCTAGTTTTTTTTTTTCAAAATATATCTTCAATTAATTGTTAGCAAGCTAGCTAGTCAAACTAATTACAAGAAACGGTTGAGAACATACCAAATCCCGTTTTAGGCTAAAACCGTTTCTATGAGTGTTGAGCCTAATAGTCGCGGCCTCGCCTCAGACAACCTCAGTGTTGATCTCTAGATATTCGGTGTCACGTGACAGCATGAACGCGGCGCCGCAATTGGCGTTTGGCAGATAGCTCGGCGCACGTGCAGGCCTAGTCGCGCCGGTGCTCAAAGCAGGCGGCAGGCGAGTGAAGCCAAATCTCACTCACGGTTACCCAAAAAGTAGGTAGATCTCCGCTCCTCAGCGTCCTGTCCTGTCCAGCAGCATACATTTCTCCCCAACTTCTCGTCCGGTTGTGCGGCACACGGAGAGAGAAAGAGAGAGATGGATGGCGCGGCACAGACCTTTCTGAGCAACGCCGGGCGCCTGCTGAGCGAGGAGTACCAGCATCTCCGCGGCGTCGGCGGCCAGGTCGCCCAGCTACGGGACGAGCTGGACGCCATGAACGCCCTCCTCGTCATGCAGTCCGAGGCCGACGACGGGGCCGTGGACCGCTTCCTGCACGTGTGCATCAGGCAGCTGCGCGAGGTCGCCTACGACGCCGAGGATTGCATCGACCTCTACACCCTGCGCATCGAGTCCCTCCCCACCGACGGCGTGCGCGCCTGGCTGGGACGCCTGCTTGGGACCCTCCTGTCTCGCCGCCGCCTCGCGTGCGAGATCGGCAGCCTCCGCGCCCGCGCCGTCGCCATCAGCGAGCGCCAGGCGCGGTTCGGCTTCAACCGAGACACGCTGCGACGTTCCGCTCCTCTGCTACCTCCAGTCGTCCCCATGTCGGCAGCGTCGTCGTCCACTACGCCTGCTAACAACGCCGACGACCACCGCCGGCTGGTCGGCATCGAGGACCAGGCTAACGCCCTGGCTGCGCGGCTGAAGGCGCCCGTTGTTGGCGAAGAGGCCGCCGGGCGCATGGCTGTCTTCTCCATCGTGGGGTTCGGAGGCCTTGGCAAGACGACGCTGGCCATGGAGGTGTGCCGGCTGCTGGAAGCGGATTTCCCGTGGCAGGCCATGGTGTCCGTCTCTCAAGCGTTCCAGCCGAGGAGGGACCTCAAGGCGTTGCTCAAGGACCTTCTTCGGCAGGTCGTGAAGCCCGAAACAGCTGACGACAGGGGCATCACGAAAGAGGCTGCCCTGGGTCCACTTGACGGCCTGGATGACAATGGGCTGGCCAGAAAACTCAACGAGCTTCTCGCGGACAAGAGGTATATAGACTCTACTGCTTCTTCTTCTTCTAGTTACAAATTCTCTAGTGACTTTATATTTTTTGAAATATAAGATTGATATATGAAATAGAAATAAGTGGGGAAATCATGAAGGAGCAGGAACAATTCCCTCCATCAGTACAGTGTTAGAGCATCTTTAACAGTTTGCCATCTGAATTTTCCATCTTTAATTTTTTTGACAAAATAAGAAAAAAAAAATCTCAAATATCCTTTTCCATCTTTCACAACTTCACAAAAATCCCTCCCGAGCACATATATATTCACGCGGGTCATACATGCGCATCGAGCGTCTTTTTTTACCAGATTAAAAAGGTATATGTCAGATAAAAAAGTATCTATGTAAGTAATATTTTAGAACACAAACAATTAGGGAGGACAATGGCAAAAGCAGATTGAATAGATTTGGGCCTAAATATATCTGTGAATTTTCTAACACTTAATCTGTACATCGCATGAGTTCATTTATAGACTAAGAAATAAAAATGTATCATATATTTAATAATACTGGTAACCTTTTTCTGAAAAAATAAAGAGACTCCACCTAAACATTCTCATACATTGTGCACATGCAGGGACATTATTTGCCTTCGGTATATATGACCAAACTAACTACATTACACATGCTTAAACTAGGTACCTCATTGTGATTGACGATGTTTGGAGTATGGGAACATGGGAAGCAATCCAATCCAAGCTGCCAGAGAACAACAAGGGCAGTAGAATCATCATGACCACTCGGATAGAAATGGTGGCCAATGCATGCAGCCCTGCTTGTGTTAGTGGCCTTTGCATCAAAATGGAACCCCTTAAGCTTAAAGATTCCAAGAAGTTGTTCATCAGTAGAGTGTTTGGTTCCATGGATGCTACTTACCCTAGGGAGTTCGAAGATGTAATGGACGACATCTTGAAAAAATGTGGTGGCCTGCCATTGGCTATTGTCAGCATTGCCAGTGTTTTGGTAGGATACAAATCACTAGGAAGCAAAGATAAGTGGCATAGAGTCTGCAAAACAATTGGTTCTCAGATGGAGAACCACCCTACCCTTGAAGGGATGAAGCATATAGTGACATTGAGCTACAATCACCTCCCTCATGAGCTTAAGGGTTGCATGATGTACTTTAGCATTTTTCCAGAGGATTATGTGATCAGAAAGGACCGGCTGCTGAATAGATGGATGGCTGAAGGATTCATTCATCAGAAGCGGGGGTTGACTATGTGGGAGGTTGCGGAATCTTACCTAGAAGAACTCTTGAGTAGAAACATGATTGAAGAAGCAAGCCATTTGGAAGGTAATGTCTGGAGGGAGCAAACATATAGGGTGCATGACATACTTCTTGAGGTCATGGTGGCCAAGTCTCTAGAGGCTAATTTTCTTAGTTTGCATGGTGGGCAGTATAACGGTATCTTGTATGACAAGATCCGTCGGCTCTCAATCCATGCTGACATAGAAAGTATAGATTATGTAGCAAAGAGAAATGTTGAAGGCCGCCGAGGCGAGGATACTTTGAACATGCAGCATGTTCGATCACTAAGTATGTTCCAGCTTCATGGGAAACACAAGCTCCTAAATAAGCTAGGCAACTTTGTTCTTTTAAGGGTACTGGACCTAGAAGACTGCGAGGGAGTAACAAACAAGCATGTGAAGTATGCCTGCAATCTGTACCTACTTAGGCTTCTAAGCTTGAAGGGCACAAAAATAAGCAAGGTGCCTCCACAGATCGAGAATCTAGAGCATTTACAAACACTTGATTTAGATGATACACTCCTCACTAGGCTACCAACAACTGTCACAAAGCTAGAGAAACTCGAGTGCATACGGTTCTCCAACAAGGGTGATATTTGGGGTACTCTGTGTACTATACCCCGAGGAATAAATAAAATGAAGGCCCTACGTGTGTTGCGTAGGGTATGTCTCAAAGTTTTAAATCTCCGGCTAAGCCTCTTAGCTGTTGTCCTCCGGAACAGCTAAGAGCAGCTATAGCCGGAGATAGCTGCAGCTAAGCAGGTTTAGCGGTTTTGTAAAATTAGAAGAGAAAATACAGTTTCTTTGCATAATCATTGCTAACCGATTGATAATAACTAATTCACAAGAGTACATCACAGGCTACAAAGTCACGGATCTATCAAAATCAAGCCATCAGACTTCAATTTCACCATCAGACCATCGCCAAGTGCAGAGAAGAAACTTGCCTCACAGCCTCCATGCCGTTGCTCTGCAATTCAATGCTCAGATGCTTCAGTGCTCAGCCCTCGGCGTCGTGGCTCCACTGCCTGCATCCGAAGCCGCCGCCGCCGCGGCCGGTTGGTCACTCTGCCCCGAAGGAACAGCTGCCACCGCCGCCACCGCCACCTCTTTTCTGTAGTGCTGGGAGCGCTGGATTCAGAGTGATGAGTGACTGCTGAGATAGGGTTACGTA
The DNA here is from genome assembly GCA_015844335.1 of Chrysopogon serrulatus. NCBI lineage: Eukaryota > Viridiplantae > Streptophyta > Magnoliopsida > Poales > Poaceae > Chrysopogon > Chrysopogon serrulatus. The sequence continues at coordinate 110,394 of JADLZL010007190.1, forward strand.
ATACGTACTGGTGTTGGGCCAGTTGGGCCGGCTTACTTCTTGGGCCAGATTTTGCACGCGCTAAGCCGCTAATTGAAGGCTGGTTTAGCGGCTATCACCGGCTAAATGCCGCTATTAGCGCCTAAGCTTGCTTAGCGCTAAAAAATGGATCTCTTAGCTGCTCCCATCGCCAGCAGCTATCTCCGGCTATAGCGGCAGCTATAGCCGGAGATTTAAAACTTTGGTATGTCTTGGGAATGACTCTAAAGTTGCTCAAGAAGTAGGTGAACTTGAGGAACTAGAAGAGTTAGTCTTGTTTATTGATGACAACAAGACCATTGATGAGTAGGTTCTCAAAGAGCTTGCTATGTCCATAAGTAAGATGTACTCCCACCGATGGCTCAGTATAGGACGATATGGAAGTAGTGATGATGGTGGCAAGATACTAAACTTTCTCCATCACCTACCAACACCACCGCGACTCCTCCGAATCCTTCGGATCACAGGTGACATCGTCAATGGGTTACCTAGGTGGATTGGGTCACTCGCACATCTTGTTAGTTTTGCTACATTGAGGACAACCCTTAATGATCATGAGCTCTTTGGTGTGCTATGTATGCTTCCCAACCTGAAGAGTTTATTCATGACATGGACATGGTACAATGAACGTGATGAGCTAGTTGCAAGCACTGGCCACAAATTTCCGATGCTCAGAGGGACCTGATACTTGGAGGTTATCTACCCAAAGTTGTCTGATTTGAGGAAGGGTCGATGGCAATGCTTGAGATGCTTGAACTAGTCTTTGACATCTTGTCCAAACACGTGGCGGAGAGGAGCATCATTGGCATTGAACACTTGACCAACCTGAAAAAGGTTATTGTCGATGGTGATATTTGCAACCATGATTCAAGCCACGCCATATTGGAGCAGCTAAAGGATGCGCATGATAACAGGCCGTTGGGGTCTAACCGGTTCCAAATTTCAGTTAAATATTCATGATTTTTCTTATCACCTTGTTTACTGTTTAGAATGAACATCAAAATTGGTTCTCCATGTCTGCTTGTATCTGGTACTGCTACTATTTTCCACTTAGGCTATGTTTGGCTGCACATAAATAAATACACCCCAATCCACGTGCATGGATTGAAGTGAGTTGGAGTGAATTAAATTTCACTCCAATCCCTCTCAATACACGTGGACTGAGATGTATTTATGTGTAGTCAAACAAAGTCTAAATGTATTTTCCTAAAAAGGAATTTCCCTGTTAGTATATATATGAAGCGAAGAGGAAAAGGCATGCATGCAGTAGATTAAAAAAATCACCGATAGTTCATTGCAACATGGAATTTGTTCTTGGACCTAGCAAAGAGCCTACCCCCACTGTCTTTGTCAGCCTTTACCATTTCCACCATGTGGATTAGTGCAGGGTTGTCCTTACCATCCTGTGTAACCTTCTTCAAGTTCGTCAGTTGCTCGATGCCAACGATGCTCCACTTCGTCATGTGCGTTGACCTATAGTCAAATCTCAGTTCAAGATTCTCGAGCGTTGACATCGACGTACTCTCCCCCAAACCGAATGAATATAGGCAGACAACCTCCAAGAATCACGTCCCTGAGCACCGGAAAGCTACGGTTGCAAAACCAGCTCACTATCGCCATAGAGTGTCCACATCACATACAAGCTCTTTAGATTCGGTAGTTTACACAGGAAGCCCAAGAGCTGGTCATCAACAATGGTTGTCTCCAAGATGGTGAAAGTCACAAGTTGAGTTAGTGAGCCAATCCAGCCGGGCAACCCATTGACATCACCCCTGATCCAGAGTGTTTGGAGGAGCGGTGGTGGCGTCGGCAGGTGGTGGGAAAAGTTCAACACCTGCACTTGCCATCGGTGTCACTTCTTCAGTGCCTGATCTAGAGCCACCGGATGAAGCACACCTTGTTTAGGGATAAAGCAAGCTTTCTCATAGCGTCCTCATCAACATTGGCCTTATGGTCATCAAGAGAAAGGATATACACTTGCAGCTGTTCGAGTTCACCCAATCTTGGGCAGCATTAGAGTCGTCATTCCCATTAATTACCCTACATAACACGCGTAGGACCTTCATCTTGCTGATTCCTCGGGGTATAGTCCACATGGTGCCCTAGAAATCATCCCTGTCGGACAATCGTATGTACTCGAGTTTCTCTAGCTTTGTGACAGTCTTAGGTAGCTCGGTGATGAGTGTGTAGTCTAGATCAAGTGTCTGTAAATGCTCTAGATTCTCGGTTTGTCAAGGCACTTTGCTCACATTCGTGCCCCTCAACTTAGGAACCTGAGTAGGTATAGATTGTAGGCGTACCCCACGTGCCTGTTTGTTACTTCCTCACAATCTTCTAGGTCAAGCACCCTTAAGGGGACGAAGCTGCTCCCTATCTTTTTCAAGAGCTTATGCCGCTCATGGTGGTGGAACATGCTTAGTGATCGAACATGTTGCACATCCATATCATCATCATCCTCGCTTTGGTGGTCCACATCATTTCTCTGTGCATTGTCCATGTCAGCATGGATGGAGGGGCTACAGATCTTGCCACATGACATTCCCTTGTGTTGTCCATCGTGCAAGCTGAGAAAGTTAGCCTCCAGGGACTTGGACACCATGACCTCACGAAGCATAACATGGACCCGATATGTTTGCTTCTTCCATGCAAGCTTCTTCCACTGCAGCCTCTTCCTGGATGCCCTTCTCGTCAGCCGTTTAGGGCTTCACGACCTGCCGAAGAAGGTTCTTGAGCAACGGCGCCAATGCCGCCTTGAGGTCCTGGCTCGGCTCGAACGCCTGCGACACGGACACCATTGCCTGACAGGGGAACTGGATCCGCTTCCAGCTGCTGGCACACCTCCACGGCCAGCGTCTTCTTGCCAAGGACCCCGAACCCCACGATGGAGAAGACGGCCATGCGCTGGTCGCCCGCCCAATTGGTGCCTTCAGCGGCGCAGCCAGGGCGCTAGCCTGGTCCTCGATGCCGACCAGCCGGCGGTAGTCGGCGCTGCTAGCAGGAGTGGACGACGACGACGCTAGGCGGGGACCGGCGCAGACGTAGCGCGGCCTAGTTGATGCCGAACCGTGCCGGGCGCCCGCTGATAAATGGCGACGCGGCGCGGGCGCGGAGAGCGCCAATCTGGCCGGCGAGGCGGCGGCGAGATCCGAGCGTCCCGAGCAGGCGTCCCAGCCAGGCGCGCGCCCCGTCGGTGTGGCGGGATTCGATACGTCGTAGGCGACCTCGCGCAGCTGCCTCATGCACACCTGCAGGAAGCGGTCCACGGCGCCGTCGTCCGCCTCGGACTGCATGACAAGGAGCGCGTTCATGGCAGCTCATCCCGCAGCTCGGCGACCTGGGACGCCGCGGAGGTGCTGGTACGGTACTCCTTGCTCAGCAGGCGCCCGGCGTTGCTCAGGAAGGCCTGTGCCGCTGCCGCGCCCTCCATGAGTGACGACTGACGAGGGAAGAATTGTCGACGGTTGGGGCGAGATTTTTCAGACAAGACAACCAGGGAATCCCAAAGTCAAGACTGTGGGCCCGGCCTTGACACCAAATTCATGTTGCTGGACTTTTTTTGGGCAGCGTGATCTCTAATGTGTTGAAAGTGATTTGTACAACCGTATTATTTGCAACTACTTCTCTTATAATGATTCAAGGATATGTTTTTGTCACAAATTGAGCCATTTTGTGTTTGAGTTATGGCTTTTTTTTTATCATGGTAGCATTTTCTTTCTAGAAAAATAGGTTTTTCCCTGTTTTACTCTGAATATAAAATGCATTTTTCAAGTAGAGTATGAGTATTCAAGGGGGTTTCCAGTTAACTGGTCCAATTGGATCCAAAGAGGCTCTCTAACATTAGTCCCCCAATTAGCTGCTTCCTTCTGTGCTTGTTTTGTAAATTGAAATCGCCACTAATTACTTGCTTTCTAAAAGCCGAGTTAATCTTCTTCAGAAAAAAAAAAGGAAAATAGTAAATACTAACCAAACATGCTTGATCAACTGGACCAACTTTGGCTTAATAAAACTAACCCACCTAATGATCAAATGAAAAAAGATAGAAAAGCCTGATCATTGTGGTCTTTTTATATCTAGTCTTTCTGAGAAAAGAGTAGATTTTCTAGCGCCATTTCGCACTAATGTGCAGCTGGCTGGAAATTTGAGTTCAAGCATGAGAAGCGACTTTGCATATAATTCACTACAGTGAGTCGAAACAACCTTCAATTTGCAGAACTCCGCAACGGCCTTCTTAGCATGTGAGGGCTCACGGTACCGCACAAAGCAGTACCCTTTACTCTTCAACGTCCTCATCTGCATGCATTACCATCCGGACCTCGGTGATCTCACCTGCCCTCGCAAACACTGACCTCACACATCTTCCTCTAGGCAGCTGTCCGCTTCCAGTTTCCCTCACATTCTGCTACTCATCCACTTCATCCAGAGCAGCATTTTTATGACTCGAAGGTTTGTCAGGCGCACATCCGTCACCCGCCGGTAATGCTCCGACGGCTGCCGCCGCAGCGGCCTTCCCAGCAGTGAACGTGAGCTTGGGAGCAGGGTTTCCCGTGCAAGCACCGGACTCGCGGGCACTGGAGAGCTGAGCTGTTTCCCACTCAACATCAGCACTCCAGAGTCCAGAATCAACCTCGTAGTCGTAGGCGGGCGGCTAGCTGTTGTGTTGATCAATGCGTCCATGACTAACATCCCTGATTCGCTGAGGCCTTGGTGCCCCTTGGCCCTCTGGGGATCAGGATCATGGCAAGTGCAGAACCGCCGAGCCACCCATCAGGCACGTGTTTTGCAGAGCAGGAAAGGCGACAGGAGATTGTGGCCGGAAAAGGTCAGAGCATCCGCCATTAGCTGACAAAGTTCTATTTTTTTCCTTAGTAAAACGACAGAGATCACCTGAAATCACAAGTTCAAACAACAGTGTACACACAGACACTTGGTTGCACTTGCACGCCAACAAGGGAATTCATTGTTTCAAGATACATTCAAAGAGGGAAATAATATAAAACAGCAGTACTAGATACAAACATACACGGACAACCAATTTTGATGTTTTGAACAGCAATTAAGGCGATAAGACAATCACGAGTATTTAACTGTGATTTGGAATTGGTTGGAGTTGGAGCTTGAGGCCCTATCATTCGCATTCTTTAGCTGCTCCAGTATTGAGTGGCTTAGTGCACGGTTGTCCTTATCACCATCGACTGTAATCTTTTTCAGGTTGGTCAAGTGTTCAATGCCAACGATGCTCCTCTCCAACACAGGTTGGGACTTGGTGTCAAAGTTCAGTTCAAGCATCTCTAGCATTGCCATGGATCCTTCCTCAAATCGAATAACTTTAGGTAGATAACCTATAAGCATCAGGTCTGTGAGCACCGAAAATTTGTGGCTGGTGCGTGCAACCAGCTCATCACTGTCCTTGTAGCATTCCCAACCCACACACAAAGCCTTCAGGTTGGGCAGCATACACAACACGCTAAAGAGGTCATCATCAATAAGGGTTGTACGTAGCAAAGTAAAACTTACAAGATGTGTGAGTGATCCGATCCACCTGGGCAACCCATTGACGATATCACCTATGATCCAAAGGGTTCGGAGGAGTCGTGGTGGTGTTGGTAGGTGATGGAGAAATTTCATTGTCTTGCCACAATCATCACTACTTCCAGGTCCTCCTATCAAGAGCCACCGAACTGAGTGCATCTTACTTATGGATAGAGCAAGCTCTTCGAGAACCTCCTTATCAATGATCTTGTTGTCGATGGACAAGTCTAACTCTTGCAGTTGATCTAGTTCACCTAACTCTTGGGCAATTTTAGAGTCATTACCAAGACATACCCTACACAACACACGTAGGGCCTTCATTTTGTTCATCCCTTGGGGCATAGTCCATACAGTACCCCAAAAATTATCCTTGTTCGAGAAACGTATATCCTCAAGTTTCTCTAGCTTTGTGATAGTTTTTGGCAGCTCAGTAAGGTGGGTATAAGCTAGATCAAGCATCTGTAAATGCTCTAGATTGCCGATCTGCTTAGGCACCTTGCTTATTTTTGTGCGCCTCAAGCTTAGGAACCTAAGTAGGTATAAATTGCAGGCGTAGCTCACATGCTTGTTTGTTACTCCCTCGCAGGCTTCTAGGTCAAGCACCCTCAAGAGGATGAAGTTTCCTAGGCTTTCCAGGAGCTTGTTTTGCCCATGGAGTTGTACCATGCTCAGTGATCGAACATGTTGCATGTTCAAATTATCCTCATCTCGGCAGCCTTCAATATTTCTCTTTGCTATATAATCTACACTTTCTATGTCACCATGGATCGAGAGACGATGGATCTTGCCATACAACATCCCTTTATATTGTCCTCCATGCAAACTAAGAAAATTAGCCTCCAAAGACTTAGACACTATGACCTCAAGAAGCACGTCGTGCACCCTGTATGTCTGCTCATTCCAGGCATGACCCTCCAAGTGGCCTACTTCTTCAATCATGTTTCTACTCAAGAGTTCTTCCAAGTAAGATTCAGCAACCTCCCACATAGTCATACCCCGCTTCCGATGAACCAATCCTTCAGCTATCCATCTGTTCAATAGTCGTTCCTTTATGATCACATAGTCCTCTGGAAAAATGCTAAAGTACATTATGCAACCCTTGAGCTGATGTGGGAGGTGATTATAGCTAAGTGTGACTATATGCTTCATCCCCTCAAGGGTAGGGTGGCTCTCAATCTGAGAACCAATTGACTTGCATACTCTATCCCACTTATCTTTGCATCCCAATGATTTGTACCCTACTAAAACACTAGCAATGCTGACAATGGCCAATGGCATCCCACTACATTTTTTCAAGATGTCACCCATTACATCTTCAAACTCCTTGGGGTAAGCAGCATCCATGGAGCCAAACACTCTGCTAAGAAACAACTTCTTGGAATCTTCAACCTTAAGGGGTTTCATTTTATGAATGCAAAGACCACTAACGGTAGTAGTACTGCATGCATTGGCCACTGTTTCTAGCCGAGTGGTTACAATGATTCTACTGCCCTTGTTGTTCTCTAGCAGCTTGATTGGATTGCCTCCCATGCTTGCACACTCCAAACATCATCAATCACTATGAGGTATCTGGTTTAAGCATGGGAAGTATAGTTAGTTTAGTCATATATATAAAAGACAATTAATGACCCCACATGTGAACACTGTATGAGAATGTTTAGGTGGAGTCTCTTTATTTTTTAGAAAAGGCTACCACTACTATTACATAATATACATAAATACTATTATGTCTTAGCCTATCAACTCATGCTCTGTACCGGTTACAAAGAGTGGTAAGTGTCAGAAATTCATAGACAAATTTTGGCCCGCATCTATTCAGAATGCTTGCCTTTGTACTCTCTAATTGTTCGTGTTCTAACATAGTAATTACATTATCTTTGCTTAGTTGTGATATATTTTAATTACCAGTTACACTATATACTTCTTTATACACGTTCATTGTTTAGAATAAGAGGCCAATCATTATAGAACTTAAGTATTAAAGTTCTCTTGAGTCTAGCTAATACTGCTACCCCATCGTCCGAAGTCTTATTTCAAGCACTATAACTTATTTTAAGTGATATTGTGTAGGTTTTAAATGATTGCTTGTGCTATTGTAGTATTTAAGGATATATGCTAAGACCTAAATTTATTATTTTAAAAAATAAAAAAGAGAGAGTTAATAAAAGATGAAATTAGCATAAGAGTTTTAACTTAACTTGAAGGCAAAACAGTCTTAAGCATGCAATCAATAAGAACAAAATCTGGAAAATCAAAATTTAGATTCATAACTTCATAAAATATGCGATGAAACAAGAGCCATCATATAGTTAATGGCAAGATTTCAAACTAATTGGATGCATAAAATATATAGAAGCGTCATATACAAAATGAAAACATGAATAAGAAAAATTTAGAGTTGTCCCTTGAAAAAAAAGTAATTAATAAATTTATAATAGCTTGATATAAACTACAAATTATCAATTCTGTCTATTTCTTAGAAAATAAACAAAGAGCAAACATAAAATTTAGTATAAATAATCTATTTGCAGATGTGTTAAACAACAATAACTGATACGGAGTATATATCTCTTATTAAAAGTTTTTTATATGTGCAAGAGCACGGGTTGTAGACTAGTAGCTGGACATCATGCATGTTGGAAGTTGATAGACAGATGGTGGAAATTAAATGTTCGTGCCTGATTTAATTTTTCCCGCCTCCGTGTATTTATATTTAAAAAAATGTAAAGTCACTAGAGAATTTGTAGTAGAAGAAGGCGGCTCATATATACCTCTTGTCCGCGAGAAGGTCCTCGAGTTTTTTGGCAAGCCCATTGTCATCCAGGCCATCAATTGCACCCAGGACAGCCTCTTCCTTGATGCCCCTGCCGTCGGCATTTTCTGGCTTTACGATCCGCCGAAGAAGATCCGTGAGCAACGCCTTGAGGCCATTGCTGAGCTCGAAAGCTTGAGAGACGGACACCATCGCCTGCCACGGGAAGTCCGCTTCAAGCAAGCGGCACACCTCCATGGCCAGCGTCGTCTTGCCAAGGCCGCCGAACCCCACGATGGAAAACACCGCCATGCGCTGATCAGCGGCCTCTTCGGCAACCGGCGTCTTCAACCGCGCAGCCAGGGCGTTAGCCTGGTCCTCGATGCCGACCAGACGGCGGTGGTGGTAGTCGGCGTTGTTAGCATTAGTGGACGCTGCCGACATGGCGGCGGGTAGCAGCATAGCAGGTGAACGGCGCAGCGCGTCTCGGTTGACGCCGAACCGCGCCTGGCGCTCGCTGATGGCGAGCGTGCGGGTGCGGAGGGCACTGATCTCGCAGGCGAGGCGACGGCGAGCCAGGAGCGTCCCGAAAAGGCGTCCCAACCAGGTTCGTACGCTGTCGCTGGGCCTGCACCTGATGCGGAGCCTGTAGAGGTCGATGCAGTCCTCCGCGTCGTAGGCGACCTCGCGGAGCTGCCTCATGCACACATGCAAGAAGCGGTCCACGGCCCCATCGTCGGCCTCGGACTGCATGATGAGGAGGGCATTGATGGCGTCCAGCTCGTCCCGCAGCTCAATAACTTGGCCGCCGACGCCGCGGAGCTGCTTGTACTCCTTGCTCAGCAGCTGCCCGGCGTTGCTCAGCAAAGTTTGCGCCGCGCCCTCCATAACCCCTATCTCTCTCTCCGTGTCCGTGTAGTGTAATAACAAGAGAGAAGAAGCGCTCACCAGAGCCGCAGTGTGCCGCACAATGCAACTGTCGTGTCGCTTCAGTTGGGGTCGGGGACAGATTTATGCTGCTGCCCTGCAGGTCTGGACACCGAGACCTTGGTATTCCCTCCGTCTCTGAAAAGAGTAATTTCTAGAGTTATTTGAAATTAATTTTTTAAAATTTTAATTAAAATTCCAAAAAACATTTATATTTATTTTATTAAATTTATTATAGAATATATTTCTCATAATATACTCACTTTTATATCGTAGATGTTACTTTTCTATAAAGTTAGTCAAATTTAACATAGTTCTAGTAAAATCACTTCTTTAAAAGACAGAGAAAGTAAAGTAGAAAAAGATCAGCTCCGTTGTAGATCTGAGATCTACCATGAAAATGTTTAGCAAATATAGCAGCTTCAGATCCACGCGAGGATAATTTGATTGGAATTGCCTAGTTTACACTTAGAATAAACCTGGTGTCTCTTGCCTTTCATCCTTCTGGACTAAATTTTGCGAAGAAAAAAAACATGAGAGTGACCCAGCTGGGCTCCGGTCAGGTGCAACCGGTGCGACCACTGGCGGGTGGGGCTCTGGCCAGGCATAGCTACGGCACCGTGGGCGCGGCAGAGCTTTAGTGGCGCAGGGGTGACCACATGTGGTTGGGTAAGGAGGCTGCGACATCGGCAAGCGCAGTTTCTAATGGTAAGCGCACATGTAGCCACGGCATCGGCGAGCGCAGTTTCTAGTTATAGGCAGCGCAGCTAGGGGTATGGGACCAACTTGATGACACAGCCGGCCATGGCGGGCTCTCCTGCGGCTGGCCGGGCGGGCTCTCTTGCGGCTGGCCAGGGCTCGCGGCCTCGCAGGTGAAGTCGTGCGTTATACCCGTAGTGAGGGGCTCTGAATAGGCATGCATGGGTCAACGACAAGGTGGGAACATTGAGGGGCTCCGGCGTCTAGAGAGCTCTAGGAGGAAAAAGCTCGGAGAGAAGAAATGTTTGAGAAGAAAGAAATGAAACGAACTAATTTATACTCCCTTCATCCCTTTTTAATTATCGTTGTGGATTTTTATACCACAAGTTTGACTTAATTTGTAGAAAATATGTATAATATTTATGTTTCTAAATAAATTTGTTAAAAAACTAGATCTAAAGATCTTTCCGATAATACTAATCGATGATATTTAGTATTTATTAAAATTGCCGATATTTATTTCTTAGGAAGCACAAGCGATAGTTAAAAAGGTACAGAGGGAGTATGTAATTAGGAACAGTGGTAGGTAATTTTTATCAACTCCACTAAACTTGATTTGGTGAAATATCCCTTTGAGGAGCTTCACTGACCTTTAAATCCGCTATTTTAGTGAATCCGTATTTGATGGATCTGGTCTGTAGATTCACTATTTTAGTGAATAACAATTTGGTGGATCTAGAGTGTTTAACAAATTTTAATAGAACGAAGCTAAATTTAGTGAATCTAGATCCGCTAAATCCGTGCCAAACACAGGCCAGTGTCAGAGCTCGTCGCCACTTGGGCGTGGCGTGTTCGTCCCTGCTTGGCGCGGCGGCCGTAACTGCGGAAGGTGTGACTCGAGATCTGTGCCAAACGCCAAGTGCAGCGCCTCGTTGAGACTTGAGAGGCTGTCTCACGTGACGCCGAATACCGAGAGCACCTACGCCATTGGACAGACCCGCGTCATTGAGATTTATCCAAGGCGGCGCCGCAACTACCCAGGCCAGACATTCGCAATCCACATGATTGATTTTAGGAGACACATGGCTTTTTATTTGTACAGACAATAAAAGTCATTTTTTCTCTACAAATGCTCAACTATATGCGATGCGATTGGTAGCGGTCATATCTCCTAAAATAATAAAAGCGTCTCCAATGGTTTCTAAATAGTTATTTTAAAAGAAATTCTATTAGCTATCTTTTTTAAGAAAAAAATTCTTTAAGGTATCTAGCAGAGAGAACAAATAGCTAGTGACTCTCAAATAATTAGGCCAACATGATATCCTAGAAACAACTTGTGTCATAGCTCGTATAGCTCTCCTCTACAGTGTTTCTTTTTTATTCTTTCTAAGAGCATCTCCAACAGCTTGGTATTTCAACTTGCTATCCTTATTTTCTTAGCAAAATCACAAAAAACCCTCTCTAACAACTCCTCAAATCAACTCCTCATTTATCCCAAGTTGCTATTCTTTCCTCCCGCGCGCGGACGGTGACTTGCCATCGAGCTTTTAGAAGAGGTGGAAGGGTGAAAAGATAATTTTTGTTTCGCCGGGGTTCCCGATGTAAGTTTTCAAGAGGTGGAAGGATATAAACATAATTTTATTTCTGTCTCGGGGCCTCGATGTAAGTTTGATCTGTGTTTGGCAAGTGAATTATGCCAAATTATTGGAAAGGAACTCTTTTTTCACTTGCTATATATTTTAGAGAGTTGCCAAATCACAAGATTTACCAAGTGAATTTTGGCACTCTCTTGGAGATGCTCTGAAGTCTCATCTAGCTACTCCCTCTGTCTCGGAAAGAATTGATTTCTAGATTCCAATCCCAATTTTTTAAACTTGACCGAATTTCTAAAAAGAACACGTTAAGATTTATCGTACAAAATTAGTATCATTAGGTTTATTATAGAATATACTTTCATAATGTGCTTATTGATTGATGTTATAGATGGTACTTTTTTTTCTACAAAGTGAGTCGAACTTAAAAAGTTTGATTGACACGAATTCTAGGAATTGATTCTATCAAAAACATAGCGAGTAGCTATTTACAATTTGCCACTAGAGATGCCCTAAGGAGCCATTTGGATCCTTTCCTTTTAGAGGAAGTGGAATCTATTTAATAGACTATGTTTTTTAGCTTGGAATTTTACATTCCACATATAAGTCTATCTCAAATTTATAGGGTGTAAGATAAAAATTGATTCTATAAATCATGCATCATTTTATATTTCTACTTTGCAATTTATAACCCGCTCTTCAACTCATCCCCTAAGGTAGAAATGCAAGACATAAGTATCTCTCTTGAATAGCCAACAGAATATACAAATATATTCCATGCATATCCATATTAGCTTAATTAACCTATATCCAAATTATGGTTATTAAATTGAATTTAGTTCCAAGGATTCAAATGGGGTCCTAGAGATACGGATTTCTTAAGATGCAAAGCCCATATCGACTTAGCCCTCTTTCTGCGTGTCTCCCTAATTGCCAGCCGACGGGAGAAAAGGACAAAATATATATAGGCTGACGAAATGAGGAACTCTTTATTTACCAAAAGATCAAGCACTACCGGATTTTCTTTCTTTGCCGAGTGCCCCATGCACTCGGCAAAACCCATATTACACTCGGCAAAGGCTTTGCCGAGTGTTGCACTCGCCGAGTGTTTTTTTTTCGGGCACTCGGCGGACACTCAGCAAAGATCAAAATGAAAAAAACCTGAAAATAATAGCAAAAAAAAAATTAATTGGAGAAGGGCCCCACCGACCAACGCTCATTCTTCTCTATCTAGCAGGATTTTTTATGGTATTTTTCGAGACTTCGTGTCAAGCGGGATTTGAACTTATGACCTTTCCCTCGCGTAGAACCTCTCCTACCACTACTACTTTGCACACTCACTTGTGTCTACACTCCATTTGGGTTCCCTAAATATTATACAAAATTGAGTGAAAATTGCTTATTTGAGAGTCTAAACGAATTCAAATAAAAAACTTATCAACTACAAAGTTTTATAACTTTTCGAGATCTACAATTTTTATTTAAGGAGTTTCTCCATCCGAGGTCGTTTATAAAATTTGAATTTCAAATTTCAACGGATTCAGATGCAGTTTCGCATGATAAGATAAATTCAAATGAAAAAGTTATCAACTACAAAGTTTCATAACTTTTCGAAATCTATAACTTTCATTTTGGGTGTTTCCCCATCTGAGATACTTTTAAAAATTCAAATTCAAATTTGAGAAATGCGTATTACTACTTTTTGTTAGCAAAATTAATTCAAATTAAAATGTATTCAACTACAAAGTTGTATAATTTCACAACACCTACATCTTTCATTTTGGTCATTTGATCATCCGACATAGTGGTAGAAACATTGTTCACAAATCTTATATATCTCTCTTGTAGTTTAAGTAAACTATGAGAGAGATACGTGAGATTTGTAAATAGATTTAATTTTACTATGTCAAATTAAGAAATGGCTAAAATAAAAGTTGTAGATCTTGAAAAAATTATACAACTTTATAGTTGAATTTTTTATTTAAATTAATTTGCTGCTCCCAAATATACTACGAAATGTGTCTTTGCCGAGTGTAAAAATAAAACACTCGGCAAAGACCTTCTTTGCCGAGTGCCAAAAAAGCACTCGGCAAAGAACTCTTTGCCGAGTACTTTTTTTCGGGCACTCGGCAAAGAAGGCTCTTTTGCCGAGTGCTTTTTTTTTTGCTGAGTTTTTTTGTTTGAGTGCCCGAAAAAAAACACTCGGCAAAGCAATTGACACTGCAAAAAGCCGATTCGGTAGTGAAGGTGGCCTAGGGGAATCTTGAATTTTAAAATCTAGAATATTTGTTTGAGTATTTTCAACTATTTTCTATATTTTACTTGGCAAATCTTATGTCTCGACAATTTCTAAAAAGATATGCCTTGTAAAAAAAGAGCTCATCTTCAATAGTTTGGCATAATTCACTTGCCAAATCTAAATCTAACTCATATTAGGAACCTTAGAGAAATAAAATTATGTTTATGCTCTTCCACCTCTTAAAAATTTACATCAGAAACCCCGAGAGAAATAAAATTATTTTTATGCCCTTTCATCTCTTCTAATATGGAGGGAATGCACGGTGGAGTCAAACGCACATATATGTATGCGCAGATGTTCTTTTGCCAACTTAACAACAACCTAGGATGGAGAACTGTTGGAGAAAGTTTTTTTTCTGTTTTTATCAAAAAAATAAGAATGACAACTTAGGATGAAAAATTATTGGAGATGCTGTAAATGGCTATACTAGTTAGTATAAATGAGATATGTTTTGGCAAGATATTCTTAGGAAGAATTACATAAAAGATAAGATCATTGGTGAAGTCTAGTGGAAAACAAGGATTCACACTTTTGGTCAGGCCGTAAGGGTCAAAGGTTGCTTTCATCATCTCTTCACTTTTAACCTTAATAATGGATCACTGGTAATGTTTTTTTTTCTCGAAAACGCAAAAGATTTACATATCGTTGTCTTAACAAGAAGAGTTTTCTGTACAAACGGCGCGCATCAAGCGTGCTAGGTGGTCTAACATCTGGACCGACTTAGTAGACTGTTCCTAGATTCAATATTACGTATATAAATAGAACACCGCAACGGTCTACGCAGCATCCGCAAAGAGCTCCCTAGCGACCCGTGCCACGCTGGAACAGCGTGTCAAGGGCATCCACCTGGCTCGTCGTTAAGTTTCTACTGTGAATGTTGTTGAGTGTTACCTTGGACGCAAAAGCCACCTGACTTGGAGGATCGGCGAGTAGGGACGACACTTGCTTCACCTGCACCTCCTCGATAAACAGTACGTTGAATCACTCCATACTTACTCAAGATTTCTGTCATCTTAGAACTATCCTAGGAATCTGGCATACCTTCCACAAAAATTGATTTAACCTAAGCAAAAGAAAGATTTCATCAGACTACTTAGACTTCTTCGAGGAGTAATTAATTACTAGTCACTGAAACAAGATTTATTTCATATATTCAAATGAACCAGATTTGTCAAGGTATTTGGGTACTCCAATCATATACAACCAGACAGGTGTATATATAAATAAACTTTCAGCAAATGAAAAAAGTCAGCATAGATATTTTCCAAAGACAACTCTGCACATACGAATAGCAAATGATGGTTTTCCAGCCTAGAATCTCAAGCAGTTCAGATAGAATCAGGAAATCCCTCTGATCCCATGAACTGACAGAACAACAATAAGTATCAAACCAAGTTCAAATAGAACAAGGAGTTATGTCAAATATGGAAAGACTATGTATGGTATGAAGATTGTAACAAAAAGGCTTTCAGGTGATTTGTGAATAAACTGCAGGATCATCAATGAGGGCAACCCAGCACAAGTCACAAGACAAAGGAATGATCTAACAAAATGGGGCATTCCTCTTCTCCATGATTTTCAAGGACAAATAATGATTAGTAGCAAAAAATAGTGTGTGAGAAAGGGAGAGTGAGACCTGTTGCATCTCTTCTTCATCTGGATCACTCATTAGTTCAGCCCCTGCAACTGTTATATTTAGCCATCTGCCAAAAATACCTTTCCTTAAAAGCTTTCTGTATGCCATTAGTGCATCTCTATAAGTCTCAAGTTCAAGAAATGCACGCCCACAGTTATAGCCTGGGGGCCCTGGGTTGTTACAGTCATCCATGAGTGTTACTGTATCAGTGTTCTCAGCTCCAGTTTTATGTAGTAGCTTCGTGATCTGCTTTGAAGAGAATTAGGTGGTCTCAGCAGACAGACAAGAATGGAGCTAAATATCCAATCAGGTTATTCACAGAATAAAGAAAATGGTAGCAGGGGAGCTAAGTACTCACATCTTCTTCCATTTCTTGTCAATATTTCCAAGAATAATTTTATTCTTCCCATCCAGAGCTTCAACTTGACAAAGCTTCCAGCAGATCTTACATTGGAGTTTTAAAAAACAGTATAATAATCAATATGAAGAAAGCGAAGGGGAACAAAATGTGGAGGCAGTGAAACATAAGCCACACACGACTTATCCAATACATATAAATGTAGCCAAAGGTCACGAATACAAACTCACAATTGTTTTCCCAGTACTACCAACACTATGGCAACAAGATACTACACCATAGACTCCGAGATAGTAACAATGATATATCATTTAGGAACATTGGTATACATATCCATGAAACTTAACAGTGCAGCCATGACATGATGCAAGCACATAAATTGGCCCTAATAAGATTCCTGTAAATGGCATGACGCAAGCACCAAATTAATAGATGTTTAGGTGTAATAACAAACAATATGCATAAATTCATAATTTTAAGACCTTTTTTTTAAAAAAAAAAACATTGTCTGAGTCATGCAAAAAAAATGAACAAGGCGATCTTGAAGCTTCTGCTACAAGAGGGGTCCATCACTTAAACCAAGGTAAAATTTTAGCAAAGTTGGCACATCAACTGGAACAATTTGGCTCGATATAACTAATCCACCTAATGAAAGGAAAAAGATATAAAAGCCTGATCATGTGGTCTTTTTATATTCAGTCTTTACGAAAAGAGTAGATTTTCTACCACCATTTGGCACTAATGTGCAGCCAGCTGAAACACCCTCTGTCATCCTCCTCCTCTGTCTGCCTCTCTGACATCCCAAATCGCTCCTCTGCCTTTCCCATCATCAGTATCTGCCACCGGCTTACAGATTAAGGTTTCATCCACATCAACGGGATTGCAGCGCTAGGCAGCTTCTCGACTTCAACTTCCCTCTCACTCTGCTCCTCGTCAGCCACTTTCTCCAAAGCGTCGTGGAGGGTTCCTCTCCCTCGGCCGGAGGCGACGGCGTGGAGGGCTTCTTGTCCGCGGTCGGAGGCGGCGCCGTGGGGGCATCCACGTACGCAGGCTCCGCGGGCGTGCTCCCTTGAGCTTGAGGCAGCGTGGACGGGTTCAGGAACGAGGCGGCGGTAGCGGAGGTTGCGAGACCCGGTGGCGGCGGCGGGACTGGAACTGGGGTGGCCGCCTTACGCGGGGAAGGCGAGAAGCGGCGCTTCTTTGAGGGCACCTGCGCCGACGGCAGTGGAAGAGCCCGCGGAGCTTGGTGGTGCGGCGACGGAGCTGCGGAGGCCGCGGGCGGAGCGAGGTGGCGGAGCCTCATGACGTTCCGGCTTGGTCGAGAGCTGAGCTGTCTCCCCACGTCCCACTGAAAACCAGCACTACAGACTCCAGAGTCCAGAGTCTCCATTCATAGCGGAGTGTGGTCCTGTCAAATAAAAAAAAAAAAGGGAAAGGCGGAGAGTGGAACTCAAACAGAAACAAGCTCCCTCGGTAAAAAAAAAAAAATGCAAAACTCGTACTAGTCAAACTTATAAAAAATATTAGCAATATTTATATCTTTAAATAAATTTATTAAAAAATATATTCAAAGATCTATCAATGATATTAATTTGTGCCATAAATATTAATATTTTGTTATATATATTTGGATAAAGTTAAGGATAGTTGACTTTAAAAAAATGATACTCATCTTAAGTCAAAATTTTCAAATTTTAACCAAACTTCTAGAGAAAGACACTAAGATTATAGTATCAAATTAGTAACATTAGATTTATCATATAATATATTTTCAAAAGATATTTTTTATGTCATAGATATTGATACTCTTTTTTATAAACTTGATTAAATTTAAAAATTTTAATTGGCATAGATTTTAAGAATTGAAGCTTTCAGAGATAGAGGAAGTATTTTTTTTTTATAAGATGGAGAGAATACTCCATGGGCATAAAGCCAGTTAGCTGGAGCCAAAAACTAAAAAAAAAAAAAAAAAAATACTACTCAGATATATTGATGGTCTTGGGTTTCCAAACCACCAACATGCAGTAAGTTATATTTCTTAAGAAATTTTCTTGAGTGCCATATTGCCTATGGCCATTAAAAAATATAGCTCTCTTAGGCCAGTCTTAATGGGGTTTCATAGAGGGTGTCATGCACATTTATTAGGGTGCCACATCAGCAGATTTACACTTTTGCATAAAACAGAGAAGAGAGAGAAAGAATTCGTTTCATCCCCAAGACACAAGCGGGCGGCGTTTCCTAGACGGTGAAACTGGAAGGAAACTCGCACTGAGAGAAGATTCGCGTTTCATCGAAGGGAAAGGCGGGGCTCAGCGCCATCGCCGCGAGGCCGCTTTGCCATGGGCAAGCGCCATCGCCGGGCTGGGGCGCAAGCGCGAGCTCCAAGCGCCGCCGTGCCGTGGGAGCGAGCACGGCTCCCCCGCGCGCGCTGCCGTGGGCGAAGCGTTGCCGGCAGCCGTCCTCCCTCCGCGCGAGCTATGCCGTGAGCACGAAGCTCTGCCGGCGGCCAACCTCTCTCTGCTGAAGGCGCTCGCGCCGTCCAGCGACAGCGTGGTCCTCCGCGAGGTCCGCCCCGCGCCGCGAGACCGTCCTCCCTCCCGCGCGTGTGAGGGGCTCGCTCGCCGAGGACCTCCGTCGCGGGCTCCCTCCGCCAAGGACCTTCGCCGCTGGCCGCAAGAAGCCTCGGCGGGCCGTTCGCGACCTCCGCCCCGCGTGTGCCAATCGCGGGCGCAACCTCTACCACAGCGCACCGGCCGCAAGGTGCTGCGGCGTGCGGGCGCGAACCGCGCCCGCCCTCCGTCGCGCGCCACGGCCGCGGCGCTGCGGGCGCCGAGCTCCCAGCGTGGCGGGCGCCATGGCCCGCGGCGCCCGAGCGCGAGCAGAGCGCTGGCCGCGGCAATAGCTTCGCCGTGCGCCTCCCTTCTCTGTGCTGCTGGTGTGGCGTGCTCGAGCAACAGAAGAACGTGGGAAAAGATTGGATTGATGGGACCCACTAAATGTAAAATAGCCTATAAAAGAGTGTGGTGAAACTTTGCACTGTGAAACAACCTCATTTCATATGAAAGTTTCATGTGTTGGAAACCGAGAGATGAAACTTAGCATTGAGACTGGCCTTAGAGCAACCCTTCATAATTATCAGAGATAGATATTTTTGCAAAAGAAATGCCGTATCTCTAACAGTTTCTTTGATTAGACATTTAAATATAACTAACCTTTATTTCAGATTTCTTGCTAACTAAAGATAAAGAGCGAGTCCCTCAAAAAGGACAGACAAGAATAACTCTCTAGCACAAGATATAAACAAAGCTATTTGAGAATGAAAAAAATATAGAAAACGATTTTGAGAGATAAAAGAAAAAAAGAGGATCTAATTATTACATAAAAACAAAACAAACCCATACATACTGGTTGTTACCTCCCCTCTCGCACTCACTGCCCCGTGGCCCCCACAAATACAAGCGTTTCACACAAGTCAATAAGCTACTGATTCTGCTTCTCAACTTTAAAGACGTAATCCCATATGGCTTCCTCCCCTGTTTCAGTAGCCTGAACACCGGCGTGTTACAGAGCAGCAGGAAAACTAGATTGTAGGGTCTGCATTAGTAGTAGAGTATATGTTATATATTACTCGTAAATCTCTGCGTGCACAAATCTGATCTGATGAAAGAAACTTCGGTGGATTCTTGACCCATAGGGTTCAGACTGGTTCATTAAACCTTGGAATTTTTCAGGATATGAATGATCAGCTGGTTCAAATCCCACAACGCTACTTGCTATTTCATCCGGGAACTTGATTTATCTGAATCTGAATGAGCAACGTCTGTTTCTGCTGCCATCCAGTGACACCTTGTTGATACATAGGTGCAGCGTGCTTATAGAAATATGAGAAAACCTTTCAGTAGTATTAATGAACATTAGCTCACAGCTGGCAGATAGTTGCGTCATCTTCAGATGTTAGATGGATTACCAAAAGCATTGTCGACCTCAGTCGCAACTCGCAACTCGCAATATGATGCACAGAATATGCACATAGCACCATTTGCTGCAGGGGGTAGGTTACTACCAAAAGGCAAAAGCAAGGTCCCTCCCCACAGCTGTATGACACACACAGATAACCAACCTAACTCCCAACTCCTTCCAGTTCTACATATACACATCTGTGGGCTTCCGAGACAAGCCCAGGAGGAACTCGTCCTGATTGCTGAGTAGCAAAACAATCTTTAGCTGCAGTCAGTCTGTGGAAATCCCTGAAATAACATGCAGGATACCAGATATCAAAGCTTAATCGTCAGTCACACAATAACGTGAAATGGCGTAAGCTGCTCTTACATCTCTATTAGTGCCAGTTGTCATCTGACATCCCTGATTTGCGAGAACAGGCTTGCCTCATCTGAACCAAGGGAGACCAATGATCAGGTTTGATGACCATGAAATCCGAACAAAAAAGAAATGAAATAGCCGAATGCTTGACACACTAGTTGTATCATTTTCCACCCAAACAGAAAAGTACCAATAGGATTCCCTGTGTCATTTTCTTAAAAAGGGTGAGCACAAAGAACTCATGATAGAGCAACATACCTGAATCCCACCCCATGGTTCTGATAGTGCAGAATCTGAATCTGAAAGCAAAAATAGCATACATGGAACACCAAATGAAAAAGAGATCGATTAACGCGAGACAGGCTGCAAGGACATACCTAGTAGACGTCTCCTGCTTTCATGATGATATGGAGGAGAATACCGGGCGATGGCAGGGGGCGACGCACTATAGCTGATGAGATACGAATTGAGAAGAAAATTATTACTCTGTACTGACAATGATGACTGATGAGTGGTGATCGCTTAGAAATTGAGATAACCTGGAATTTGATGTAGCATAGGTATTGCTCTCATGCCCTGCGTGGGGATTGCGGCTCATGCAATAAGAATC
The DNA here is from genome assembly GCA_015844335.1 of Chrysopogon serrulatus. NCBI lineage: Eukaryota > Viridiplantae > Streptophyta > Magnoliopsida > Poales > Poaceae > Chrysopogon > Chrysopogon serrulatus. Next base: position 131,134 of record JADLZL010007190.1, read on the forward strand.
AATGCCCTGGAGTAAGCAACATTAACACCAATACGACAAAATCAGCAAGTAAATGTTTCGTGACGATATGGTATTAGCTTACGAGTGCTGAGAAAGGCCGCTTCTCTCCTGACAGTATGCGAGGATAATTCTGAGTTATTCCTGCTACTTAGAGGGATGAAAACATCAGCAATTGGGAATTGAAGGTTGATAACTTCAAAATAGTGGTCATAATGCATCAAATATCTGCTGAATGCTAGAAAACTCTATATGTTCACTGTTGCGTGCATCTTGTATGTCAAAGATGTACATCGCAAAAGTTGTATACAAGACCAAATTGCCAAAAGAAGATGTGCAACTAAGATTAGTTTTTAGCTAAAACATGGAAACCTCCAATATTACTATTACTATTTGCAATCATTTGCATATTAGCAAACAGATCAGGGCTTCAAAATTAAACCAGAAAATTAACTTGGTCAAAAGAAAAATGAAACATAAATCCTAATGCTGACATCAGAAAAACAGTTAGTTTGTTGAGTAACATTATTAAAAATAACAGATAAGAAAAAAGCATCCAACAATATCACCTTGTGCATTTTTACAAATAAATGTAACATGGAAGTTATTAAGTCTATTTAAGTGAATAGTTATCAACTTTATATATCCTAAGTCAAATGTTCTGTTCATTGAACAATGTTTATCCCTTGATGAAAGCCTTCCAAGGTAGAGACAAAATAAGGTACTGATCTTATTAAAATACTCTGAGACTGCAAATTAACCTGATGCAAAAATTTTAAGTGTTAACTGGCCACATGAAACTAACCTGAACCAGTATGTTCATGTCTCCAGGGAGCCAGCTCCCTCAGAACCTGAACCAAGCGATGTGTTGGTGATGACTTATCCCCTGTGATTAGCACCGCCCTGGAACTGGAAGGCAACATATGCAGTGAAGACTGCCCAAGTATTCTTTCACCTAGTGAAATCGATGACATGGTTGAGATAGATTCAGAAAGAGCACTTAACTGTTCATGAGCAAAATAACTTTCAAATATAGACTGAATTCATCTTATTAAGGCGTTCCACCCTTAGCTCATTAACAATCTATCTAAAAATGAAAGAGAGGATAATAGGCCATATATGTAGAACATATGTATATATATAACCTAGCATGACACCTGAAAATTCAGATCACAGCATCACTCCAGAAACTAACCCCATACCAGAACAGCAAGAAGATAGCTGTTACATACTTATATATTGTATTACTGTGTTTAGAATATTTTGAACAGAGAAACAGTAGTTGACAGAGGAGTGAGATTGGCAGCCATAAATTAGGCACAAAATCAGAAATGAACCAGAAAGAAGATTGGGATTCGAAAAGAATTAACTCACTTCTAGCATTCTTTGATTTATCTTTCTCACTAATACAAAATTTATGATCTTCCATATTCTTCTTGCCCTTTTGGACAGATTTAGCAAGAGAGACTCTATTATTAACCTGGCATGAAACACTAAAACTGTGAGAACCATGTTGAAAAAAACACTCCAACTTAAACTAAGATATTACAAGGGACCTTCGAGCCATTCTCAGTCAACTGTTCCCCATTAAATGATTCAAGACATAAGATAGCAGCCTCATTAGTAGTGTAGTTAATGAATGCAAAGTCATTTCCTTTTAGCTGGATGCATATCACGTGATAGAGACAGAATTTTGATCTTTCCATATATCTTGAAAATTTCTGTCATCTTAGCTTGATCCCAAGAATTTGTTACACCTTCCACAAAGACTGCTTTCACCTAAATGTTACTTACAGCTCTTTGGGAATTCGTGACTAGCCACTGAAAGCACAATCAAGTATGATGTTCAAATGTGACAGGGCCAATGAATAAAGACTGAACTACTGATATACAGACATACAGTAGCCTAATGTACTTTCAAAACCAAATTGTTATAGGTGCTAAATGTCACAGTAATGTACTTCTAAAATCAGAATCGTAGCTTCTATATAAAGTTTCCAGTCTTATCTGAGCCGATACACCACAAATGTGTTAATATCCTCAGGAAATGGATACCAAAAAAAAGTTACAGATCACAAACAGCCTTTGCATGTGTGCGCGGATGCATCCATGAATGTGCGTTGTTCTGCGTGTGTTGTTGTGTGTGCACGCGCGCGCGTGTGGCATGTGCGTCCATGAATGTGTGTATGTATGTGTCTTCATGTTTGTTTGTGTGTGTGTGTGTGTGTGTGAGAGAGAGAGAGAGAGAGAGAGAGAGACCTTCTGCATCTGTTTTTCAACTGAACAATTCAATGGTTCGGCCCATGCAACTCTTATATTTATACCCTTGCCAAAAACATCTTTCCTTGAAAGCTTTCTGTATGCTATCTGTGCATCTCTATAAGTCTCCAGTTCAACAAATGCAAATCCACGATTATAGCCTGGATTATTAGAGTCAGCCAGAAGGGTAACAACATCAATGTTCTCAACTCCAATTTTCTGTAGTAGTTTCATGATCTGCTTCAAAGAAAAACAGGTAAGCAAGCAGCCGATTGTTTAGGATAGAACATCAAATCAAGCTGTTCGCAAGAAAGAAATAGGCGCTACAAGTGCAGTTGTGCTCACATCTTCTTTCTTCCATTTCTTATCAATATTCCCAAGAAAGATTTTGTCATCCCCATCCAGAGCTGCAACTCGACACTGCTTTCCACAAATCTAGTAAGGGGGTTTCAGAGAACAAGGTAACAATCAATATAGAGGAAGACAAGAGAAAGGAAAACACGGTGGCAACGAAACATAAGCCACTTTCAACTTGGCTAGTAGACACAACTGTAGTAAAATGTCACGAAGTCCCAATCAATGGATTTTCATACAAGCAACAGTCACCAAAATATGCTAATAGATACTGACAAAGCAAAATATGCATGGCACAAAGCATAAAATTGCCCATTAGTATTTGCCTCTTTTGCATTGCATTTCAACAGAAATCAGACATTAGCGTACATCTTAATACATAGTGTTCAATAAGATAATGCTAGGCATATTAGACATGATTAACCTTTAATGCTAGGCATATTAGACATGATTAATCTTTTCAAGATCACCAGTGCTATCCCAAGGAAGGTTAGTAAAACAAATACAGAATGAATGAAGCACCTAATGTTGCAAGTAATTAACAAGCATCAGCACCATATGTTCATATCACCAGATCAGGCATCTGGCATGGCAACATATCTAGGAGTATTGTATGCACACAAATTTCACAAACTGGTTGTCCTTCCCAAGTACCAATGGCTAACAAAGTATTAAGATATACCAAACAAATTGAAGGTTGTGCCAGGAGATGTGATCAGTAGACTAAGATCAAGTTGGAACAGTTCACTAGCTATGTTGGATCATGAACTGGAACAGCATGACTGGGTAAATTAATTTTGACTTCATGCATATGAGTCAAGTACAAATCCTTAAGTGAGAACTAAATTCAAAAGGTGGACAAACACGAACTTGTGATTTATTGTGATATCTGGTTTCCACAGCATCATATACCATTTAATGATTATACAGTTCCACCATTGCAAGCACATAAGGAACATGAGTTGATCCAGCAAGAGCAGTGATGAATTAATTAATTAATGTTATGCTCTTATGTAACTAGCACCGTGCAGCTTGCCCAAAACCCCTCTGAGTGTATCATGCAGTGGTATTCTAAACGAAATGTTCATGTGGCCATCTTGTCCCTTTTGATTATTAATTAAACAGAAAGTAATCAATTTAGCCATGTGGGTCAAGCACAACCTTAACATTCTTGAACTGTGCAATGGCCTTCATTGCCTGCGCAGTCTCATGGTAGCGCACAAAGCAGTAGCCTCTGTTCTTCTTCGTCGTTGGATCCATGATCATGCGAACTTCCGCGATCTCCCCCGCCACCGAAAGCGCTGCCCTCACGTCCTCCTCCTTTGCGTCCCTATTGAGTGCACCGACAAACACCTCCGTCATCCTCCTCCTCTGCCGCTCTGACATTACCACCTCAGCCCTGTCCTCACCCCTGCCCCCCAATTTCTTCTCCACTTCTTGCTCACCATCAATATCCATTGCTGGCCCACTAGCTAGTGTTCCTCCCCCAACAGTCCCCTTGCCCAATAGTGTCTCACACACAGCCGTCCCCTTACCCAGTAGTGTTTCACACACAGCAATGGGATCGCAGTTGGCGGTGGCCGGCTTCTCAGTTGTGTTTCCTCCAGAACTCTGTTCCTTTTCCACCAATTCATCCGCCCCGGCAGCATTTCGAGAGGAGTTGTCCGGCGCGTGTCCCTTCCCAGGCTGTGATGCTCCAGCGGCAGCTGAAGCCGCCTCCGCCGCAGCCTTCCTGGCCGCGATCGTGCCTTTGGGGACCCTTCTTATGATCGTCCGCACCTTTCGTGTGATCTTCCGCGGCTTTGTTGCGGGAGCCGGTTCCGCCGCCGCGTCGGTAGGAGAAGGTGCGGAGAGTTTCTCGTCCGCGGCGCAAGGAGGCGGCGACAGCGGCAAAGAGGGGTTTTCCGCTGCCGGAGGTGGCGGCGGCGGGGAAGAGGGTTTTTCCGCGGGTGGAGGTGGCGGCGGAGGCGAAGAGGGTTTTTCCGCTGGTGGAGGTGGTGGCGGAGGAGAAGAGGGGTTTTCCGCGGGTGGCGGCGGCGCGGAGGATTTTTCCGTGGGTGGAGGTGGCGGCGGCGAAGAGGGGTTTCCCACGGGTGGCGGCGGCGAGGGTTTTCGGGCCGAAAACAGAGGCGGCTCTGCGCGGCCGGCCTGGGTCTGCGGCGTGGGGGCTGGGAGCGCGACGGGGACGGGTGGGGGAGGAGGGGGGGGGACGGTGGCCTTGGGCGGAGTCCGCAAGACCCGGCGCTTCTTCGGCGGCACCAGCGCCGACGGCAGCGGCAGCTCTGCCGTCAGCCGGAGCGGTGGGGCGCCTCGGTTGCTGGGGAATGGAGGTGGCGGGGGGCATCGCGGAGGCGGCGGCCGGCGGCGTCGAGCGGCGGAGCACATGAGTAGCAGGAGCAGGTGGCTGCATGTCGGACGAATCGCTCGCGAACTTGCCCAACGGGCGGAGGGTGGAAGGAACTCACTGACTGCCGGCCGGTCCGTCTCCGTCTCGCTTTGAAATGTTGGGGACTTGGGGTGGAAATGTGGAAGAAGCACCACACCACACGCAGCGACTTGAGAAGAGGTCAAGAGGGCATGCTTGGGTAGGGTCCACCCCACCACCACGTTACTCCTGGTCATGGGTACATGTAGCGTTTGAAGGATGTTTGATGTGATTTGATTTGAAACGAATCTCAGCAATGACTTTTGCTTCATTGACACTGGATTTTAAATTTTTTAATACTAGACCTTGTTCAGTTCGTAAATGTTAGAAAAAAGTTGTAACTGTAGCATTTCGTTTGTATTTGCCAAATATTGTCCAATCGTGGCCCAACTAGGCTCAAAAGATTCGTCTCATGATTTACAACAAAAACTGTATAATTAGTTATTTTTTTCACTAACATTTAATGCTCCATATATGCAGGTAAAAATTGATGTGATGGAGAGAGAGTGAAAAAACTTGCAACTAGGAAAGTGAACAAGGCCCTAGAACATTTATAAGCAAGCCAAGCCATTACTCTTTCCTACAGTGCACAACGTACTTCCATGACACATCTTTAAGCTGGAGTTCTGAAGTAATTGTTTACCAACTCTTCTATACAGAGTTATTGGATCATTTCGACTCCTGTCTTCCAATTCCAAGGGGTGATGATATATAAATGCCTTATTAGAAGAAGAAGATGATGAATGAGGCGGAGAGGGAGGAATTTTTCAGTTGTTTTCTCGCGTGGCAGTCGTGTCTTGAAACTTCATATTTTGCATGCATGTTATGAATTTGGAACGAAAGAAGCTAGCATCAGCGACTCATCAGCGACGACTAGACATATGTTGTTTTAGGTTTGGGAGGCAGCAGGAGCAGATTACATGGAATTCTCAAAAGTTCTAGTTCCCTTTGATCTCGTCTGAGGGCTAAAGAAAATGTGCCTGCCTGTTCGGCTGCCCTGTTATGGCCGCTGTTGCAAGCTGTTGTTGTATTTTGCTCTCCGTTGTTAATGTAGCAACAGCGCAGAAGCAGCCGCAGCAGACTGTCCGGTGCCAAAGCCGCTACACTGTACCTCAGTTCAAAGCAGTTTTTTTTTTCCATGCGTGCAGAAAACACTAAATTAAAATAAGAGACACATGTATATACATATTTCACTAAGTTCATGGGCGCTAGGTGGATGATGTAATGTAGTGGATGGGAACTTGGTCTCATTCTATTTTTATTTTTTTAAAAGATCTGGTTTCCCAGCTTTAATTTATAATAATGAGAAAGAAACAACAGTCACTACATGTGCGAGGAGCGCTACTCTCCATAACCTAAGCTGCGAGGAGTTTAAGAAAACATAGGAATAAAAAGTTACACAACAAATAGGCATGCAAACTTTATTTTGTTGAAAGAAGCATTCTCCACGTTCCTGCAGCTCCTGAAGATTTTTGAATTCCTCTGCTTCCATATGCTCCGAGGAGTCAAAATAACCAGCTCCACTCCCAACGCTTGGTTCCAAGACTTCCTAGATTCATGTTCTCCATTCCATAAACCAAACAACAATAGGCCTGGAAGCAGTTGCTAAAGCCACACGCCCTGGCACTCCAACTCTGTTGAATGGACTGTTCATTAAACCTCCATCTCTACTGCATCGAACTGATCTGCCATGGACGCTAAAGCTTCGGTCAGCTTCTTATTATCCATGTGTGTGGCAGCCCTGATGGCCTTGATTGCCTGCTCAGGGAGGTCACCGGCATAGATATCTACGCATGTTGTCACTGCTGCATCAGGTGCTGAAGTTTGGGGGTTGATGAAGTCAAACTCGCGCATCCAGTTTTGTTGGGTGCGCTAGGCCATCGGCCCCGTCGAAGCTTTGGCCACTAGGCGCAAGCTGGAGTGGGTCGAGGCCAAGGTCCTCAGTGGTCTCCCGACGCGACCATTGTCAGCTCGAGTCAGTGGAACTGGCCGTGGAAGTAGCGGCTCACGGATGCTCTTGAAAACAGAGCTGCAAAAGTCACGGCCGCATCCACCTGGTCCACCTGGAAGTCGTTGTACATGTCATGCCCCACTGGCCGTTCTGCCACCATGGTGGAGTCGTCCGCTGGATCCTCTTTCTCGTAGTCCACCAATGTGTCAATGTTGATGCTGGTGGTACGGTCGGAGATGTCGTCGACATGGCCGAACTTTAAAGTGACATAGGTTACTTCCCTTGACCTCAATTATTTTAACAGCTTTTTTTGCTGGGAAGACATCATGTACATACTCCTACAACATAAGGTCTATTCCTTTTGCTCTTTTGTTAATGCCAGCACTACAATAAGCCTTCAACCTTAGCTTCTCTAGTTGCTCCGGCGGCTGGGAATTTGGTCTTGTTCTAGGAAGAACTTTTTTTAAACCAATCCAGGAAGAACTTTAAAGTTACATAAATTAAAGTGACTTCATACATTATTTCACAGCTTTTGCTGGGAAGACATCATGTACGTACTCCTATAACATACTACCTCCGTCTCTAAATAACTATCGCGTCGGTTTGCATGTCGCAAATTTGACTTAATTTATAGAAAATACATGCAACATTTGTATCTCTAAATGAATTTATTAGAAAACTAGATTCAAAAATCTTTCGAATGATACTAATTGTGTATCATAAATATTAATATTTTTCATATATATTTAGTCAAATATATTTCTCGAGAAGTGAAAATGACAAATATTTAGAGACAGAGGGAGCAAGGTACATCCCTTTTGCTCTTTAGTTTACCTCTGCCAAAATAGTTTAAACCTCGAGGTGTATAAAAGCATTTTGCCTCCCTTTTCAAATTCATTTATAAGGAGCATTCTCTCAAACCATGTTTTGGGTTGCTTTTTTTTTTTGTAAATGCGAGCACTACAATAAGCCTTCAACCTCAGCTTCTCTGGTCCACTTGTTTGAATTCTTTTTTTTATTGCAGCATTCAAGTTTAAGATATACTATGATCTTGTTCAATATGCTCTTAGTTTCTTATTTGAGGTCTCACCATGCCTTGCCAATTTGATGAGGTAAGACGTACCCACAGTACAAAAATGTGGCTTCCTCCATCACTAACCATTACTTTTGACACATCATATCATGGAAAGTTTATTTTTTTATCATCTAAATTTGATCGTTCATCTATTGAAGCCCAAGCTTGCAATCATACTAGCTAAGAAACAGATCCTAGCCTTTGCCTAGTTAAGATGCATACAGCCTATAAAAATAAAAGAAAATAAGAAAAACATGTCAACACATCATATCGTAGTAGACTACAACACACAACATATAATCTTCAATTCCTTGTGCCATCATAGAGTAACAACTTGAATGTGAGAGAGGTTCTCTAGAATAAGACCTCAAAGAAGGACACGACATTTATATACATTGTTTTTGCATTATCCAAAGTGAAGGCCAGACCATAGATTTTCACCTTAGAGAGAAAATTCTCCAAACTCCAAAACAATGCTCTCAACAAGGTCATTGGCATGTACAACCAGCTAAGGCTAGATCTAGGGATTGCTCCTAGGAATCGAGTGACTCCCCGACAAGTAACACTAAGTATTTCATAAAAAAATAAGTAACACCAAGTCGAAGTCCCTTGACATTATATACCTCCCTTCTTTCCAAACCAATGTTTCCATACTACCTAGCCTTGACTAAGTATTAGTAAACACAACTCCCAAGATGATCCTTCCATGAGTCATCTCGCGATACATTGCCAAAGAGCCCGTAGGGGCAGTCTAAAGGTGGGATAGATGCATCGTCGAAGTAAGAGATTCTATGAGGCAATGCCAACATGACTCTAACCCCTGAGAATGTAATTAAGCAAAACACTGACTAGAGACGAAGAGATGTCATCGCGAGAAGTGATTGCAAAGGCACTGCCATGCCATGCATCCCTTATTATTGTCCTCACGGCCACGCAATGTTGTAGCTGTGTGTCACACGGCTTCTGCACAAAGAGTCTGCTACTCAGCTATTGCCAGACGCGCTACAGGAGAGGCCTATATATTAGGCGCAGTGAACGTGATGGGAAGCCCAACTCTAAATGTGGGTGGCGCACTACAGGAAACGGGCCTTTTGCCGAGTGCGAAACTGTTTACCGAGTGGCAAATATCGGGCACTCGGTAAAGGGTCTCTTTGCCGAGTGCCAGCGCCCGCACTCGGCAAAGCAACCTTTGCCGAGTGCCACACACTCGGCAACTGCCAGCACACGGTGAAAGGGCTCTTTGCCGAGCGTTAGGCACTCGGCAAAGGCCAGCGCTCGGCAAAGAGGGGCCAGACCAAACGGCGTCCGTGGCCGTCCCCTTTGCCGAGTGCCTCGACGTTAGACACTCGGCAAAGGAACCATCTTTGCCGAGTGCCGTACACTCGGCGAAGCTCTGCCACGTGGCGGTTTCAGGCCCGGCCCGGGCCGGGCGCCCTTTTGCCGAGTGTCTAGTTGGACGTCACTCGGCAAATGGTGGCTTTGCCGAGTGCCTGCCATGGCACTCGGCAAAGTGTATTGGTTTTTTTCTTTTTTTCTTCCTAATTTTTTTCTGGGGACTTGCTACATTAAATACATCTCAACTTCAAAAGTTTGGAAAGTTTTGAGTTTTTGTGCTATATTTCGTGAATTATTTGTGCTTCATTGAATTTTTTCGACAACTTCAAACTTGAACTGCAGGTACATGAAATAATGGAATTTGACCACTAAAAAAATGTTATTCATGATGTTTAGAGTATGTTGAGGCCATATCCAGGATATCGCATAAAGACACGACCATGTTGGTGTCGTAGCATAACGAGTTACATGTGGGAAAGGTGTTTTTAAATTATATAAAATCCAAACGAAGTCCAAAAATGACGAAACTTCTTGAGGTGTCATGTCATTGCATGTAGATGCTATGAAAAAAAATTGAGATAGTTTTGAGCAAGTTGCGACGTTGGATACCTAAAACCCAGACGTGATCACATGTCATCACATGTCATCACATGTGGATGAGTCTGGGTTTTAGGAATCAAACATCACAACTTGCTTAAAACTATCGAACTGCATACTAACAATTGTTATTCATGACTCGTGTAGTAACTGGATGATTGTAAGTGGAGGGGGTGCATCACGCCATGTCAATGGCATTCAGGGCCCTGGCTGATTCGGCAAAGACACTACCTGGCTTGGTCACCCCACGGGGTCAAAGTCAGCCGCCCTTGAAGTGGGATCACTTCTCCAGAGTCACCGTCGGCAACGAAACCCTTGCGGCGAAGATTAAGAGGGAGTTCTGGGTGAGTCTTTTCATCGCACCGCACTACTCAATACTATGTTCTTGAAATAATGAAATAATACATGATGTCTATGTGCAGGACTTCTTCACGTGCGAGGAGAGGAAAGAGGCCCATGCGGCGCGAGTGCAGGACAAGGTCTGCAGAGACCGTCTCAAGGACCTGTACCACGAGGCTAGAATCCAGTGCATCATCACCTACAACGCCGACGTGCTTGGCCGGGTGGTGAAGAAGTCGGAAGCCAGGCTGTTGATGCTCCAAAGGGAGACCGACCTCACCAGGGACCAGTACCTCCAGGTAAGTAGGAAATATTCGTTCTGGTTCCTTCCTTGACACATTCAATTCATCTTCTGGCATGTCAAATACTTGATGTCATGCAGATGTGTCCGGAGTGGTGCGACAAGTACAAGGACTGTTGGGCTGCCATTGTGGACTTGTGGATCACGGACGAGGCGTACGAGAGGCGCAGAGGCCGTCGGGACTGTTGCCTGCAGATGCGAGGGCCACCACACCACCAAGGGAACCAGTCCCTCCCAGTGTACATGGAAAGATGGGTATGCTTCTGTTGATTTATTTATTCTAGCGCTCGATTGTCATTACTTGTAATCACTTTTGTATTTTCCTCACAGTCACAATCGCATGGTGGGGAGGACGTCAACGAGCTCACGGGGTTCGCCCTGGCTCACAAAGGCAAAGCTAAAGCGGCGGACAACGTCTACAACCCGGCGGACGGGCCCGACGCGTACACCAACCCGAGCGCCTACTCCAAGCTGATTGAGTACACCACCGCGGCTCACCAGCGCCATGGGGAGGCATTCGACCCCGCCACCGAGCCCCTGGACACAGACCTCTTGATGAGGTTGGGAGGAGGGAAGCAACACGGGCGGTACTGGATCGCCAACATCGCCATCGAGTCGTCCTCAGTTCCCAGGCTGAGCGAGATTCGAGCAACGGCCACGAGCTCCTCCGACATCCCCATTGCGCCTTGACAGCCTTCCAGCACGCAGATGATGGCAGCATTTCAGGTAAGTAAAGTTTCATTCGTCGTTCACTCGTTTTACACATTTACCTTTCCTTTGCATTGTTCAAACCTTGCGGGGTAATATTGCAGGCACAGTAGCGGCAGATTTGCAGGCTCAGCCAGGCGGCCAGCGGAGGCCCATCGGCGGTGGAGAGGCTGTCCGGCACCGGTCGGCGCGTGTACATTGCAGGCTGTCCAATAGCGCTCGGCCCGTCAGCTGCAGGACGTGGCGAACTACTTTCAGGGCCTTCAGATCCCCAGAGTGGTCCTGCCTCCGTTGCCTCCCTCGCTGTTCGCTCCACCCCCTCCTCCGAGTCCGGATTCTACGTTGACTCCGGTGAGTATATATGGTTGTTTATTGCTTTATCTTGTGCACATGTCCGGTACTAATAAGATCGCTTCTCTTGTATACAGCCACAGTCGGCGGGTTCAAACCCGACTCGTCCAGGTGGCCCTTCTTCGCTGCACGGGTGGCAGCTTGGCATGGTTGGCCTGACTCCACAGTACCCGTTTCCAGGTGCCGTTCCTCCGCAGCACGGGTATTCCGGGTGGACAGGCGGCCCTATTCCGCCGCCCGGGTGGACGTTCCAGGGTGTCCCTCTGCAGCAAGGGTGGTCTTCGTGGCCTGGGCTTGGGAGCTCTTCACACTCTGGGGGCCAGGTGGTGACGGTTCGCAGTAAGTTATTTCTTTGTGTTGGATGAACTTGTTTTCGTTAATGCATGTTTGGATTGATTCACTTGTGTTGGATTTGTGAGTGGATTTGTATGGATTATGTTCGGATTTGTGTTGAAACTGAATTTGAGGATGAACTATGAGTTATATATGATAATGTATTGTATCTGGTGAATATATGTGATTTTGCATTAATAGAATGAGAGAAAATAGCAAAAACAGGCAAAAAAATATATTCCCAGCTTTGCCGAGTGCCGGCACTTTCGGCAAAGCTGGGGAATTTTCCCAGAAACGGCGGCTTTGCCGGAGTGCCACGTCGGCACTCGGCAAAATGATTCATAACTTTGCCGAGTGCCGCCCACGTAAGCACTCGGCAAAGAATTTCTGAAAAAAAAAAAAATTAATACTCTTTGCCGAGTGCTGACTTGGCAAGCACTCGACAAAGAATTTTGAAAATAAAATATTTAAAACTCTTTGCCGAGTGTGCCAAGCACGTCGACTTCTCGGCAAAGAGAGCCGCCAGTTGACGAAGGCCGTTAGCTTTGCCGAGTGCTGATGTGGCACTCGGCAAAGGCTTTGCCGGGTGCCCGACACTTGGCACTCGGCAAATACTTCTATGCCGACAATTTCTTTGCCGAGTGCCGCGCTCGGCAAAGCCTTTACCGAGTGGATATAGGTCTTTGCCGAGTGTTTTCCGCTTTTCGGCAAAGGACCCGTTTTCTGCAGTGGCGGAGTGACATGAGTAACTAGCCGCATGACAAATCGCTCAAGGACTCGCTACACTGGGGGGCTGCCGTCCGTCTGACTCGGAAAAAGTCTAAATTCCCCCTGAGCTATCGGCACATGTGTAACCTAGACCACGAACTACAAAACCGGGTATTCTACACCCTAAACTTTCAAAGCTGGTGCAAATAACCCCACGAGGCGGTTTTAGAGGGTGGTTTTGCTACAGTAACACGGTTTTGTCTTTTCTTTTTTTAATTATTTTGGTGAATCTTTGAAAACTCATAGTAAATCACAGAAAAATTATAAAATAAAAATCTAATTTTGTTGGACTCCACATCGGTAGATCTACACAGTAAACATATAATACAATATATTTTTAATACAAAGTTTTTGCTGTAATTTTAGACCTATGTTTTTTATGATTAAATGGAATAATTCATAGCCGTAACTTCTATAGTCGAATTATGGTGAAATTTTTATGGTGAGCTTATTATGATATTCTTGAACAATAGTAAAAATTTCATACTTATTGAATCATTTATAACTTAGTTATAGATTTATTTAGATTCATACTTAGGTTTATGCTTGTTAAATATAAATAAATCTATAAATGATCCAATAAATATAAAATTTTTACTACAGTTCAAGCATATTATAATAAGCTTACCATAAAAATTTCACCATAATTCGACCATAGAAATTACAGCTATGAATTATTCTATTTAATTAAAAAAACATAATTCTAAAATTACAGCAAAAACTTTATACTAAAATATACTATATTATATGTTCACTGTGTAGATCTATTGATGTGGAGTCCAGCAAAATTAGATTTTCTATTTTATGATTTTTTTGTGATTTACTATGATTTTTCAAAGATTCAACCAAAATAAATAAAAAAGAAAAAGATAAAACCGTGTTACTGTAGCAAAAACCACCCTCCAAAACCGTCCTAGGGGGGGGTTATTTGGGCTGGTTTCGAAAGTTCAGGGTGTAGAATACCTAGTTTTGTAGTTCGAGTCTAGATTAGACTAGTGCTGATAGTTCAGAGGGGAATTTAGACTTTTTCCGTCTGACTCCATCTCCCGCTTGAAAGGTTGGGTGGAGTTGGAAGCACCACATGCGGTGACTTGCCTTTGGTAACTCGCGACTCAGTCGAATCTTTGGTTTCAATAACAAGACCGTGGAGCCAGCACTGAATTTAAAAAACATGAGTCTAGACATGTTTGGGTAGGGTCCACGCCTAGGTAGATGTAGGTTTTGAAGGATGTTCGATATGATTTGATTTGAAACGAATCTCTGCAACAAGGACTACTTTCTCTCCTCTTTGGTTCATTGGCTCCTGAAGCTGTGTCACCCATGTACTAGATTTCAATTTTTAAATAAAACATTTACAGTGCACAACCTACCTTCATAATATATCTTTATTTACGCTGTTGTTGGCTGCAGTTCCGAAGTCATTTTTTACCAACTCTTCTCTTTATGAGTTATTGTTTCATTTTAACTCCTAATTAACTTCCAATATATAAATGTCTTAGAAGATCAATGAAAGATAGAAGGAGGAATTTTAGTTGTTAATTTCTCGCGAGGCATTCGTCTAGCTTGAAAGGCCATGTTATGTTTGAGTTAGCATCCTTGTTTTACTATAAGCGTATATATGTGTTGGTTTAGGTTTGAGAGGCAGCAGGAGCAGACTACATGGAGTTTCTCAAGTTTTCAGTTGCTCTTGATCTTCTCACAGGGCTAGAATGGCGCCTCCAAGATCCAACAAGTGAAGGCCATACCATAGATTTCCACCTCAGAGAATATTCTTCAAACTCCAAAATAATACTTTAAACAAGATCACTGGCATGTACAACTAGCTAAGGCTAGATGATCTAGGGATTGCTCCTCAAAGTTGAGGAATCAGTATCCATCAAGTACATGCAAACTATCGCATTCTATACTCTTATAATGCAAAAACCCACTAAGAGATCTCATCCAATAAAAAATTAGAATTTCCAAAAAGTAATGTATGATGATGTCATCAAAGGAGTTACCCTCACTTAGTCTCATTTATCTCCCACTAGCTTTTTTTTTTAAAATAGAAAAAAGTCATAGCACCTAAGTCAAGTATCGTAATTAAAATCCAATTGCACATGGTGTTCCTCGAATAAACTCTTCAAAAAACAAAACCCCACATGGATATATTTCGATAACTTTTTTTGCAAAAATTTAAACTGTTTCTAAAAAAAAAACCCATTTGTAAGCAAAACCTAGCAAAATTGCATATCACATAGATTACATGTGATCCTCCGAAACATGCATAATTTTATGAAGGAAAACTCCTAGAATTTTGGGAGGGGGATGACCCTCAGATTTAGTAGGGGTAGGGGTGGGGGGTTCGGGTAGATGAGATTTGGGTGATGCCCAGTTCAAATAATCTATATCATGTATGTCAATGGATACAAGCTCCACAATTGACCTACTACATCCATACCCGTAGCAACGCGCGGGGCATCCTACTAGTTATTAGACACACTATTCCCACCATGATCTTTTCTGAGTCACCTAAAGACTCGTGATGCGTCGTTAGGAAGTCCGTAGTGTAAGTCTAAAGGCGAGAGTTAAAGATTCTATGAGACAATGCCAAGATGACTCTAGCCTCCGAAAATGTAAGGAAAGCACTGACTAGAGATGAAAAAGTCATCACAAGAAGTGGTTGAGGGCACTGCTACCATGCGTGCATGGCTATGGCCATGTCGCGGCGTTGTCCTCACCGCCACACAAAGCTAAGTTGTAGCTAAGGAATTCCAGGTGCCGGCTGGGCATTTGCGGACCCAAGATCTGGCGACCCTAGGCTGCCACACGGGCTCACAACGCCAATTCTTCTATGTATATAGTTGTTGTTTAAACTACTACAAAAATGATTTGTAGGGGCGGCTCCCAGACCACTGTAAGGGCGGTTGGCCTAGAGGCAACGCGGCGAGAGGGGCGGCAGCTGGTGACGCGGAGTGCGGATGGGAAAATTTTAGGGTTGGGTGTGATGCAACCATGGCCGTTGATTAGCGTTGGACGGTTTAGATCTTGCAGTGTCTTAGTGGGCCAGTGGGTTCATGAGGCCTGCTACGAATGCGCGGCCCAAGCCAAGCAGCTAGGCCTTAAATTTTTAACATGTTTTATTTCTATTTATTGAGGTTTTATTTAGCACTATTTGATTATTAAACACTCATGTGAATTAAACACTCTAATGCAATTATATTCTACCCAAAACACTTACATAAAATAGGCTACATATATGTCTCTTTCTAGTAGTTTCACAAATGTTAGAACTTATTTAATATTTTCTAAAGTTTAAACGAATTTCTGCTAGGCGCTAGGCGGAATCTAAGCGCTGACCCATTGCCTAGCGCCTAGTCGAGATTAATCACGTCTAGGCGTTTTCTAGGCGTTTTGTATATATACTAATATACATATATTATCTTCTAAAAAGAAAAAGAAAAGAGCTGAATAGTGGGATAGATAGATAGAAAGGTTGGCCAATATGGATAGAAAGGCCCAAGAGGCAAGGCCTAGCCCATCTCCCACTCAACCCTATCCATCCATCCCACTCTGGCGAGGACTCATCCATATCTCGCTCATCCTCGCGTGACCGCCGCCGCCTGCGCACGCCCGCGCTCGACACCATCCGTGTGAGGGGACGCTCCTCCACACCCACCGCCGCAGCCGCTGATTCCTCTCCTTCTCCGGCTCCTACACGCCCCACTCTCACCGCCGCCCGAAGCTCCTCGCCACCAGCAAACTCCGCCCGGATGCTCCTCCACCCCCCACCGGCGCGCCGCCGAGCCACCGCCGCCTAGGGGTCCGCCTACCCCCCCATAGGCGAGGCGGGCACCCTCCATTCGCGCCTAGTCACGCCTAGGTGAGCGCCCTAGCGAAACTATGTATGCAGCGTGACGTGACAAAATGTGCGAAATGTTCTCAAATTTTTTTTTCCACAACCTCCACGTATGGTATCATGACACTTTGACAAATCTCATGATTTTCAGAGTTCGGTTGCTTTTTTAGAATTTTTGAGTTTTTGACATCGCGTTTGTGGTCATGTTTCGTGAATAATATGTTTGAAATTTCTAGTCTGTACCTAGAATTTTTTTGAGTTTTCGACATCACCTATTTTTTCAATGTGGCACCTATTATTTCTGAGCAATGTGGCACCTATTTTTCAAAAAACCTTTGAAATTTTTATTGGAACATTGTACACCGAAAACGTGTTGCCATACAAGTTTGTAGGATTTTCTAACAAAATTTTAAATTATTACATTTATTTTTATGTTAATTTGAAGATAAAAGGATGAATCAACCATAGCAAACAAATGAGTTTTTGAAACCATAAATGGTTTCAAATAGAAAAGTCATGAATAACAAGTTTGTTAAACTCATCAAGATCTACATTTGTTATTTTGGTCAACTTTTCATTTGATAAAGTTTAAATGAGTCAAATTTTGAATTTTAAAAATGACAACTTCGAACTAGTTTTTCAAACCCTAAATGGTTTGAACTAGAAAAGTCATGAATAACAAGTTTGTTACTAATCAAGATCTACATTTGTTATTTTGGTCAACATTTTATTTGATAAAGTTTGGATGATTCAAATTTTGAATTTTAAAAAAATGGCACCTTCAAACTAGTATTTGAAAGTTGAAACTCTAAATGGTTTCAAAATAAAAAACTTCATCTAAGGCTGGTAGTTTCAAAAATAACACCTATATAACAAATGTACATCCTAATGAGTTCTAATACTTTTGTATTCAATAGTTTTTTATTTGAGGTCATTTAGTGTTCCAAAATCATGTTCGAAGTTATAGTTTGTTTAAATTCAAAATTTAAATTGGCCATCATTTGTAGGGACAGCTGGTGATTGAGCCACCCCTACAAATGGAACAGTAAGGGCGGCTAGTGATCTAGCCACTCCTACAAATCGGCTTATTTGTAAGGGCGGCTTGTTACACTAGCCGCCCTTGCTGAGGCATTTGTAGGGGCGGCTAGATTGTTAGGGCCTACCCAGCCCACTGTAGAGGCGGCTCAATAACCAACCGCCCCTACAGTAAAATAGGGTTGGCCCTTACAAGTCGATTTTGGCGTAGTGTTTAGTGTATATATTTAAGAGAGGTTTGGCTTAATTTCTTAGCCAATAGATCAGTCTGGGTTTATAGAAAGTTCTAGGTCCGCTACTGTGGCTGGCGGGCAATGACAAATGTCACCATTGGACGCAACATGTTTGCGCGAGGCGGTATGTGGTCATGCAACGAGGCAGCTATATGGTGTTACGCGCGTAAGCCCTAGTGGGAGATTGGGTAGTCGACCCATCTAGCGACGCAAACAATCAGAAGGGCACCTCCGATCCTAGGACCAGATCGAGTAAGCAATCCCTTGGATCCAAGATCCTGGCCATCACCCTGCAGGCCATCGGGGACAAGCAGCAGGTCACGCAGCCAAAAAAGAACGAGGACAGGAAATGGCCTGGGAAGAGAAAGAGCAGACCAATTGCCCTGTCACGACCTTCCTGATCTTCCTTAGGCTAGAGCTTACCGTCGAGAGACTCCTCCAGCGGAGACAAATGTTGGCAACCTTGGATGCCTTTCGGCAAAATTAGGATCGCCCAACAATTTGAGCACCAATAAAAGCACTTCTCTGATAGTACTAGTCTAATCTAGTATAGCTGAATTCGTTTTGGAAGTACATAAAGAGTTATGTTAGTTCCTTTTCTTGCTTCTACACTGCCTAGCTGACTTCCATATATACATATAACTCATCACCTTATGAAGCTATCTCTCTTTAGTCACAAACTGATCACAGTCCCACTGATCTTCTATAGTCTAGCTGCTAGTATAGCTGAATTCATTTTGGAAGTACATAAAGAGTTATGTTGGTTAATTCCTTTTCTTGCTTCTACATTGCCTAGCTGACTTCCATATATACATATAACTCATCACCTTCTGAAGCTAGCTCTTTAGTCACAAACCCACAGTCCCACTCTTCTGCACGAGCTAGATATTTGCGTTTCTTATCCTCCACGACGGTGAATTTATATAGGAGTTGGGTGGGGCAAAGGCCACAAGTGTAAGCTATCTGTGCTGCATGGCTTGTCTCTTGTCTTGGGCTTGGGAGGCAACAGGAGAAAATCATCTGGAGTCTGAACTTTTTGAAGTTGAGCCCCGTGGAGCAGTCACTAGTTAATGAGACAAATAATGAGTGTTCCAGCTGCACACTTATAGGCACACAAAACACTTGCAAGCATTTCCGACTGGATGACCATGACGAATGAATTCCACTCACCGAATCTGGCCGTCTCAGGAGAGGATGCCGGGAAGCAAGTCTTAGTTTTTTTCTCTCTCTTTTTTTGTTGGTTGTGTATATCCTTTCGTGGATATAGAGGCCAGATTAATGAAAATCCATTATCTAAAAAATCTCCGGTCCATGGCATGAGTTGGGTCGCTCAGAGCAACCTTGCAACATTGAGCGTACATCCACCATCTTCACTAAGCACCTCATTAACAGGCTCCTGACACCTATTGATGAATGATGGAAATGCTTCAAATGCAAAATGTAACTTGATTAATTGTTGATAAAGGTTTGTAAAATTTGACTTTTCCCTACTATGTAAAATAAAGACGCTAATTAATCATGCATTCTGGGATAGAGAGGGAGTTGTATCCCTGAGCGCTAGTAACAAGTTATATTGTTGTAGGAGAGATATTTATGAATTATGAGGGTTAGTTCTTGCCTCAGTGATCAACATCAATAATTCGAGCTATGGAGCTGTCAACTCGAGTTACACATTACGTACTCGTCTGTACGAGTTATTGATTCATTTATGTTCTTATATTATTCTTATCCCTCCATAGGGTTATGGGTTGCATAATTTCTTAGAAGGTGAAAAATTTATAGAGAAATATTAAAGAGCAACAAAAGGGCTAAACATATATTGCATTCACCAAGCAAAAAGTGAAGAGTGAGAATACAATGGACCAACATGTTCCTTAAACCAAACACCCTATATATATATATATATATATATATATATATATATATATATATATATATATATATATATATATATATATATATATATATATATATATTGCCTCGCTTTGCAAACCTAAGTATGAGAAAATGACTTATTTTGGTTTCTTATCATTCTCATGAGTGAGATATAAATGTCGGAGGGTGGTGAAGAAAATAAGTAGAGGGAATAATTGAAGTATTCAACCGAGATGCTGTCCCACCGATGCTGTCCCTCAACCTCAATGCATGTTTTTCTATGGCTTCATCTACTAGGTTTGGGAGGTGACAGGAGACAATCTGTTAGAGTATCTGGTTGTTTGAGTTACATGTAGAATTGATTAATGCATGCATGTACGAAGGAGTGGTGCCTATACTGTATGCGCGGAGGATTAATTAGTAGAGTGGGTGGATCGGATGAAGGAATTAGGTGGAGGTGATCCTGCATGCAAAGGCATTAGTGGATGTGAGTACATGAGAGTGTTCCTATGTGTGTTGTGCGGCCAGGTGCTTGGTCGAGAGCAGCGTCATGCTCAGGAGCAGGAATAGATGTGTACCCTGCGAGCTGGCCTACTTGAACATGTGCTTGAGTTGCAACTTGCAAGTATGTATCTATGAGTGCTGGTCATGGGAGTATTCCATTCCTGCACAGCAAGGTTTGCACGTCGCTGAACAGCTAGGAAGTTTAGGCATCGTGTATGCATGTCAACAGATTAATTACTAGTTAGTAGGCTAGCTTTGCCTATTTATATGATGTAATCAGTTTCTGGGTGGTCCATGAAGAAAGAAATAAAGAGAAAAGGGTTCTGTGTGTAATGCTATGCTATGGAATAAAATTCATAGGGTGTTCTTCGTGGCTAGTGCGCGGTCATGTCTTCCGTGCAGTTAACTTTTTCTTCAGTCAAACAAAGAGTGGGAGTGCTGGGGTGCCTGAGAGAGTGAGCTGAGCAAACAAAATCATCAGGGTAATGTGACGCAAAAGTAATCACACCAGACGACATAGTTACATATGCTTGCATCCCTTTCAGATACGAGCTCGACATAGTTAACTTTTTTTTCTTCGGATATAAGTATATTTCTACCTCTTTTGAAGTGTGTAGCGTGGTGGTGTGTCTGAATCCTGGGTCGTAATCATTGAACACTGTTTGGCTTAACAGATTAAGCATCATCATGCTGTACTTTATTTTTACTCATTAAATAATTGAACACATTAGAGGCACATGTAATTTAATTGTTTGCTTTCCAGTGTTGTAGTTAGTAGCTAAGCATGCATGGTGCTATAGAGCAAGTCCCTTATTTGGTTTGGTTGCATAATAATTGTCATGTGGCCAGCGGTGTAGTGTACTAAGAGTAATCGTTTACATAAGCACAGTGTACTCCCTCCATATAGGAAATAGAAGTTGTTTTAGGCAAGGTTTTAGTCAAACATTGGGAACATAAATCATGAATAACTTTAAAATTGTTAGGTTTGAAAATGTAAAAACTATATGAATAGATTTGTCTTGAAAAATATTTTTATAAAATTATAAATATTTCACTTTGTGATGAATACTTTTATAAAGATATGAAGTCAAAGTTATACTTTAGAGACCGTGTCGTTGTCCTAAACGGCTTCTATTTACAACATGGAGGGAGTATTTCCTCTTTGAAACAAAAACACAATGCTTTTTGAACCAGGGAAAAATACATCATTTCTTGCTTCTTTGTTTTGATCAACCACTCCATCTTCTCCATCTGACTAATAAAAAATGAGTCACAGAGAGATCTTGAACATGTCAGCCCCTCAATATGCCTAGCAGGATCATACGAGTGATAGAGAGATCTTAAACATGATATTTAATAAAATTTCAGAACGTCCGTAATCCCATTCCAACAAAAATAATATTCTATTAGTTTTCTCCCACATATGAGTGAACCAAGAATACACATCTCGACATGCGGTCGCCACCAATCTCAACACATTGACAGTCTTTTCTCTGAAATATTTGCGGCATGCTATTCCACACATGGGACTAAATCTGCTCCCAGTTATCATAGAGATCTTTCATTTGTTACAAGTATATTGCTACATCTACAATCAATTTAGCACATACAACTCTTGATCCAATAGATAAAATAACTTGGATGAATACCTTATAATATAGCATTGAAAACTTTGGAAATTAAACACACAGTTGTACTGGATTTTACTAGAACATTACATGTGAAGCGTTACCCTTCCTTTAGTGCCCCAGCTGACTTCCATAATAACATATATTTATGTTGCCATGTGGAGTTTTCTCAAGCTCAATTTTTACCTACCTGTTCTATAGAAGTTATTGACTCGTTTGGCTCCTATGCTCTGAGAGGGGATATATAATGTCTTGAAAGGTCAACAAAATAGAGAGAGGAATTATAGTAGTTTTCTCGCAAGGCATTCATATCTTGAAATGTCATGTTATGTTTGAATTTGGGAAGAAAGGAGAAACTTTTTTATAGAGTTATGTTGGTTCCTTTTTCTGCTTTTACATTGCCTAGTTGACTTCAATATACAATAATTCATCTTCTGAAGCTAGCAATTCAGTCATAGTACTCCCACCCTCATGAAATATTTGTTAAATATTTGTCTTAGCTCCATGAGGTTGAATATATGTATAGAAGGTGGCAAAGGACACACAGGCGTAGCTCTCTATGCACTGCATCGCTTGTGTCATTATCTTGCATTGGGTCTGGGAGGCAACAGGAGAAAATCATCTAGAGGCAGCAGTCATTCAAGTTGAGCCCCCGGAGCGGTTATTACTTAGCTATTGGTCTCATGAGACAGATAATGATTACTCCCACTGCATACTTACATGCACGCAACACACTTGTTTGTATTTCTAGCCAGGGGCGGGGAGCCAAGGCCCGGCCACCCTAGGCTGCCCGGGCTCCCCTACCACTGATACCTAAGGCCCAAGCAGACAAGAAATGCCTCATGCTCGGAATACAGGGCCATCACACGTGTGTACAGCACCAGAGTGCAAGACTGCGAGAGCATGACTGAGGCAAGCCAAGCTGTTGCTGTTTGTGAGAGAATGGTGCGACAGGTGGGCACTCCTGATTTTGCATGATGCAGCAAAAATTGCAAACAGCAGAGGAGAAGAGGCTAAATCAAGCAGTTAATTTCATTTATGTGACACAACATATTTTAATTTAAACTATTATGGCTGTCTAATTTTAAATTTTCTATATAAACATTTGAACATAGGGAAGTCGTTTATCAACAATGGTGTACCCTGTTTCTTGTAGGCTGCAAATCAATTTTTTTCTCTAAAAAATACATCATTTTCTTGCTTCTTTGTTTTGATCAACCACTGCATCTTCTCCATCTGGCTAATAAAAATGAGTCACAGAGAGATCTTGAACATGTCGGCCCCTCAACACAAACGTAAATATATGCCTGGCAGGATCATACGAGTGATAGAGAGATCTTAAACATGATGATTAATAAAATTTCAGAACATTCATAGTACCATCCCAGCAAAAACAATATTCTATTAGTTTTCTCCCACATATGAGTGAACCAAGAATACACATCTCGACATGCGGTCGCCACCAATCTCAACACATTGACAGTCTTTTCTCTGAAATATTTGCGGCATGCTATTCCACACATGGGACTAAATCTGCTACCAAGTTATCATAGAGATCTTTCATTTGTTACAAGCATATTGCTACATCTACAACCAATTTAGCACATACAACTCTTGATCCAATAGATAAAATAACTTGGATGAATACCTTATAATATAGCATTGAAAACTTTAGAAATTAAACACACAGTTGTACTGGATTTTACTAGAACATTACATGTGAAGCATTACCCTTCCTTTAGTGCCCCAACTGACTTCCATAATAACACATATTTATGTTGCCATGTGGAGTTTTCTCAAGCTCAATTTTTACCTACCTCTTCTATAGAAGTTATTGACTCATTTGGCTCCTACGCTCTGAGAGGTGATATATAATGTCTTGAAAGGTCAATAAAATAGAGAGAGGAATTTTGGTAGTTTTCTTGCAACGCCTTTATACCTTGAAATGTCACATTATGTTTGAATTTGGGAAGAAAGGTGAAACTTTTTTTTACTAGAGAGTTATGTTGGTTCCTTCTCCTGCTTTTATGTTCCCTAGTTGACTTCAATATATAATAATTCATCTTCTGAAGCTAGCAATTCAGTCACAATACTCCCAGCCTCAAAAAATATTTGTTAAATATTTGTCTTAGCTCCACGAGGTAGAATATATATATATACACACACACACAGGCGTAACTCCTTATGCACTGCATCGCTTGTGTCATTATCTTGCATTGGGTTTGGGAAGCAACAGGAGAAAGTGATCCAGAGGCAGGAGTCATTGATCAAGTTGAGCCCCTGGAGCGGTTATTAGTTAGCTACTGGTCTCACGAGACAGATAATAAGTGCTCCCACTACATACTTATAGGCGCACAAGTCAGTATGTCTAGCCAGGGGTGGGGAGCCAAGGCCTGGCCACCCTAGGCCACTGCCCAGGCTCCCCTGCCACTGATACACATAAGGCTCAAGCAGACCAGCAACGCCTCATGCTCGGAGGTCATCACACTGGTACACGGCACCAGAGGGCAAGACTACGGGAGCACGACTGAGACAAGTCAAGCTGCTGCTGATTGTGAGAGAATGGTGCGACCGGTGGCCGGTGGGCACTCCTGATTTTGCATGTTGCAGCAAAAATTGCAAATGGTAGAGGACTCCATGGGCTACTCATGATTTTGTATGTTACAGCGAAAATTGCAAATGGCAGAGGAGAAGAGGCTAAAACCAAGCAGTTAATTTCATTTATGTAACAGAAAATATTTTAATTTAAACTATTATATGGCTGTATAATTTTAAATGTTCTATATAAACATTTGAACATAGGGGAATTGCTTACCAAAACGGTGTACCCTGTTTTTCTAGGCTGCAAATCAATTTCTTTTCTCTCTTGAGTACCCGTTATAACTAATTTTTTTACTCCTAGTTACCTGAATTAACATATACTATATATCTTCACACTGAAAGAATTTAGGAGGCAATCTTTGTTTGATTTTGCATGCCAAGAAATCATAGCTTCAAGGTAGTATCATAGCTTCATGGTAGTATGCTATATATTAATGTGTGTGGTTCGCCACTGTTATTACAAGTATATAGTGTATTGTCTCGCCCAGGCTTTTTAAAACTCTTGGCTCCGCCACTGTTTCTAGCATATCTCTAGTCCATGGAATGAGTTGAGTGGTGGCTCAGAGCAACCTTGAGGCATTGTGATTGCATCCACCATCTTCGCTGAGCGCCTTATTAATTAGGCTCCCAACACCTATTGATGGAACGTGAAGGCACAACATGCTTAACAAATTGCATGGCAAATTGGTTAGCTAATTAACCAAACGACTCTAACTGCAAATGATCTTCAATACAGTTAACAAACAGTGTGAATGCACTCCTTGCTAGGATCAAGGAAGAAGAAGCTAAAGGAGGACTTGGGGACTCGTGGATGCCTTGGAGTCTAATACTTTAATTTTAAATCTTTTGTTTTCTACCCACCTGTGATGGTTTATTAAAACTCTCCTCTGTTCAATGAAATTGACATTTTTTCGTACCTATTCATTTTTTTTTAAAAAAAAACTTGCTCATTGAATTTATTTTAGCTTCCCTCACCCCTACCGCTGCCCCTCTCTCTTACGACTTTCCTGTCACCTTAGCTCCGATCCACTATCTTTTATGTTGCCATGCCCAATGGCGGAAACACGATCAAGCGATATCCATGAAGAACCTTAATTTGTTTCCCTTCCATTTTTGATCTGATGCAATCCTAATTTTTGCGCATGATGTACTATCTCTCTCTCGCAATCATTCAACTCACACATTGGATTTTGCTTTCCCATGTCAATGATTAAGGGGCATGTCAAAGTTGGGAACACATACACAGTGATTGGTGAAGGCAACGACCCATGGAGTCATCGATTTAAAGCACATAACATGGCCATAATAAAATAACCTTCTTACACTTAGGCTCAGAACGTTATGTCTATCCATGCACCACACAAAACTTCATCCACCAAACAAACAAATGCTACATTCTTTTTCCCCATACATGACTGTCCTCTCCGACACGTATCACAACTCGGATCCGTTATGCCTAGCCGTGTGATGCTTGAGAAGCTCGTGCTAGCGTGGTAGGATGTGTGTGACCGGGCTAAACTATCTCTGAGGACAAGCATGGGTTCATCATTCCGGGCAGTGGCTTGCTTGCAGCCTCACAAATAAATAACCAAAGAAATCTATAGCACGGTGTGTGGCACAGGGGAGAACCCAATTCAACGTGGAGAGAAGTAGACAGCAGAGGCATACGGACTGGAGTTGCCAGACGACTGAAATGAGCAAAACTCACAGTATTAGCTAAACTTTAGCTAGCTAAATTTAGCTGTTGTATATCCAAACAGTTTAGCTAAAAGAGTAACTAAACTTTAGCTAGGTTTAGCTTCTTCCAACCAGCTAAAGCTAGCTAACATTTAGCTGTGTCTATTAGCTGGAGCATCCAAACACTTCTAGCTAAAGTTTGGCTACAAAACTTTTAGCTTGCTAAAGTTGTACTTTAAAATTTTAGCTAGCTAAAATTTATTTGGGTGCATCCAAACAAGTAGTAGTGTCATCTCAAAGTTTATTTATTTTTTCTTGAATACGCAAAAGATTTGTATGTCATTGTATTAAAAAGACGAGTTTAAACAAACAAATTACACATTTTTATCAAGCGCCGAAGGAGGTCGACCGCTGGACCATCCTAACAAAAGACTCCTTGATTCAATATTATATAAAAGAAAACAATCATCTCAAAATTTAATACACTGGTATTTTTCAAAATGCTGGAAACATTTCAGGGTGCTATTTCACAACACTCTTTTGGTGGGACTTTACAAATATACTAGTAAGATGCCCCGCGTGTTGCTGCGGGTATGAAGTAAAAATATAAGACGTTTATAATAGTCAAAACTATAAATTAATAGATACATATATATGGATGTAGTAGATCAATTGCAGAGGTTGTATTCATTGACATGGTGTAGATTATTTGAATTAGGCATCACCCAAATCTCATCTATACGCGTGTTTTGGAGAACCACATGTGATCCATATGATATGCAGTTTTGTTAGGTTTTTACTTACATACGGGTTTTACTTAGAAACGGTTTAAATTTTTACAAAAAGTTATCGAAATATATTCATGTGGGGTCTTGTTTTGAAGAGTTTATTGCGAGGAACACCATGGTGCAATTGGATTTTAATTACGATACTTGGTTTAGGTGCTATAACTTTTTTTCTATTTTAAAAGAAATAGCTAGTAGGAGATTAATGAGTCTTAGTGGAGATAACTCCTCTGATGATGTCAGCTGACATCATTCTTGAGCTCCCAACCAATCAGGATCAAGAGAATAGGGTAGATAGGGGTTAAAAATATAGGAGTTATAGATATGGTGGCCTTTGGGCCAATTTTCCCTTTACATTATTGCCACTCATTTGGCTCCGCGAACAGAATTCAACCTACTTTAATAAGGCATTTTCTAGAGGACTTCACTTCACTCGAGTTACATCCATTAATGTGTGAACGAGTTATTATTGCCTTGAATAAAACATGTTGGTTCTTGTCCTCCCCGGGATGATATATATAAATGTTGTGAAAGGTGAAAAAAAAATGTAAAGGAAGTTAAACAGAAAAAAGGATGAAGGTGCTGTCGCATGCTATGGTGCATTGCTTTTGAAAGATCATATTCTTATACTGTATGGTTTTAGGTTTGGGAGGCGATGGGAAACATTGTGTTACAGATCCTCAGCATGCTAGTTCTTTTGTGCAGCAAGCTGCTTTTGTTATTGGTTATGCATCAGCATGCTTCAATACATAGTCCTAGCGCTCCAGTCCTTTTAGGCAATTCTATCATATACTATAGTATCAAGGGATGAGGACTTGGACTTTCGCGGGTTCAAGAGCATGCTGCAATTATTACTCCTGATCCATTCCTTTTTGGCACTTTCGTTGAGCATTATCTTGGTGTCACATCCTTGTCCTTATATACACTCCACTTAAAACACATTTCATGAGTGTTTACTGATTCATCCAAATTATTTTCTACTCTTTTTTTATTAAACAAATTATTTTCTACTCTCATGGAGTAACTACTATATATAACTCTTCTTCCGAAGCTCTTTAGACTTGAGTCATGCATACCCCCACAAGCTAGTGTCCTGTTATCAGTGTTATGCTGTGCTTATTGTCAATAACCTCTAGGTTTGGGAGGCAACAGGAAAAAATCATCCAGGAGCAAAAACACACCTAGTTGAGCGGAGCCTCTAGTTTTGCTGATCTCATCATGCACGAGACAGGTGATGAGTGCTCGGCTGGATGCTTACAAGCAAGTAGGGAGACGGTGTGTATCTCTAGCAACGTGGGACCATACTTGAGTTTTAGAAGAAAAAAGACATCCCTTGTTTTACAGCAAGCGACTATATATATATTGAACTAGGCTGCCGGAGCAGATCATGGATCGAAGCCATGGCTAAGGCGACCCGTTGGAACTTTCAGTTTCTCGGTTCCTTTGAGGACTTCTACCAATGGCAGACTACCCTAAAGACTTTGGTTAGTCACTGATCCACCTCAGACATTTTGTATTCACACAAGTTAGATTAGATAGAGATCCTATATTTGGTTAGTCACTGATCCACCTCAGACATTTTGTATTCACACAAGTTAGATTAGATAGAGATCCTATATGTTTTTAAGTTCCTAATTCTTTAACAGAAAGGGAGCATCCTTGTTTACTAAAAGAGTTATGTTGGTTCCTTTTCTAGCTTTTACATTGCTTAGTTGACTTCAATATATATAATTCTCATCTTCTGACGTTGGCTCTTTAGTCTAGTATGTAACACCCCACGTCCAAAACTGCTTATGCCTAGCTCCACACATGGAATGGGCCTGCATATGCGTAGCACCTCAATTACACTTTCGTCCTCGCTTCGTGTAAAAGAGTCTGTTAAGCTTATAAGCGAGCCTTCACCCTCCTAAACTTCCATGGTGGTACTAAACCCACCAACATATGGGCCAACTTCACGCAATGCATATGCGTAGCACCTCGATTACACTTTCATCCTCGCTTCGTGTAAAAGGCTTAAGGTTTATAAGCTCTCACCTTCCTAAACTTTCACTTTCTTTCTTGCTTTGCGTAAAAGGCTTAAGGCTTATAAGCTCTCACCCTTCTAAACTTTCAAAATGGTAATAAACCCACCAACATATGGGCCAACTTCACACAAGTAGTACAAGCTTCTAAGGGCTGAAGTGTTACATAATACTCCCGCCCGTATATGATGTATAACTTAAGTATTTGTGTCTTATCTCCACGAGGGTGAATATATATAGAAGTTGGATGGGTGGGGTTAGGGCAAAGGCCACAAGTGTAGCTCTCTATTATGCACATGCATTGCTTGTTGTCTTGGGTCTGGGAGGCAACAGGAGAAAATCATCTAGAAGCTGAAATCATCCAAGTAGAGCCCACGGAACGGTTATTAATTAGCTACTGGTCTCATGAGACAGATAATGAGTGCTTCCGTTACATACTTACAGGCACAAACACACTTGCCTGTATTAATTAGCTACTCGTGTCATCATTCCCGACGATGGCTAGCTTGCAGCCTCACCAATAACCAAAGAAATCCAGAGAACGGTGTGGCACACGGGGACAACCCAATTCAACATGGAGAGAAGTCGAAAGATTGGCACATGCAGGTGTTGCAGTACGACTGAGACGATCACGGCCAGGGCTTTGAGTCCAATCTAACAGGGTCATCTCAAAATTTAATTAATAAACTGATATTTTTCAAAACGTTGGAAATATTTAAGGGATGGCAGGCTCTTTTGGTGTGACTTTACAAATACGGTCTTTATGTTTAAAAAACCAATTTTAATTTCCCTTTACATTATTGCCACTCATTTGACTCCACCAACAGAATTCAACCTACTTTAAAAATAGGGCATTTTCTAGAGGACTTTCACTCGAGTTACATCTCTATTAATGTGTGTTAGTTATTATTGCCTTAAATAAAACATGTTGGTTGTTATCCTCCCTATATAAATGTTGTGAAAGAGGTGAAAAAATGTAACGGAAGTTAAACAGAAACAAAAGGATGAAGGTGTCGTGTGCGATGGTGCATTGCTTTTGAAAGATCATGCATATTCTTATACGGAGCACTATATAGGTTTAGGTCTGGGAGGCAATAGGAAAGAGTGTGTCAAACAGTGCTCGTGATCCTCAGCATGCTAGTTCGTTTTTTGCACATCAAGTTGCTTTAGATCCTCAGCATGCTTCAGTACATAGTCCTGCTGCATATTGGCATCCACCTGCTGCTTTCGAGCACCCTCATCTTGCGGCATGGATATCACATCATAGGGATATGCTGCATGCAGTGCTAGATACAGGATCCTTGTGACGGTATCAACAGCAAGTATCAACAGGAATGATCGCTCCCTCATCAGACGCTGTGCACCGTTTTAGCTAGCAATATGATACTTTTTGAGTGTACGTTAAGTTGGGCCTGGCACTTGGGCTGCCATCTGCTTGGCCTTGTTTGATTAAGGGTGGATTGAGTCCCTGGAATCATTCTAGATGGAATTGGTTCATTAATTTCTGTAGTTTTCATAAGCTGAAATAGTTCCAGGTTCAAATCAAGGTTAACCAAACACAGCCATATATAGGGGTTTCCACAATCTCGGTCTCGGGAAGGTTTCCACAATAGCTCTTCATCAGCTGAAACTGCACAGGGTCAGCGAGCCCGGCACGCACCACGGGCTCATGCTCCAAGTGCTTCCTGATAGAGGTCCTCACCGTCGCTATCGCTCGAGCCGGTTGACCACTATCCTGAATTTCAGTTAAAAAAAAAGAGTGTTTTTTGGAGATCACCCCATCTCCAGACAATCATATAGAGGCAGTAAAGTCCCACCTATAGAAATCAATTCCGTTAATTACCGCTCATCTGACTTCATGATAACTCAACCCCTACCTTAATTAACACATTTTCCAGAAGTCCTAACTCGAGAAACAACCTATTACTGTCTACTAGATAGTATTGCAATAAAATCATGTTGGTTCTTATCCTCCACAGAATGGTATAAAAATGCTGTGGAACATACATGAAGAATGTACGTGTTTGAAATTTGGGATAAAAGTTCTTGTACTACGTACGTTTAGTTTCGGGAGATAACAGGGAAAGATTGTGTTAAGCCATGTTCCAGAAAAAGGCTATCCTTCTGACCTTCTGAGAAGCTAGTTGCTCTAGATCCCAAGAGCATGCTGCAATGTTCATTCCTACTGATCCAATCCTTTTTGTCACTTTCCTGAGCATTATCTCGGTCACATCCTTGTCTTTATATTTATCACGTCTCTCTACTTAAAACACATTTCATGAGTGTTTACTGATTCATCCAAAATAGTACTCTGTTCTGACAGTAGTTGGTAGCTGAAAGAGTTATATTGGTTTCTTTTCCTGGTTTTACATTAGCCCAGCCAGTTTCAATATATATAACTTTTTTCCTTCTGAATTAGCTCTCAAAGTCTTGAGACTTGAGTCATGCATACCCCCACTCTTCTGTACAAGCTATATATTTGTTTCTTATCCTCCACAAGCTAGTGTCGTTGCTTGCAGTGTTCAGCCGTGCTTGTGCCAACCTCTAGGTTTGGGAGGCAACAGGAAAAAAAATCATCCAGGTATAAAAACACAGGCAGTTGAGTCATGGAAATCTAGTTGCTGGAATGGTTTCATGCACAAGACAGATGATGAGTGCTCTGCTGCATGCTTACAAGTACACACAGGGGCTACACAGCGCACTTGCGGTGTGTATCTCTAGCACCATGCGACTATGCATGCCTCGTGTCCCTTGAGCACATGCACATTATATTAAACAGCACAGTTTGACCGAACTGCACACCATCTTTTGTCAACAACACGTGAGAGCCATGCGCCCATGCATGAAACCATTAATGGAACGAATATTTTTTTGTGAACCAAGATTTACTAACAAAAGATCAGGCATCATCCTCTGCGATGTGCCAATGGAACAGTGCCAGTAAAAGTTTTTGTGCTTTTGATTGACTATCTGTCCGCGACAATCTATTATCTTAATATTTGATTGACAAAATAAACCCCTTCAAGTTAATTCTTAAGACCTAGTAATTGTGCCTATTTTTGAATCTTGATTAATTATCCACCACTATTGTCTTCACATACAAAATAATCTAAAATAATGCCCTTGTAACAATTTATATCGTATCCACCTATATATACATCATTGTTGAAGATAATCCATTATCTTTGTTGCACCTTATACATTTATTTAAAAGTTCAAAGTATACTTAAAAAATTCTAAATGATACTCCCTCGGTTCCAAATTATAAGTTGCTTTGAATTTTTTTAGTACATTCATTTTGCTATGTATCTAAATATAATAATGTGTCTAGATACATAGTGAAATAGATGAACCAAAAAAGTCAAAGCGACTTTCAAATATCAACTATAATATGGAAAATAGAAACAATGTTCCCACGAGAGCTTGAAAACTGTATTTATTAAAAAGTAAAGGATGTAAGACCCGGTACAATATATAGTGATCAAAAGTGTTTAATAAGTCACACTGTAAGTTTTCTGTCCATGTTATTGACCACTATACTGCTAGCTCCTAACCCTCCATGTGGTGATATACAAATGTGTGTCAAAAGGTAAAGAAAATATAGAGTGAGGAAAAACAAAACTGTTTTTGTGCTGGCAAAAGCCATATTATTGGGCTCGAAAGATAACACTATGCTTGAGTTCTAGAAGCAAAAAAAGAGCATCCCTTCTTTTACAACAAGCAACTACATGTATATTGACTAGGCTTGGAAGGCAGCAGGAGCAGATCACATGGATCAAAGACACGGCGAAGGTGACCCATTAGAACTTTCAGTTTCTCTCCATCTCGTCTTAGGACTACGCTGACGTGGTTCTTGTGGCAAAATGTTCACGCTCTTGGTGCTTGTTTAATTAATGTGCATCTGATGCCCATGCCGTTTAGGACAAAGCTAAGTTTAGGAATATTGATTGTATTCCAAGTGTGAGTACAGGAGTACATATGTATACGCTTGGGTGGCATGCAAGCCTACCACAAATAGCGTGATTACATTTCACAATTATAGGCCTAATTACATTAGTCTAACACTCCCCCGCAGTCTAATCAGGGGCATCGCTAATGGTCAGACTGGACCGGAACTCCTGGAACAGCGAGGTATAGGAAGACCCTTGGTGAAGACATCAGCATACTATGATGTCGTAGGAACATGAAGGACCCGTGCATGACCAAGTGCAACCTTCTCTCGAACAAAGTGGAGGTCGATCTCCACATGTTTCGTCCGCTGATGCTGCACTGGATTGCTGGAGAGATACACCGCACTGACGTTATCACAATAGACCAAAGTGGCTCGGCGAAGAGGACGGTGAAGCTCGAACAATAGCTGTCGTAGCCAGGTGGCTTCAGCTACGCCATTCGCCATAGCTCGATACTCAGCCTCAGCGCTGGATCGTGAGACCGTGTGCTGACGCTTGGAGGACCAGGACACCAAGTTGTTGAAACGACCCGCGATTTCCACGAAGGGAAATTCACAGAGTACATCATTTACAGTTGATACCACAGTTCATACATCGTGAAAAGGTACAAGTTATAGAGTATTACAACACTTGCAACACACCTAAGTACATCGTATTCTAGCGATAAACACACATACGGATCAACATCAGAGTAGACGTAGCGTCATAGCGGGTGAAGGCTCCTCCTTCACAGAGAATCATCAGAGTTGGGGTAGAGTATCAGCGGGCATAGACTTGATCTCCTTAACCAAACTTGAGTGTAGGAACGAGATCACCTACTTCTTCCAGCTCCATCATTGTCGCAGTCCTCCTCGGGTACCAAACCTGCTCAACTCTATCAGTACGATTTGTACTGGCCACTGGCTCCCACCCTATGCTTTGCTTTGCTATGTGGTAAGTGGGATGCAAGGATAGAGCGAAAGGGCCTACATTTGGCTGTAGTTTTCCTATGCAAATTCATAATATAAATATAATGTAGTTCATCAAGTTTTAACCCATCTCATCCACACATCCATCATCCATCCATATCCACATCCACATCCACACATCTCACCACACTCTCACTCTCTAGTCGGCAAGTAAGACTCCCGCTCCTCCTTGCCTCAACGGCCTAAGCCGGAAACCAACAACACCCAGGGGGAGAAAAGAGAATGAAGGACACCTCTCACTATAACGAACATATGGTAACTCATGGGAATGTCCATACCGGGGACACGGCTATACGTATAGATTTAGTAACTCTGCAGAGCTTGTACACCTGGAACCACAAGATCACCATCATCGACGATGCCTCGTCTAGGCTGATACCAAGCTGCCGCCTAACTGGCCCGATGCCACCCTACCACTCAGCTCTGGGGCACCCCGGAGATCCACCGGCACGCTGAGACTGTGAGACGTGGTACCGGATCCCTGAGGGTTCCACGCTGTCTCAGGAGGGTGTGGGTCTCGGCACCCGTACCTCCCTACACTATCACCTACCAACCTAGTAGTAATGGCAGGGGGCCAGCTAGCCGTCAAGTCGTTTCCCGCCCATCAGGAACGAGTGGTGTGTACGAGAAGGTCCCATGAACCGCATCCTCGCCCAATCAGTCCTTAGCGGGACTGGACAGGATATCTTCACAAGGGGCTCGACGCCCCCGTGCCTCGACAACACCTCCATTCCGTGGATTTGTCCCACGAAGACACTCCTCCCCGGAATCTACTCACATCACATGTACCCGCACAGTACTCTCTCTCATATAGGGAGTGCCGGATCACACTCACCCCGGCAAGACTCGTCCCCTGACTCATCGTAGATCCTGTCCAGTCGACACAACCCTCACCACACACCCAAGACACACGCCAAGATCTCTCCCAAGTTATCCCCAGTTATCCAGTTTACGGCACCATATGCCTTAGCCACACACAAGCATGTATAAGTAGAGTAAGTGTGTAGCAAGTATCATGGAGTAGGCGAGCGTCTATCCTAGCAGCGGGTGTGCAGGGGGAAAGGTTGCGTCAAGGTAATGGCT
This sequence comes from Chrysopogon serrulatus, assembly GCA_015844335.1. Lineage (NCBI taxonomy): Eukaryota > Viridiplantae > Streptophyta > Magnoliopsida > Poales > Poaceae > Chrysopogon > Chrysopogon serrulatus. Next base: position 166,125 of record JADLZL010007190.1, read on the forward strand.
TATCAAGCAATCTACCATGCATCCTATCACATTTATTTGCATAAAGTAAAGCACTAGCGGCTACATATTGCATGTCTAATAGGATTCTATGAGGTTGGGTGGGACGTGGCACCTGTTTATAGCAATCCATAGTCATCCTCATCGGGTTGCTCTTCGCATCTCCTCCTCCTAGCAGCGGATCTCGGTCTATCCATCGTCACCGTGATGCAACTACCTCGATATAGCGACAAACAAGGCAAAAGAGCAATCAATCCCTAACCAAAATACAGTACTCCCCAAAAGGCAACAAGATATAGAAGGATCCAGATAACTCTGAATAAACACTGAAAGGACTTAACCCTCGTGGAGAGTGTCCGATCCTTGGGCTCATAAAAATAGAAGTGGTTGCCTGCTAAGCACAAGCCCGGATCACGACCATGGTATAGCCAGTACTTCCTAGGTCGATCGTGTCGACCTGTACGGCTTCAAAAGAAGAGGCCTTGATCCTTGCTTAACTTAACCAAACACCACGGTTGCGACCTTCCGATCCTGACGTCATGGAAATTGGCGGGGACCGGAGAATCACAAGTAGGAGAGAAAAGGGAAATAGAAATAGCAGGGTTTGGCCCTTGCGGCCTTTAACCCGCAAGTCACAACTACTATACGGAATTCGAGTAAGAATGATTAACACGAAAATAGAGGAATTGTGACTTGGTCCCGATGCTCTTTGGCTTACCCGTCATGGTAGCGACAGTAGCAAAAGAGATTGGAACACGAGCAACAGAGGAGCGACTACAGGTCCTCTCGACCCGCACGACACAACAACGTCGGGAGCCGAGAAGAGAGTAGCACAACAGGGGAAGAGAGGAGAGTTAGCTAGGCATGTCCATGCCGCGGCCTCGGTCACATCCTCAGTGAGGGTGGTTTCCAATGGTCGATCAGGTCGACTCACATGGTCCGAGAACGAGACATAGACCATAGCTTCGCTAACTAGAAGAGTTAGTCCGGTCTTTGATCCAATCGTCATGGCTAAGACGAGATCGAACGGAACGGGCTAGCGGGGAAAAATAACAGGTAGAAGAGAGAGGGAGTGGTGGTCTACCCCTTCCAATGCACATGCCATGGCAGAAGGTGAGACATCGGAAAGGAGCGATGCATGAGAGATCACATGTGCCTAAACCACTTGTAGGGTACCTCGACCAAGGTGCACTATATGCACTAAGGCATTCTCCGAGGTCTCAGCGGTGCGGTTGTCACCGTGAGAGCCCCAGTGAATGCTATAGTCTCAATAGGTACAAACATACTCGGGCTCAAGCACGAAAAAGAACCAAAGAGGAAAAGTAAGGTCCACCTCCTTTGATCCACTCGCCATTGCGATCGACGAGAATCAAAGGAATGGAACCAGTAGCAAATAAGAACAGACATAAATGAGCGAGAAAGGGAACCCTTGGACCCACGGCACTTCGATCCACATGACATGGTAATAGTCATCGATCGAAGAGGCCGAACAAGGGACTCGGTCCATGCCTTATTCGGTTAGCGAGAATCGAAAGAGAGCAAATAGAAGAAATGTCCCGCACTCTTCTCGACCTACCCGTCATGGCAAAGGATGGTGGTCGGAAGGAAAGGGACAAACGTCTCATACGGTTCCGCGATCCACGCCAACTCGTAGGGCACCACGACCTCCGTGCAACTAAAGCGGCAAAAGCTATTCCTCAGGTTCATAGTGATGCGGTTGTCACCACAAGAACCAAGGAGTGCTTCGGTCTAGGTGGTGCAAGCATACGAGATGGTGGGAAAAAAATAGCACAAGAAAAGAAAGGAAAGAAAGGAGGTGGAGCCCGACGGTCATGGCGAGGCATCTCGCGTCCATGAGCTTCACCTAGCGAGTTGGCTCTCGTCGCCCCCACGATCGTTGTTTCCTAGCTCGTCTCCCACCGGACTAGGTCACACGGGGACTCACCGTATACGGGTAATATCCGCATCGTTTTGAGTCCTTAGCGATCACGCCCTAAGGCTGAATAGGATTTAACGACCATAGTGCGATGAAGCTAACTAAAATACGAAAGGGGGAGAGATCGTGCTCGGCGTCACGATCATGGTCGGGCGAACTTCGCGATCGCACGTCCGAACACGTCCCTCTCAACCGGCTCGAAGGCTCGGTCCACGGGCAATCACCACATAACACAAAAAGACGCAATCCTCACGACACAAGAACTAAATCGACATGACCGCCATAGGTGGAGTACACATATCCATAGCATGAGACAAACCCGGGCGTGAAGGCACGGCACAGGCATAGATAAATAGCAAGGGCGGAAAGGAATTAAAAGCATGGGCTTTGCCGACGTCAAAGATGATGTCGACGAAGGTTCTAAAAGAACAACCTTGTCGATGGAGTGGCGTGGCCGGCAGTTGGTTCAGCAGGGGCGCCAAGGGAGGTGGAAAAGAGTGCTGTGGCCAACCGGGCTTGGCCCTGGCCAGTCGTGGCCCGCGGTAGCCACCTCTGGCCAGCTACTGGCTGTCTGTGGCCACCTCTGGCCAGCTGCGGCTTGCTGCTGGCCAGCAGCGGCTGGCCGTGGCTGGCCAGAGTTAGCTGCAGGCTGGCCAGAGCGAGCTGCTGTTGGCTGGAGCGGCAGCAGGGCCGCGGAAGGTGACGGAGCTCCGGCTGAGGTTCGGCAGGGCCAGGACTCCCCTGCGGCAGTGAGATCGGCGGCACGAAGACCGGTATTAGGCTAGTACGTTAGCGAGAAGGGGAAAGGCGAAGTCTTTCAGCATTGGCGGCTCACCAATGGTGGATAGTGTGGTGGGACAGCGAGGAAGCGTTCCCGGGAAGCGCTGTGGAGCTGGTGTCCGGCATGACGAGGACGACGTTCCGCGGCGGCAGTCCAGCGGGGTGGCTCGTCACGTCGTCCCGGCTCCGGTTCAGCGCGTCGCTGTGTCGCAGGAGGGCGATGGCGGTGTTGGCTCGCTGCTGCTCGTGGCCGGTAACGAAGTCCAGAGGTGCTGCGGTGTCGGCGCGACGTCGTCGTGGTGGGGCAAGGCAGCAGCCGGGCGTTCGGCGCCGATGTCCCGCGGCGTCTTTGGAGCACGGCGACGCTGGAGGCGGCGGTGTAGCGCGGGCGCCACGTGCGTGGTGCCGGCCGATGAGGAACGCGACGGCGAGCGCGTGGCGCCGTCGCCGTGGTCGTGACGCCGAGCAGGCAGCCGGGCGCCGCAGTGGTTCCCGCGGTGGACGGCAGGGCGGCGATGGCCCGCGGGGCGTGGGGAGGCGAGGCGCGCGCGCCCGTGGTCGGAGCAGGAGGAGCCATGTCGGCGCTGCCTCGGCGCTGCCGCGCTACGGCGTCGTGGTGCGCACGGCCGAGGCAGCTCTCCCGCGACCTCGCGCGGCTAGCGTGCGGGCGCTGCGGCTCGATGGGCGCCGCCCACGAGGAGAAGAGTGAGCAGGGAAGGGAGAGGAACGGCGGCGGCTTGCGAGAAGAGAGAGGCGGGCGACGACGCTGTGGCGCCGGCCGATCGCGAGCGTGAGGAAGGAGGGTGGTAGGTGGGCGTGCGGCGCCGGGGACGGGCGACACGGCCGCCGTCGCCGCAGCAAGGCTGCCGGGCGCTGCATGGCTCCGGCCTGCTCGTCGCGGCTGCGGCCGGCACGGCCGCCTCGTGCCGGGCGGCGTGGTTCTTGCTGGCGCCGGGCCGCGCGAGTGGGCAGAGGGAAGGAAAGCGGGCGGCGGCGATCAAGCCGCGGCTCTTATAGGGGCGGCCGCCTAGGCTTGGAGGCATGGACGGCGGTCCTCGGTGTCCGTGTACTCGTCCCCCAGCCACGCGGGGCGCGCATCCGTAGCAGCGGAAGGGAGGGCGCGGTGCTCGCGCGTTGCTAAGGCCAGGGCGTGCGCGAGTTAAGAGCGGCGGCGTGCCCTCGGGCGCCTGCGCCTAGATTCCGTAAGGGAGCGCGGGCCGTTGGGCCTTAGTGGGCTGCGAAGGGGGAGGCGCGAGCAGGCCTGGTTAGGGAAGGAAGGAGGAGGATAGAGGGAGGCAAGCAGGCCGGCGGGGCTGCTGCCGTTTGGGCCGGTGGGCTAGCTGGACCTGCAGCTGCGGGTTGGGCTGGCTGAGAAAGAAGAAGGGAAGGGAAAGGAGAAAAGGGTTTGGGCCCAAAGGAGAGAGAATGATTTCTTCCTTTATGATTTTATTAAGGATTTTTGGAGAGAAATTTGAAAGGAGCTTGGGAGGAGTATGGAAAAGGAGAAAGGATTTCCTCCTTTTGGCATGATAACTTGAGAAGATTCAAGTGGAGTTTGGAAAGAATTCAAGGAGGGGATTTGAGAGACATTTAGTCCAAGTGATAGAAGTAGGTTTCCGATGTCAAGGAATTTTTATGAGAGAAGACGAAAGGATATTGATAGAGGTTTGGATAAAAAGGAAGAAGGATTCTTCCTTTTGTTGATTCTAGGAAACTTGCTATGAATTGTGCACTACAAACTCCGATGAAGCTCAAATCCGAAAACAACTCAAGAGCACTGGCACTCTCCTACAACCAATTCTACATGAATGCAACGTCTTCCCAAGTAATCTTTCCTACGTTTGACCTAGTAACTATATGATTCACATGATTGCAGGAAAAGTTTTAAAAAGTTCAGATTTTTGGTGTTTGGTAAAACCCGGGTTGTTTCTGATTGTCACCTAGGAACACTGCGTAACCCGAAGTGGAGCGACGAGTATCCGGGCATCCAGCCCAGTCTGCATCCGTGTAGACAACAAGCTCTGTAGGTGACGAGCAGCGCATGGTCAAACCAAGTGAGAGAGTGCCTCGTAAGTACCGTAGAATCCGCTTGAGAGCCGTCAGATGAGGCTCCCTGGGGTCATGCATGTAGAGGCACACTTGCTGAACGGCAAAAGCAATATCCGGACGGGTGAAGGTCAGATACTGCAAGGCGCCAGCGAGACTGCAGTACTGCGTGGAGTCAGTGACAGGAGGTCCATCTGCGGATAATTTGGAGTGTACATCAACAGGGGTGCTGCAAGGCTTGCGCTCACTCATCCCGGCTCGCTCCAAAATCTCCTGAGAATACTGTCGCTGAGAAAGAAATAAACCACCAGTAGAGCGCGTCACTGAAATACCCAAAAAGTGGTGAAGTGGACCCATATCGGTCATAGCAAACTCATGCTGGAGAGACCCAATAATCTGCTTCAGAAGGGTGTCAGAGGAAGCAGTGAGAACAATGTCATCCACATAGAGCAACAACAAAGCTGTGTCTGGCCCCCGTCGATAAATAAATAATGATGTGTCTGACTTTGCTTCAACAAAACCAAGTGAAATAAGGTGAGAGGCAAACCGTTGATGCCAAGCGCGCGGAGCCTGCTTTAGACCATATAAAGACTTGTTGTGCCGACAAACAAAATCAGGACGGGAGGAATCCACAAAACCTGCGGGCTGAATGCAGTACACTCTCAGTGAGGGTGCCATGTAAGAACGCATTTTTTACATCCAACTGGTGAATAGGCCAGTCCTGAGAGAGAGCCAGAGAGAGCACCACTTGGACTGTCGCGGGCTTAACCACGGGGCTGAACGTCTCATCATAATCAATACCAGGCCGCTGTGTGAAACCCCGGAGAACCCAACGAGCCTTGTAGCGATCCAAAGAACCATCTGCAAGTAACTTGTGACGAAAAATCCACTTGCCGGTGACTAGATTAACACCAGAAGGCCGTGGCACAAGACTCCAGGTGTCATTAGCGATCAAGGCGTCATACTCAGCTTGCATAGCGGAGCGCCAATTTGGATCGGACAGAGCCCCACGGACAGAGGATGGCAATGGCGACATAGGTACAGCGTGGAGGTTGAGACGATCCACAGGCTGTGCAATGCCGGCCTTGCCGCGTGTGCGCATGGGATGCGCGTTGTCGACGGGGACGATGGAGACCGGCCGCGTGGCCACCGTACGGCCAGTGGCCGTGCTGCTGGTCGCCCTGCTGACTGCAGGCGCGGTGCTACTTGCAGCAGCCTGCACGTGAGGTACGGGGCAGCAGCACCGGCCGGTTGGGTCGATATCGTCGCGCGGCGCCGATGGAGCACTGCTGGCAGCAGCCTGTGTGTGAGCAATGGGGGCAGCAGCGCTGGTCGGGGCAGCAGTACCGGCCAGCTGGGACGACGCGTCGCGTGGTGCCGACAGAGCGCTGCTGGTAGCAACCCGTGCATGAGCAACGGGGGCAGCAGCACTGGTCGGGGCACCGTGGCCGTGGCTGGGCGTGCCTGGGCTGTGGTAGCCAGGCGTCCCTGCTGCAGGCGACGGGGCGTCGTGTGGCACCGTGGCGAGTGTATCTGCATGCACAGACTGAACTCCAGGAACTAGAGTGGTGAGATCATGTTCATCAACAAGGAAGTCCAAGGCGGAGGATGCCATGGGCGTGGTGGACATGTCGGCGAAAGGGAAAAAGGATTCATCAAAAACGACATGTCGAGAGGTGAGGATGCGATTCGACTCCAGCTCGAGACACCGATAGCCTTTGTGTTCCGAGGAGTAGCCAAGAAAAACGCAGAGGGATGAACGGGTGCAAGTTTGTGGGGTGCTGTAGATGACATATTGGGATAACAAGCACACCCAAAAACTTTTAGGTGTTCATAGGAGGGCTGGGTGGAGAGGAGGTGGAAGTAGGGAGTGGAGAAGGCGAGGGTTTTGGTGGGGAGCCAGTTGACGAGGTATGTGGCGGTGTGAAGTGCCTCAACCCAGTAGACCGGAGGAAGACTCGCCTGAAACAAGAGAGAACGCAGAATGTTATTAATAGTACGAATAGAGCGTTCAGCCTTGCCGTTTTGCTGGGATGTATAGGGACACGACATGCGAAGGGCAACACCGTGGGAGAGAAAGAACGTGCGGGCCACGGAATTATCGAATTCGCGGCCGTTGTCGCACTGGACGCTCTTGATGGTTATGCCAAACTGCATGTGAACATAGGCAAAAAAATTGGAGAGAGTGGAAAATGTGTCGGATTTTAGGCGGAGCGGAAATGTCCATATGTAGTGTGAGCAATCATCTAAAATGACAAGATAATATTTGTAGCCAGACACACTAACAATGGGAGACGTCCAGAGATCACAGTGTATCAAATCAAATTTATTTGCAGCTCTAGAGTTGGATGAACCAAAAGGAAGTCTAGTGTGACGTCCGAGCTGGCAAGCATGACATAAATGTTGAAGATCATCTTTATTACAAGAGATAACACTGGAGCTAATAAGTTTGGACAAAGCTTCACGCCCAAGATGCCCGAGACGATGGTGCCATAGCGAAGTGGGTGCAGCGAGGAATGCGGAGGTGCTGGTGGCTGGTGGAAAGAACGGGTAGAGGTGGCCAGAGCTATTGCACCTGGCGATCACGTTCCTGGTTTGCAAATCCTTCACAGAAAGACCAAACGGATCAAATTCGATGGAACAATTATTGTCGGTGGTAAAACATCGAATGGAAATCAAGTTCTTAATGATGTGTGGGGAAACTAAAACATTGTTAAGAACTAGATTGCGACGTGGAAAGGAAAAAGTATGTGATCCGATGGCAGTGACAGGAAGTAAAGCACCATTGCCGACAATGATAGATGAAGGTGTAGAGGATGTGGGCGAGGAAATGGTGAAGAGTTTACCAGCGTCCGCAGTCATGTGCGAGCCGGCACCAGAGTCGGCGTACTACTCCGATGGTGCCGGGGGGGGTGAGCGTCATGGTGTTGAAGGACTGCACCAGAGAGTCTTGGTTCCATGCACCTCCATGGACGGGGTTCCAGGGTGCCGACGGCATTTGATATGACGTCCCTTGGAACGTCGGTGTCGAGGGTGCGCCGCCCCCGTAGATGTATAGGTAGCCGGGGCCGTAGACGCTGCTACCGGTGGTACCGCCAAATGGTGCGTCTTACTGAGGAACGGCGGCGAAGGCCGGCGGAGGCGGCGGTGGGTGGCTGTACGGCCACATCTGGAGCGTCCCAGCCCAGGGATGGGCAAAGGACGGGTGCTGCCCAGGGAACGGCACTGCCTGGGCACCATGGCCACCTGCTGGTGCGCCGTAGCCACTAGTGGCCGGTTGCTGGCCGCCCTGCTGGCCGCCCGGCTGGCCACCCTGCTGGCCGCGGCCGCCTTTGCCGCGCCGGGCGGTTGTTGCGCTGGCCGCCCGGCTGGCCATTGCGGGCTGGGGCAGCGGGGCGGCCACGCCCTGGCGGGCCTGTGGCGCGGGCGTCGTGGCGACGAGGGCCGAAGGCGGGACGGTGGTCGAGCGTCGATGTCGATCTCCTCGAGCAGCAGATGCGTGCGGGCCTCGGCGAACGTCGGGAACGGGCGATGTATCTTCAAGATGGACACCATGTGGCGGTATTTGCCACTGAGGCCACGGAGAAGGGTGAGCACCATCTGGCGATCTGCAATGGGGTCGCCGAACTGGGCGAGGGACGCAGCCATGGTCTCCAACTTGCGGCAGAATTCGGTGATCGTCATGGAGTCTTGGTGGAGGTTGCGGAATTGCGTCTCCAGGAGAAGGGCACGAGACTCCTTCTGGCCGAGGAACTCATCCTCGAGATAGCACCACGCCTCGCGTGCAGGGCGTTGCCGGATCATGAGCGACTGCTGCAAGTCGCTGGAGACGGTGCTGTAGATCCACGTCAAGACAACACAGTCTACCTGGACCCAGACCGGGCGCTCAGGGAACACCTCGTCCTCGAGAACGTGGCGGGTGAGGTCGTACTTGCCGAGCACGGTGAGGAACATCCCACGCCACTTGGTGTAGGTGTTCGTGGCCTTGTCGAGGATGATGGGGATGAGCGCCTTCACGTTGACGACGGCGGTGGCCTGCGCCCAGATGGCTTCGTGGGCGGCCTCATACGCGGCGAGGGCTTCGTTGCGGAGGCGGAGTTCTTCGTCACGGCACGCCTTGTCGGCGCGGGCAGCAGCCTCGGCGGCCAGACGACGGTCCTCGGCGGCCTTGGCTGCAGCAGCAGCAGCCTCGTCGTCGTCCGCCATGGCGAGTTAGGGCCGGGCGGCTGCGCCTTGCTGAAGGAGCGGCGGGCAGGCGAGTGGAGGTTGGATCGGCGACCGCGCTGGCGAGGCAGGGCGGGCGATCAGGCGCGGGCGATCAGCTCGGCGGGCTCCAGGTGATTGGATCGGCGACGGAGCGGCGAGCGAGGACCGGCGGCGCGCGAGGGTTGCGGGAGCGGATCGTAACCGCGTGATACCATGTAAGTTTAGGAATATTGATTGTATTCCAAGTGTGAGTACATATGTATACGCTTGGGTGGCATGCAAGCCTACCACAAATAGCGTGATTACATTCCACAATTATAGGCCTAATTACATTAGTCTAACAGGCAGATCGCTTTGAACAAGTATGGAGACATGGCAATACTGGGTTTGTCGATTTACTACATCTAGTTCAAAGTGTAAGATAAAATTGGATCTGTCTACTATCCTTTTGGGCCGGGTTTGGGTTATGCTTAATAAGGTGGGTTTGCCGATGGTGTATGTTCCAAGCGACCAATGAACTCATGTATAGTGGAATGAAAGCAGAACATATTTTTCTCTCAAAACATAAACAAAGCATGATTGTCCTCCTAGGGGAAAGAATGACAGTGTGTCAGCATTTTATACGTAAGTTTGTATCTATATGTTTCATATAAGTCGAACCAACAAGTGTCAGTAGCTTGTGTCTCTCTCTGCTTCCATATGCTACCATGTTGTGCCACATCATCTTATAATTGAACCATTTGAACTTGAGTAACCACCTCAATGCTATACATTCATTTTATCTTCATTATTTATCGTGTACAAATAAAAAACAACCACCTCAATTTCAGATCATACTGAAGTATTCTAAGTTGATGAACTTACTAATCTATATGTAGCTTAGCTATCTTATTGTCTAAATTGTGTAGCTTAAATCTAATTAGTTAATGCCGACGTGTCCTCTAAAAATCAGTTCAATATTATTTAAATATGTTTAGTAGATGAACTGATTGGGATATTTGCCGCTATTTACTAACACATGATAAGGAAGAGTTACTATAATTCAATCTTCGTCTCTCATACTATATAGTATAAATGTTGGATAATTGAACCGGACAGTTAGAAAAAAAAAAAAAAAAACTAGTGCTTGAATGAATTGTTACTTTAAGTTGTGCAATTTACTACTGATTGGAAAGATTGACAAAGTACCGTGGACACATTCAGTTTCTACGTTGTCTAGTTTCTTTACCTTAAATAATATTTCAGCTTAAGAACCACACTGATCCTTAATTTCGTAAAAAAAAATTTAAGCATTACACATGAATACTTTAGTTAATGTCATCATTTTGAAGTCATCATGGCTATTCTAGGAAAAAGTAAAAGAGTGGAAGGAAGATTCAAGAAAACTAACATATATAGGTACGTATTCATTTTAAATATTCATCAGGGAATGCCAACATTCTGGAAATGTAGTATCTATGTGGTTGTTTTAGAGCTGAAATTTATGTAGCCAAGTCTGTATGCATTTATGCAATATATATAAAAATTAAACCAAAATTTGAATAGTCGATACATTAAAGCATTCTTCTATATCCAGCTGACTTTTGTTGTGAATATTGGCACTTATGCAATTCGAAGCTTATAATCAGACTTCAGCTGCTAGCATTATTACTTGATTATATGTTTTTGTAAAACTTTTTACTTATTCTTCGAGTAAGCTACCTTTTGTTGATGGTCTATTATTTATAAATAACAAACTAAATGAAGAATGATATTCACCATGCTGGGTATCGATGATATACTTAAATGCATTTCTTAAGATGGTCTTATCCTAACATGCATGCCTTATTGTTATAGGGTCTTTAATTCTAAGCCCCCTTTGGAATGAAGGAATTATTTTTCCTATTTCCTGGTTTTTCCTGTGAAAATGAACTGATTTCTGTGAAATTCCTACACGGTTCATGTGAAATTCTTGCATTCTGACAAGGGGCGCCTAAGCTTTCTTAGTTAAGGGTTACTCCTCTGTTTTTTTAATAAGTGGCACATTAGGTTTGTCCTAAGTCAAATATTGCAATCTTTGACCAATGATTTTTAAAAATTCTTATACTTTCATGTATTATGATAGTGTTTCTCATGATAAATCTAAAAATATAAATCTTATGACATGAAACTATATAATTTTTTAAAAATCAAAGGTCAAAGATACATAAGTTTGAGTTAAGACAAACCTAATATGACACTTATTAAAAACGGAGGGAGTATTTAGTATTGACCATCAGACATAATATAAGTTCTCTTGGACCCGTTGTAGTGTAGAATTGATTTTCCATGACAGACGACTTACGTGGTACGCTATGGAAATCATTGCTAGAGGCAGTAACTTGCCTAGATTTGGAAAGTTCCTTTTCACAAACTCTAAAATTCAATGTTGTATTAGTTTTCCCTGCTCTTCACATGTCTTTCTATATCTCAAACTACTTTAAGGCATTTTTTATAGAGGTGTGAAATCGAGTTACACTTCAGCAATTAATGTGGAAAAGTCGGTATTGCCTTAAAACATTTTGGTTCTTATCCTCCACCATCCACAGCATGATATATAAACAAAAGGATTCCAAGGTGTTGTGCAAGGTGCTTTTGAAATATCATGTTGTGTTTGAAATCCAGGAGAAAAGTTCTTTTACTACTCTGTGTATAGGTTTAGGTTTGGGAGACAACAGGGAGAGACTGCGTTGATCCATGTTCGATAGAAGGCTGGCCTTTTGAGCAGCTAGTTGATAATGAACTCAAAAACATGCTGCAATATACCGAAAGTCCTGTGCTGCCCCTGAGGGCTGTACCTAAACTGGGCCCTGGTTTTAAACACGAAAATGAGGCCCCAAATTCAAGAGATACAAAAGACTTGTATGATGAGTTGTCGCCATTTGAGGAATTGATTCTTGGGGTGATTCAGGAGTTGGACCATGGTCGCTGGAGAGGTGAGAGAAAGATGAAAGAACAGGGAAAGCAGTTGGCACCATGGGGAAACCGGGAAAGCAGTTGGCACCATGGGAAAGAGAATATCTCATTGACTTTGGCTTGATGGTTTTTTGCTACTTCCTTCTCCAGAAGAGAAGCACAGGTCGGATGCTACTGGCACCAATAGGCAATAAATTAAGATCATCACAGGAAGCAGTTAATGCCTTAAAAAATCATCACAGGAACCATGTTCTTTGCAAAGCCCTGTTCACTGAACAGATCAATCAAGCATTCGACTGTGTAGACCTTCTGATAATAAAAAAAAAACACTTCTGATTGGCAGGCATATATACCTTTAATACGTGTTTACCTGCCATGGAGAAACGTACTCTTCATGCTTTGTTGGTACTTGAAGTACTCTTTTTTTCAAAGGCCTAGTTACATACTCAGACACTCATATACACGAGCGCCCAGAGGCGCCTCGCTGTCGACGGGCACGTCGCCTACCACTGAAAGTATAGCGCCGTTAAATCCTGGAATAAATCCAGAAAAATGCGAGCACTCGTGTCAAAGTCTAGGACTTGAACCCGGGTGGGCAGGTTCCACCACAAAAGACCCAACTAGCTGAGCTACGCTCAGTTCGCTACTTGAAGTACTCTTACACATAAGGAGTTACTCTTATAGTTATTATGTTGGATCCTTTTCCTACTTTTACATGCCCCAGCTGACTTCAATATAACTCATCATCTCTTCTCAGACTAGCTCTTCAGTCACACTCCCACTCTTCTGAACGAGTTAAATGTTTTTGTACCTCGCAGGACCACAAGGGTAAAAAATTTCTATATATAATAGACATCATGGAAGGGAAAACGTAGAGATGAGGATGAGAATGGGGTGGAGGGCAAAGGCCACAAGTGTACCAAATTGAAAATGGGAATAAAAATACACTAATCTTCTCCAGATGAGATGCTACTGGAGGTGGGCAGCAACCAACCGACACTGATCTTCTACTGATCAGTGTCGGCTCTAATAACACACCGACACTGATCAGTAGCAGATCAGTATCGGTTTGGTACAAGAGCCGGCACTGATATGTGGATCATCAGTGTCGGTTTTGTTTCCAACCGGCACTGATGTTTGAACATAACACTGCCGGCTTCAATCTCCAACCGGCAGTGTTAATTGAGCTTCAGTGCTGGTTCATGGGAACCGACACTGATGATCAACCCTCATCAGTGCCGAGTAGGCTCTGCTGGTTCAAAATCCAGCACTGATGGGGGGTTTAGGGCCGGCGGTGATATGACGATCTGAGGTAGTGAGTGCTCCCGATGCAGACTTCCAAGTACACAGCACAGTCGCATCTAGCTCTAACGTGTCTCCAGTCCATGGCTTGAGTTGGTAAGGCTACAACTGGTCCGTCACGGCAACCCAGCTCCAGCGTGGAACAAGTTGATTAGCTAGTAGCAAACTACTCTAGCTGCAAACGAGCTCCCAGCACCTCATCACCGTGAATACACTGCTTGCTGTGGTCGAGGAAGAAGGGATGACTCGTGCTCTCGCGGGTGCTTTTGAAGATCTGGCACGTTGATTGTAATAAGGCTTGTGATTCTTGGCTCCTGGCTCTGCTTCGTCAAACGCTTCCCTATTTAATAAAAGTGGCACTTTTTCTCATGCCAGTTTGTTTTTTTCTATAAGAAAATCCTCTCTGTGCTTGTTGTAGCTAGCTTTCCCTCATGTTGGAGAGGATAGTGAGAGCCAACAACTGTACTGTATTGATCTCTGATGAATATATGAGTTACAACAAGGTTGTCACAATGAGCAACCGCTCTGCTCTAGCGCACGACGTGCGCGACGTGGGAGCCGGGTCCGCCTGGTGACCGCGTCCACGAGTAGGAAGTGTTACTGACACACGACAAAGACATATACATACAGGCTACTCACAACAGGCCCCCCCGCAGTCTGGCGTGTGACGCGAACAACACACAGACTGGAACGAAACGCCTCGAACGTCACTGTAGGGAGCCCCTTTGTCATGATGTCCGCATACTGCTCGCCTATGGGTACGTGGAGCACACGAAGTTCGCCGAGCTGCACGCGTTCGCGAACGAAGTGGATATCGAGCTCGATGTGTTTTGTGCGCTTGTGATGTACAGGATTGGATGACATGTACACCGCCGAGATGTAATCACAGTACGCCACCGTGGCCTTGGAGATGGGGCACCGGAGCTCGTCGAGGAGCTGACGCAACCAGATGCACTCGGCCGCCGCGTTCGGCACAGCGCGGTATTCAGCCTCCGCGCTCGAGCGGGAGACGGTCGGTTGCCGCTTGGACGACCAAGACACAAGCGAGTCGCCGAGGAAGACACAAAAGCCAGAAGTCGACCGTCTTGTATCTGGGCAACCTGCACAGTCGGCATCGGAATATGCCGTGATGGAGAGATCCGAGGTGGCGCGAAGGTGAAGACCGAGCGACGTCGTCCCGCGTAGGTACCGCAGAATGCGCTTGAGCATGGCCATGTGTGGCGCCCGCGGGTCATGCATGTGAAGGCATGCTTGCTGCACCGCGAACGCCAGGTCTGGCCTGGTCACAGTCAGGTACATGAGTGTGCCGGCCAGGCTGCGATAGGAGTTGCTGTCCGTGATTGCTGCACCGTCGGTAGACAGCTTCCCCTTGGAGTCGATCGGTGTTGACACCGCCTTGCATTGTGTCATGCCTGCACGGTCCAGAATGTCCTCGGCGTAGCTCTCTTGGGAGAGGAAGAAGCCAGACGGTGTTCTCTTCACGTCGATGCCGAGGAAGAAGTGGAGCTCGCCCATGTCTTTGACAGCAAATTCAGCCTGGAGCTGATCAACAATGTGTTGAAGAAGAGGGTTGCTGGAGCCGGTGAGGACGATGTCATCGACGTACAGCAAGAGATAGGCGATGTCGCCTCCACGTTGAAGCACGAAGAGGGAGGAGTCCGAGCGAGTGGCACGGAAGCCAGGCTTGATGGCGAACTCGGCGAAGCGGGTGAACCACGCACTGGGAGCCTGATGTAGACCGTACAATGATTTGTCGAGGAGACAGACAGCTTGCGGCTGAGACTTGTCGACGAAGCCGATCGGCTGAAGACACGTTCCTGGAGATGACCGTGAAGGAACACGTTTGACACGTCCAGCTGCTTGGTAGCCCAATGCCTGGAAGCAGAGATCGTGAGCACGGTACGAATCGTCGCTGGCTTGACCACCGGTGTGAAGGTTTCGCCGAAGTCGATGCCAGCACGTTGAGTGAAGCCGCGAACCACCCATCGAGCCTTGTAGCACTCCAGCGATCCATCGGGGTTCAGCTTGTGCTTGAAGACCCATTTCCCGGAGACGACGTTCGCGCCGGGCGGCCTGTCGACAAGGCACCAAGTGCGATTGCGCTGGAGAGCATCGAACTCCTGGGCCATTGCATCACGCCAGTGTGGGTCTTTGAGAGCAGCACGAGCCGAGGTAGGGACTGGAGAGATGGTGGAGGTGCTGGATGCGAGGGCGTATTTGGGGTTGGGTTTGTGTATGCCGGCTTTGGCTCGGGTGAGCATAGGATGCGGAGCTGCCGGCACGGCAGGCGTAGTGGCCGTGGAGGGCCCGGCAGCTATAGCTGGTGCAGTGGTGGGATGGGGTGTAGTGGCGGAATGTGGTGGGGATGGAGGTTGGGGAGGTGGAGAAGCCTGACGAGCTGACGGACGCTGAATCAGAATGGTGGAGTCCAAAACTGTAGAGGGTCCGGCAATTGGCGAACTGGTGTCAGGCTGTGGTGTGTGGAAAGGGAACTGATGTTCATCGAAAACAACGCGGCGTGATGTAATCACACGGCGTGTGCGAAGATCAAGGCATCTGTATCCTCTATGGTCTGCAGGATATCCGAGCAGAACACATGGACTGGATCGGGCACTCAGCTTATGTGGTGCTGTGGTTGCTTGATTAGGGAAGCACAGGCATCCGAACACACGGAGATGATTATAGGTGGGAGGAGCGCCTAGCAGGAGTTGGAATGGTGTCATAATGCCACTAGTCTGACATGGACGAAGATTAATCAGGTGAGTGGCAGTGGTGAGAGCTTTAGCCCAGAAGGGGGCGGGCATGCCGGCATGAATAAGTAAGCTGCGAATGCAGTCATTCAGCGTGTGAAGTATGCGTTTAGCCTTGCCGTTTTGGGAAGAAGTATACGGACATGAAAGGCGAAAAGCAATGCCACTGGCGGCAAGATGGTTGCGCAAGGCGTGGTTATCAAACTCCTTGCCATTGTCGGATTGCAAGGCAATAAGAGGGAGTTGAAACTGAGTGCACACATAAGCATGGAAGTGAAGCAGACATGGCAGAACTTCAGATTTGGCACGCAAAGGAATAGTCCAGACATAGTGTGTGTAATCATCAATAAGAACAAGATAATACTTGTAACCAGAGAGCTGGTGACAGGTGATGTCCAAACGTCTGCATGAACGAGCTGAAATGGAACATAGGACACTGAACTAGACGAAACAAAAGGTAAACGAACATGTTTTCCTAGCTGACAGGCAACACAAGACGATGAACAGGACTTTGTAGAAGTAAACTCGAGTCTAGGCAATGTGTGACGTAATGCAAGACGGCCAGGATGCCCCAAGCTTTGATACCATGTTGAAGAAGATGGTGAGAGCCAACAACTGTACTGTATTGATCTCTGATGAATATATGAGTTACAACAGGGTTGTCACAATGAGCAACCGCTCTGCTCTAGCGCACGACGTGCGCGACGTGGGAGCCGGGTCCGCCTGGTGACCGCGTCCACGAGTAGGAAGTGTTACAGACACACGACACAGACATATACATACAGGCTACTCACAACACCTCAGCCCCTACAGGCAACTGTTGCCCCCCCCTCTCTGTGTCTCTCTTTCATATGGTATGGTCATCTTAGCTGTGAGCCTCTGATCCACTCCCTCTTGCCGTCGCCACGCCAATGGCAGAGAGACAATCAAGCAAGCCATGCTTGATGAGACATTGATTTCCCTTCGGATTGACCAGCGCCTGGACGTCTGGACGCGCGTCCCGTTCGGACGCCCTTGCATAGTGCTCGCGCGCCTGCTCTGCTGCACCTCGCGTCCTGCCGCTCCTGCGCATGTGTATGGGCCCGCCAGCTGCATGAGAGAAAGGGCCAGCGCGCGTACCCCGGCCCAGTGAGAGAGGCAGTGCACGTTCCCCGATGTGAAGAGACAGGTCACGGACTCAACGTGCAAGCAGTGTACGTGCAGTAGATGCCAGTGCATGCAGGACAGTACTAGTAGGGCAGCAGCGGCGGAACACGTCCACCATGACCATGCCCGTCGCATGTCACTATCAGTTTTACTCCTGAAAATTGCGCTCGCGCATGGCACTGCAGGCAGAGGCCGGTTCTTACTTCGCGCCATCCTTTCCTACCACCGTCAGGACGGCCACGGGCCTAGCCAGCCACCTCTTTGCATATGCTAGTTGGTGGCTTGCTCGCTGGATTCCAGGGAGCACAACACGCGTACCTGTATATGTTAGGACTTGGGATCACAACTCTGTGTATCTATGACGACCTTGTTGTATGCTCATCTATGGGACCATGCCTGGTGATGCATAGATGTTTGATTCTGCATCTTGAGTGTTGGCCTGCTCTGACACTATATGCGTGCATATATTTTAACAAGAGAGTGCTCAGTCGTTTGGACCTGACCACATCTGCTGTAATATACTGAAATAAAGTGAAAAATAAAGTGAAACATTTAAAACATATTCTTGCAACATATGCTTAAGACTAATGCAATATTTAAATAAAAATAAGTACAACATAAGTATCAAAAAGGTGAAATATTTTAGAACATATACTTGCAACATACGTGTATAACCACAGTAACATATGCAACATTGAGATAAAACACTTGCGACATTTATTTAAAAATAATAAAAACATTTGAAACGTATTCTTGCAACATATGCTAACTTAATACCAATGCAATATTTAGATAAAATAAGTGCAACATAAGTATGAAACTGGTGAAACATTTGGAACATATACTTGCAACATACGGGCATAACCACTGTAACATATGCAACATTCAGCAGTTGCAACATATATTTAAAAATAATGAAACATTTGAAATATATTCTTGTAATATATATATATATATATATATATATATATATATATATATATATATATATATATATATATATATATATATATAGCCACCGCAACAGATAAAACATACAGATAAAATACTTGCAACATTAAAAAGATGAAAAAATAATCTCTCCATTTCAAATTAACTGTCATTTTAGATTTTTATGCCATAAGTTTGACTTAAGTTGTAGAAAGTGCGGACAATATTTATATCTCTAAATAAATTTATTAAAAGACTAGAGTTAAAGATATTTCCAATGATACTAATTATGTAATCGGCTTTTGTTGTGGTACTCCAAAATAACTGTGGACCGTTCATTTATTCCGATCCAACGGTCACGATCATCTGTTACCTCCTAGGAGGTAATAGTATTTATTGAATTTTTATTTTATAAAAATAGTGTAAATAAGGAAGGTTCGAAATATTAAAAATCTTTTTTAAGATTTGGTTGATGTATGCGAAAAACCTTATTGATTTAGATTATCATAGTACGTGTGCACGCATTAGATTGCTTTTGCAGGACATCGATTTGCGAAAATCTTATTGATTATCATAGTACGTGTGCACGCATCAGATTGCGTTTGCGGCGGAGCCTCCGACGGTGGCACTGCAGCGGCGTAGCCTCCGACGATGATGCGTCCAGCAGCATCATGCCCGTCCGACGTCCCCGTGGTCCGGCGGCGCCGCGTCCTGCGGTGTCTCGCCCTTCGTCGTGCGTCCAGCGGTATCGACAGGCGGTTTGTCCCGTGAACACGCCCATCTTCCCTGATTTGAAGGAGATTCGGTTTCGAAGTTTCAATGAGAAATCAGATTGATATGGGGAAGAAGAGGTGCAAGCGCACCTGGCCGGCAGCTGCGCTGCGAGGGTCAGGTGCGAAATTGGGGGAAGCTGCATGCAGGATTTCACCTCTCGGCGGTTGCGGCGTGCGAGGAGTTTCAGTGAACAGGGCTGCAGGAAGTGGAGTTTCAGTGTGAAATGTTGAGATTCCTGTCACTGATGTGGGTTCTAAAGTTCCACGCGACTGCCCATAGTTACCAGTTTTTCTACCATATTATGAAATTCAATGGAGTTCAACCTGTGTGTATTAGGATTTTAAAATTTCCAACAGAAACGTTCATAAACAAACAACTTGTGCGCATTTCAGTACTGAAAAATATCAGTCATATATATTTTTTCAGACTGCTGCTGCTAAACGCATTCGAGCTAAAGTTTCTATCCTATTTAATTGGATCTTACTACATAAGTATATCTTGGAAATGCAGTAATCAACACTTCTCTGAGTCACAGTGGCTTCAAGGCAACACCTGCCATTAGCTTGTGGAGATCCTTGGCACGTGACAGACGTAATTGCATCTCTTCCATGTCTTTGCTGAGCTCTGTAGTCTTCTCTTTAAGAAGGACCAGCTCAGTGCATTTTTCGATGAAGGCCTGTTGAATTGATTTGTTGTTCTTGTTTAACTCATCGATCATTTGCTTTTTGGTCTGTATATAAAAATACACAGATTAACTCTAGCCTAATGGAAACTTCACTTAAAAGATGAAAACATCTAACTACCTTTGATCTTTTCATTAAGAACTTCAATTTCCTTTATCCTTTGCAAAGCCTCTTGCTCAAGAACCTTCTGTTTTCTTGGAGGTCTAACAGAAAGGCAAGAAATAAGAAATACATATATATAATGAACTGTGATGTTGATAACTTTCTTCGAGATATAGCAAGGTAAAATGTGACATTACCTTCTACTTGTTGCATCAGCGTTGTCTGCTCATCCTTCAGGCGTTTGTTCTCAACATCCAAATTTTTCACTTGTTCAAAAAATTTGGTGCAGGCCGCTTCACTCAAAGGCATTACCTACAAAGAAAGGGAGCATATGAAAGGGACCCTAAATATTCACATAATAAAATGTAAATTATTTGTATGACTGGCACTGCAGAAAAAATTGGGCAATGAAATATACGGCGTTTAGGAACGAAGTAGTTAGCTGTCCTAACCATTATATATTTAAGAAACACAGATCAGGGAGTATTAATAAGGGGACAGCAAATGAGTTTTATTTTTGTGTGTGACAGGTTTTACTGTGTTTATATATGATACCGTTGGTTTCAAATATTCTTCTTAGCTAGGAGCCAAACTATATGATCCATTCTAGAAATAAGTGGGTATGAAAAAAGATTCCAACGAGTTAGCACTTACTTCATCAGGAACTTCCTGCATCTGCTCCCCTTGCATGTCATTGTTTGTTTCATCTGTACTATGCACTGGAGTGGGAGCCGGCTCCTCTGTGGCTTCCTGGTCTTTCTCTCTCTCAAAGACAGGTTGCATGCACAGGAGGATCAACCTCTCCGGGAGGAGAATCTCTAACTGGCTGGTCAAGGAGTACATTTGATAGAGAGTCCTCACCGTCCAAAGATGAATTACTGCATGAATGATTCCATCAGATTTTGAGGAAATGTTTTTTAACAAAATATGTTGAAAGATCTTACATGAGAACAGAAAGTGACGAATACTTTGCTTTTCTCTTAGAAATGGATGGGGAGGCCAAAGGCTTTCTTTTGGCTGTTCTTTTTATCCTTTTGGGCCACTTGGCCTGCATATTGGTTCAGTTGTAAGGAACTAAGGATCAGCATTAAGCCATTAACCAATTTCCTTCAGATGCGCTTTTGTACTCACTTTTCTACTTACCAGAGGTCGATTGGCTCGCTCATCGTCTGGTGCTTCAATAAGGCTGGTTGGAACATTAGGTCTACTTGGAGGCGGCAACATGCCCATCTTCTTAAGATCTAGAAGGTAGCTTAGCTTGCTTTCAGTTTCTTCCACGGAGAAGTCTACATATGAAAATAGAAGGTAGAAGAAATATCACTAGATTAAAAAATCTTTATTTGTGCTATAATTCAACATAGCTCCAGCAATAGCATGCAAGAAATTCATACATAGAAATTCATACATCAATGAACATGGAGAACAACACTAATATCTGGTATGAACTAAGATAAGAACGCCCACATTGTCTTGTGTAGAAGAAAACACTATTATGCTTTTTCAGCCAAGCTGTAGCTGCTGATTTTAGGCAAGGTAACCAAAGAAATGTACCTCTAGCAACTATTGCAGCTCAGCTTATGAATTTGGTTTTCAAAAAAGAAACTAAATGATGTAGAAGAGAGTAGAGTTAAAGAAGGAACAGTTAAAACACAGACATTGTCACCCTAGAACAAGAAGTGATCTATATCAAATTCAGTAATTGTGACAGACAACAAATGGAGATAAGGTGCATCACATAAATCTTATATATATACATTATACAATCATTCTAGTCTCAATCAGGTCTGAGCTGAATACATGCTTTTCCCAGCCAAGCTGCAGCTGCTAATTTTAGGCAAGTTAACCAAAGAAATGTACCTCTAGCAACTTGATCTATCATGAATTGGACTAGAAAGGGTGAGTTGATGCCAACCATTTTGGTGTTGGATCAAAAGATCTCTACACTATTGCAGCTCCACTTATGAATTGGAATTTGATTTTCAAAAAGCAACTAAAACTATGATGGACAAGAGTGAAAGTTAAAGATGGAACAGTTAAAACACAGACAAACTATTCTCAACAGTTAAAACACAGACAAACTATTCTCATGCTAGAATAAGAAGTGATTCACTATCAGAATTCAGAAATGTCTTTTTTTTTCTACAATCTGACTGAAAGATCCATAAAATTGCAGTAATTGCGATAGACAGCAATGGAGATAAGGTGCATCACAGACATCTTATATATATATATATATATATGCACGATCATTGCAGTATAACTTAGAACAGTTGTTTTTAACTTTAAACTTTAAAGTAATGACAAGTAATTGCAAATTTGGTAGATATATGTACCTTTATATGAATCCCTAGTAGGATCAGCTGGACAAGTATACTTGCATGCCAAATGAATCCTTCTGCGCAAAGGGCTAATCCGGTACTTGAGGTAGTTGCAGATGATGTCTACACCAGTCAAGCCATTGTTGCTCAGCTCCGTGATTTGGGCAACTTGCTTCTCTTGATCAAGAGAAAGAGCTAGTAGGTCCTTCCAACTGTTTGCCTCCTTCAACACATCTCCTCTGAAGGTCAAGCGGCAGCTCTGCGGCAACTTGGCATAGAACCACCGTGTTGGGGGAAAATGTCTACCCCAACCTCTACTCCTGAGGCGCAGGTCCCCCAAAGCTACTTAACCTTTCACTCTCTTTGTTTTGGCTCTCTTTCGGGGGGAGGAGAACCTCCGCACGGACGGGGCATCGGGGCGGAGGTTGCCGGAAGAAGACACTCGGTGGCCCCTGTGCTCGGGAGATGGCCGGAGGTCCGGACCTCCGCCGGGTGTGGTCGAAGGTTCAGATCTCCGGCGGAGCAGAGCCGGAAGGCGAAGGCCATCGGAGGAAGGCGCCCCAAGACCTCCGAGGACCCGGACACGGCCGGAGGTCGAAACCTCCGACCAGGCTAAGGCCCACCAAGGAGGCCGGGATGGCAAAGTGTAGATGCGGCCCGGCCCCAACAACAGGGAGAGGGAAAATGCCCGTGCTGCCCCCCTGCAGAGAAAAGTAGCGGTTAGATCTAGGTCAAAATTACCCCTAGGGTTTGAGGGGTAAATGTGTAAGGGTTCAGAAATAGTTGTCTGTGAGCCACCTATAAAAGAGGGAACTCAGCACTGTTGGAAGGTTGTTGAAAGTTTAATCAGAATATTTATTACCCAAACGCAGTTTTCAAGAGACATTGTTCAAACCCGTTGGGGGGAGAGAGGCATTAGTGGGACCCGGACTCGGACGGAGGTCGAAACCTCCGCCCGGGCGAGGATCCTTCGTCCGCTTCCCAGCCCCTGCGTTTCTCAAGCGTGGCTCGCTCCGCCAACATTGGCGCCCACCGTGGTTAGCCAACAAAAACCCACACATGCCACCTAGGAAAAAGAAAACAGCCAAAGCGCCTGCGCGCGGAGGCACCTCTCGGGAAACGCCAAGGCGCGCGGCAGAAGGCGCAAAGACCTACGCAGATCCTCCGACACCGTAACCGAGAGCAAGGCGGCGCGGAGGATACCACCGCCGTGCCACCGCAAGGCAATGAGGAACCAGCTCCGGCCCAACGGCCCAGAGGAGCTGGGCTGCAGCACCAGAAGATGAGCTGCAGCAGTTCAAGCCCAACTAAGAGAACCGGCAGCGAGAAAGGGAAAGAGTTGCGGCGGCCTTCGCAGCAAAGCGCGCAGGGCGGCGCAAACTTCCCAAGCCGTCGTGGACGCAAAGCAACAAATGGCGATTCCGCAAGCGGAGATACAAAGCATGCTCATGGCGTTGCACTCGAGGAAGGGACACCAGCCCAAGAACCATTTTTTGCAACCTTCGCTACTACCCGACCCCGTGCAGGTGCACCCGGCCAGGGGCCAGCCTTCACGGTCTTTGGCGCAGCCCAAACACGGACGGTGGATCAAAAAATCCCCATCGCCGGAGGGATTGCAAACAGCGGCATGGCCGGTGGGCTACAAGCCAATCACACCGCCAAAATTCAATGGCAAGACTGACCCCAGACAGTTCATCATGAGTTTTGAAGCAGCGGTAGCCTCCGCAGGGGGGAATGACGCAGTTCTCGCGAAATCCTTTGTCATCGCAGCTGAGGGGGATGCACTTGCTTGGTATTTTATGCTCAAGCCAAGTTCAATCTACTCGTGGGAGAACCTGCGTGACAAAATAATGACAAACTTCAAAGGGTTCTCAAGCGAATCAGCGGCGGCGTCGAGACCTATTTCACCGCAAGCAAACAAAAAAGACGAGTCCCTAAGAGAATACTACCAACGCTTTGTCCAGTGAAGGCGAAGGCTCCTAACGTACCGGTAAGAGGTAGCAATAGAAGCGGCATCAAAAGGATGAAGATCGGTCCGTTTTGCGGCGCACCTAGCCGTAGAGAAAAAGCCCGAAACTATGGAAGCTTTGTACTCCGAGTTTGAAAAAAATACCGTAAGTCGGACAACGACCTCCGCAAGAGGGTTGAAGAGCAAAACCAATATAGGCAAGCCCAAAAAACGCAAACAAAGCGGACCTCCGACTCGGGGAGGGGCTACAAGCGGCAGCAGCCCCAGAACAAACAAGTAATGCAAATTGATCAACAAAACCAACCAAACCAACAAGTTAGGCGCACAAATAGTACGCAGATCTACCAAAAACCAAGGTGAGGCGAGAACACGAGGAAGGAATTGGAACAACAATTCTACCAAAGAAATGGAAGAAGCCGTACTATTTTTTTTTCCACGGAGAAGACAAGGGGCATGTCACAAAAGACTGCCCAGGCAAAAGAAACTCAGGGAAAGGATGAAGAGGAGGAAAGAGGCGGAGGCACCGTCATACCAGCGCCCAGGGAAGTCAATCACACCTCCGCGCCAAACCGGCAAAACCAATATTGCCCGATATACTCAGCCTTAAACAGCACCCAGATACACCCCTCAACACTAGCAGCGACATATTTCCCGAGCCACCTACCTGCATGGCGCCCGGCACCTTCGCACGCAGGCTCAGCAGCAAATCCTAACCAATACAGGCTAGAGCAAGCACCAGCTTACAGCCACCAAAGGCCACCAAGCATAACTTACCTGGATAGCCAAACTCAAGGCAGAACCTATGAGGCATTACCGCCACCTCCGCCACCCCCACCCCAAAGCCGCAAAATACCAATATACCCCAAGCAAAACAAGAGCCAAACCAGGAAAATCAACACAACCCTCACCACCCGCTACCAACCATCGGCCTGATATTACCAATTAGCGGAGGCTCAGCGATGGAATTCCAAACTAAAAAACAAAAGAAGGACCACCTCCGCCTGGTGAACAATGTAGCAGTCCAAGGCCAAGTCAGAGCGACGGAATGGTCCAGGGTGCCAATAACCTTCACCGAGCAAGATCTAAAGTTAGAAAGTTATCCCCATACTGACGCGATGGTAATAACAGCAAACATAGCAGCATGGGAGATAAAAAGAATTCTGGTGGATTCAGGAAGCTCCGCTAACATACTGTTTGCGAGTACCTTCGACAAGATGCAATTCGGTAGGAACCAGCTGCAACCTTCGGAATCTCACCTCGTTGGATTCGGGGGAAGAAAGGTGGAGGCTCTGGGGAAAATTGCACTCCCTGTATCCTTCGGGGACCACAACAATGCCAGAACAGAATACATAACCTTCGATGTCGTCAATCTTAGCTATCCCTACAACGCCATTCTAGGCAGAGGTTTCTCTAACAAGTTTGGAGCAGCAATCCACATGGGTTACCTATGCATGAAACTACCAGCACTGCACGGCATAATTACAATCTACGGAAGCCAAAAAGAAGCAAGGAACATAGAAAAAACAATACACAGCTCAAGCAGAAATATCAATTCTGTGGCTGCAGAGGAATCGAGCAGGAGGGAACCTCCGGACATACCCAAAGGAAAAACAAGCTTCAAAGCTGGAAGGAAAGATGAAAAAACGACAAAGTCGGTGTGCTTGGAGCAGTCCAGGCTAGACAGGAAGATAACAATAGCATCAAACCTAACAAGTCAAGAAGAAAAAGAGCTAGTGGAAGCCCTAAGGGAAAACAAAGATGCCTTCGCATGGTCTGCGGAAGACCTCCGGGGAGTGTCTAGAGATGTCATACAGCACTACCTGGACGTTAACCCAGGCATCCGGCCAAAAAAGCAGAAACAAAGGAAAATGTCTGAAGACAGAGTCATAGCAGCTAAGGCGGAGGTTCAAAGACTCCTAGATGCAAAAGTGATAAGAGAAGTCAAGTACTCTGACTGGCTAGCGAATGTTGTACTAGTGCCTAAGAGCAATGGCAAAATGAGGATGTGCATAGACTTCACAGACCTAAACAAGGCTTGCAGAAAGGATGCATTCCAGCTCCCAAGAATAGATACCTCCCTGGATAGGGCCGCAAACTGCAAAAGATTTTCTCTCCTGGATTGCTTCTCAGGGTACCACCAAGTTTGGCTCAACAAAGAAGACGAAGAGAAGACAAGTTTCACAATGCCCTTCGGTACATATTGCTTCCTCAGAATGCCAGAAGGCTTGAAGAACGCAGGCTCAACCTTCGCGAGAATGACAAGCAAAGTCTTGGGAAATCAGTTCCAAAGAAACGTCATCGCATACGTTGACGATATCATAGTCATGAGCAGAGAAAAAGAGGAGCATATCAAAGACCTGGCGGAGACCTTCGCCAACCTCCCCGCAGCCAGCAGCTTAAAGTTGAACCCAGAAAAATGTGTCTTCGCAGAAGCCGGGCCAAAATATTGGGATGCATAGTAGGGCCGGAGGGAATTGCAGCCAACCCGAAGAAAACAAAGGCAATACTGGCCATGACAGAGCCAACATCAAAGAAGGAAGTACAGAAACTCACCGGAAGAATAACAACATTGAACAGGTTCATCTCAAGATCAGCAGAAAGGAGCCTACCATTCTTCAAAGCTCTAAGGACCTCCGACAAAGTCGAATGGGGGCAGGAGCAGTCTGAAGCCTTTGACAAGCTCAAGCTCAAAGAATATCTCGCGAACACCCTAAAAGTCACAGTACCAGAACAAGATGCCACACTACTCTTGTATGTGGCAGCATCGTTTCATGCAATCAGCCGCGAGTGCTAGTACAAGAAAAAAAAAAGCGAAGGTCGGAAGGAACAACAACCGGTCTATTACGTTTTTCGAAGCCCTCGCAGCTAGCCTAAACCGAACTACTACAGGCGGAGAAATTAGCCTACGCCATTTTAGCGCCTCGAGGAAGCTCAAGCACTATTTCCAAGCACATGAAATCATAGTACCTTCATCGCAACCACTGGGAGAAATTCTCAACAACAAGGAAGCCTCCGGCAGAATTGGCAAATGGGCCACCGAGCTGTCACAATATTGCATAACATATGTCCCACGAACAGCTATCAAATCTCAGGCGCTGGCAGATTTTGTGGCAGATTGGACACCTTCGCAGCGAAGGTTGCAGAATGTAACAGAGCAAAGTTGGGTACTACTTACGATGGGGCACGGGGAGTCAACGGCGCCGGGCTGCTGCAAGTATTGATATCCCCATCGGGAACCAGAATAAAATATGCAGCCCGTTTGAACTTCAAGGCAACAAACAACATAGCAGAGTATGAAGCACTCGTTCTAGGCCTCAACAAGGCAAAGGCCTTGGGAATTCAGAGACTTCTGGTCAAAACAGATTCAATGGTTGTGGCAGGCCATGTAGAGAAAGAATACCAGGCAAGAGAACCAGAGTTAGCAAAATACCTCGAGCAGGTGCGAAGGCTAGAAAGAAAGTTCCAAGGTTTCACCCTAAAACACACCCCAAGGGGGGAAAATACAGAGGCAGATGAACTAGCGAAGGCAGCGGCAAATAACTGGAAATTGCCTGAAGGAACATTTTATGAGCAGACAGCTAAACACGCAAGCTCCATGGCGTAAAGAAACAGAAAGGCAGATACTAGTAACATCGAACAAGATCGGCGCGAGCGAATAATACAAATGCTCGAAGGAACTTTCAATCCACAGACAAAAAAGCAGACAAGGAAAGAATGAAATACAGGGCAAGATCATATGTGCTGATAGACAAGAAGCTGTATAAGAAAGGAGTGGTTCAACCACTGCTCAAGTGCATATCCAAAAGGGAAGGCGGCGAGTTGTTAAAAGAAATACATGCGGGAACCTGCGGGTCGCACATTGGCCCAAGAGCCCTGTCAGCGAAGGCCCTGAGGCAGGGATTCTATTGGCCAAGTCACGTGAAGGATGTCGAAAAACTAGTTAAAGCATGCGAAGCCTACCAGTTGTATTCCATCGGACAACCTTCGCCGTCGTCGAACTCCAACCAATACCCCCAATTTGGCCATTGCAAAGATGGGGTATGGACCTGGTAGGCCCACTACCAGCCGCACAAGGGGGATTCAAATTTGCAGTAGTAGCTGTGGAATACTTCACAAGGTGGATAGAAGCAAAACCATTGGCATCGATAACCTCAGAAGCGGTCAAAAAATTCTTCTAGCAAAACATAATATGCAGATTCGGAGTCCCGAAGGTACTGACAGATTGATAATGGAAAACAGTTTGACTCGAGATAAGTTCAAAGAATACCGCAAATCAATAGGCACAACACTAGCCTTCATGATCAGTATACTACCCACAATCAAATGGGGCGTCGAAAGGGCAAAAGCAGAGAAATCTTCACGGCAATCTCCAAAACATTATTTAACCTACGCAAAGGAAAATGGGCGAAAAGAGCTACCAAGGGTCGTATGATCACACAACACTACAGACCACCGGATCTACGAGGATACACCCCATTTAAACTCATGTGCGGGGGAAGAAGCAATGACGCCGGAAGAGTTAAAACACGAAAAGCCTCCGCGTAACTAGCGTGAACTCAGTGGGAGAAGAATGCTCGAAGGAAGGAATAGAGCAGAAAGGCCGCAGGCTCTCGACAACATCATGAAGTATCAAGACCAAACCAAGACATGCAGAGACAAGAATGTAACAAGAAGGTCGATCGTACATGGAGACCTAGTTCTACGGAGGAAACCAAACGCAAACATGGTGGGCAAGTTCCAACCAAAATGGGAAGGACTCTTCATAGCTAAACAGACGTCAAACAAAGAGGCGTTCAAACTAGAAGACAGCGAAGGTCACACCTCCGCCCACACCTGGAACACCGCAAACCTCAGAAAGTACTACATATGATGTAAGAGGACTGCAGCGAAAAATATAAGCGAAGGTACCCTCAAAGATAGAAGCATTTTTCGTCTTTAATTTTTCTTTTTTCGCCACTTGGCGACAGCCCCGCACTCTTTTTCCTCACATGGGGACTCCTTTGTGGAGGTGAGGTTTTTAACGAGGCGGGGCCTTTGTAAACAACCTCCGAAAGTATAAAGAGGCTCCCCCGAAAAAAAAAAGAGCACATTACGAGCAAGCAGGTCGAAAAAGCCCGCCAAAGAACGAGGCAGCGGACATTCGACAAAAACGACATAGCGAGAAAAGGACCTCATTGGGCAGAGCCGGCGCGGCCGGCACGCCCAACCGGACCTCCGCGGCAAACAATCGCCCGGGTAGAACCGGGAGACAACCTCCCTCAAAAATTAGACGGAGAAAGACCCTACCAAGGTACGGGCACCGGGCAATCAAAGGGAACAACCTCCGCTCAAAAAACTACACTGAAGAAGACCCTACCAAGGTAATGGGCACCGGGCAATCAAAGGAGATAACCTCCGCCAAAAAACAAAAACGACCCTACCAACGGTATGGGCACCACGCAATCAAGAGCGCACAAATACCAGAAAACACAGAAAGGCAACCTACGCCGTGACTTAAAATAACCTAGAAATAGGCACATGACCAAAATAAATGCTAACCGACCGCAGCAAGTACAACGCGACCAGACCAAAGCACGACAGCAACTACCTCAACCACCGAAAACTTAATAGCATTTATGAGCCAAAGCCATATATAAGCCACGCATCACTCCCCACCCATCGGCACTTGAAAGGAAACAGGAGTGGAAAGAGGAGGGGATGGAAGCAGGCGTTTCCCCAAGGTACAGAAACAAAGACACACCACGCAAAAACTTGTAATCAACGTGGCGTAGTGCGCCAGGATAGAACTAGGACCCAAGGGTGAAGGGGGATACTGTTGACACTCGTTAGCGTCAACTTTTACTAGGGCTTTTTACCCAAATGAAAACAAGAAAACACACTAGTCTAGGGTTTTATCTCGACAATTTCCATAAGTTTTGCATATTACGTATTTTTCAGGGTGATTTTCGAGAAAAGCTGAAAAAGAGGGATTCTAGTGCATATTTAGCACGAAAACTTATCCGCCACGAAAATATCACGATTGGGCTCGGGGAACCGTCTAGAAGACACTGGAAGCAACCGGGGCCCGAGGGGCTGCCGGTGGGGCCGGGCCGACCCCACCATGGCGCCCGGCCGGCGCCCAACTCTAGGGTTTCGCCCCCCCTTCCGGAAGCTTCCTCCACCGCCTACGAGGAGTCATCTTGGCCCTTGGTTACGTCGGTTTGATCTTGCGGCGCACATCGATCCCACCGGGCTATAAATAAAGGGGCAGACCCCCCTTCCTGAAGCATCAAGTCATTTGGAGATCCAGCCATCAAGAGCCTTCTCTAGTTCATCGAGCCTCTCTAGTTCATAGCTTTAGTCTAGTTAGATTAGAAGTAGAAGAGTTCTAGTTCTTTCGGGATCCCAGGCCCGGGCGTGCATGCGAGCGCGGAGTTCGGTATAGTTCTAGTACTTTGCTCTTATTGTATTCAATATTATGATTCAGGCAACATTGTTCTTAATCTCTTATATATTCTTAATTGCAATAGTCATTGTCTACTTTGATTATATGTCTAGGATAGTTGGTTTGATCTTATTGAATTCATGTAATTGCTCGTATAGCGTTTATCCAAGCGGCCGCTGGGTACATGGTAGACAATATGTAGACGTGGTGTCTAGATATCTTGTTTATCTGCGAAGTGCACCCCGACGTGCGGGACGTGTGGTAGTCCGCGCAGTGTGGCAGGCTGCGTTGGTTCCTCGTGTAGTCCACCCTCCGCACGTAGGGACTAGCATGGGCACGGTCGCGAAGGAGGTGACCTTTGTGTCTTAATACCCTCATTAGTTGATGTCTCTTTACATGTGATAATGATATAGGGTTAACTTAACAATGATTGCTAGATGTAGTTGCACTAATTAGAGTTATTCATTGACGTAGTTATTGAATTACCTTAGTATTTATTCCCCGAGTTTATCCATTGGCTAGCTATTGTTATGACTAGAAGAGCTCGATGTTTATCTATTTATGATGATTGATCATTATTATTATTTATCATATATATCTTTTATCACGTGACTTATCCCTGTTATGAGTAGGATTCTAGTTATAGTTTGTCTTTCACATCAATAGTATAAGTTATAGTTTATAAGTCCTACATATAGACCTTCCAAAGTGGTATAAATATAAATCGACAACCTGGTAGACTTCCCTAGGTAAAATGCTACAACGGTATAATTATTCGTCCGCTTGCGTAACCCAGTTAGTTTATATTCTTATCTTTATATTCATATCTTTTATTTCTGCCTAGTCATATTGAATACATGTAAATCTATAGTTATTTCTTAAGCAATATGATTGAGGATGACAACTTAATTCATGCTTAGGAATGATAGTGATAAATAGGTGGCTAGTTGCTAATGACAAGTTAATTTAATACCGGACATTTTTTGGCGCTATTGCTAGAGGTAGGGTTTATCTCTATTTTTTAGTAGTGACGTTAGAAATGCCAACAAGCATTTTTGGCGCCGTTGCCGGGGAAGGTAGCTAGGCAATTAAGAACATTGATAGACTTATAATTAAGCATGTGATCGAAATAACCATTAACCCCTGCTCAAGCAGGATTACCCTTGTTTGTCTACTTTAATATCTTATGCAGGGTAATGAACGACCGGTTTACGACCTTCCGGCATGGCCCCACAAAATAAACACAACAAATCCAATGTTGGAGAAAGAGGTCGACGTCACAGCACTTTAATTCATATCTCAAGTGACTGGAACAAAGATGTTGCATCACTCACAAATTCCAGCATGTGAGTCATGGTAAGTATGATCAAATAAAGATGAGAAAGTCTTGCTCATGGACTTTAATTTTGATGAGTAGTTATCTTTTGCATTCCACTACATGTTTACTTTTTACAATCCAAACATCCATTTGGTTTAAAGTTTTTTATCTATAACATGTTTAGTTCCATCCTAACTTACATTCTTATAAATAATTAAAAGAAAAAACTCACTATAATCATGCTTTTTCATCTCTACTTGAATAAACTTCTATAGTACATTCATGCTACTTGTATTTGCTATAGTATGCTTAGGTTTAGAAGTATCTTCATACACCTTTGAAATTGAGCATTGACTATTTTCCTAAGTTAAAATAGACATGGTGTCTAGTTTATTTTTTGAATCATAAGGTGATTTGATCTTACTTCTAAAAGGTTTTTGAATTAAGCAAGGTGCTTAGGTTAAAATCCTTTCCTGATTCAAATTGGACATGAGTCTATTTTGATTCTTGAGCTGATAGTACACTTTAGTAGATACTAGTTATTTTGTCAAACTAACCCCTATAGGAGAATTCTCAAATTCAATTTGGGTAAGTCAAGAAAAGAATTCACATATGAGATGAATCAAGACAGATGATAACTTTACACAAGAAGTCCTCCTTATGAGTATTAATATTTATTTATCTTTTGTTACAAGTTATCTTTGCCTTGAACCATGCTAGATTGCAACAACATAAAACATGATAGACATAATTTGTGCTAAATAATCTTAAACCATATATCTTCTTAATTAGCATAAAAGAAAATCACAATAATAATAATAAAAATTATGGACAACAAACCCTATATTTCAATCTCGCTATTCCCTCGGGTATGTGTCCATTAACATTTTGCATGAAAGAACAATGCTAATCTATTGGAGAAGAAGTTTTCAATTTCATTGAATGGTGAAAAGGCGAAGAATAAAAGAAAGGCCTTGCTCAGCAAGACCATAAGCTCTCACCAACAAATGAACCCGAACACTCCTCTTCTAAGTAAGTTCATCATCACTTACTTAGAAAGACGAAGACATAAGGTACGTTTGTCCAAACCTCATGCAACATGTAACTACTATTAACATCTCATACCATGTTGCTAATTTGTCTTGGTCATTTCTACCCTATGCCATGGTCAAATATAACTTGTTAATATATATAAAATAAAATGCTCCTATGATTCACTATACATATTCTTGGTTCTATTTGAATAAATACCTTTAGTCTAGCAAGCTTCTTTTTATTCTGTTATAAGTATGCTTTAGTATATTACTTAAACATTATGAAAGTCAAGCATACTTATATAAGAATTTAGTTGTACTTATAGACTAACCCCTCCTACATAAAAAAAAATATTTAAATCATATGAGGAGACTATTTGTAGAATCAATTCAAGGTTAAGGGTATGCTTCAAAATAATATCCTCGCTTTAACCTTGATGGAAAATTTTTGAAACAAGTGATGAATCATTGAAAACACGAGCTACAAATTAATCTTTAACTCCTAGGCAAACACTATCCGTACTTTGATAAATAGTATATTCCTTCGGGTATGTGTTGTCCACTAACCCCTTGCAGAGAAGACATAATGAGAGAAGAAGATCTGAAGAGTGAGAAAGGAGTACAACGTACGAGACAAGATGCTAATGAATAACCTATAATCAAGAAAGAAAAAGAGCGACCATTGAAGTTCATTTACCCTTCATCATGCTCTAATAACGAAGGTAACATCTTAAGGTAAGTAGTCATTAATTTCCTCTTGATCTTGGTATGCAATAAATGAAAATACAACCATGTTAGAGTTGCAACTTAAATTGATTAACCTGATTAAACTTAACATGATTTATTCTCTAAGTTTATTCATAGCACCATTCTCTTAATCTCAGTCTTAACCAAGTAATCTATAAATACTTCATCTATTATTCTTGATACATTATAATGATGAACAGTCTTTCTTGTGGTTAAGTGCCTTTACTCTTTATCTCACAAGTTTAAATGCCATATTTATACTTCTAGTCCTCTTACCCGAGATATGAATGAACAATATGAATAATATCAATTTTATTGTGCCCAAGGTTAGAGGATGAATAAATTTTCTGGTTACGTTGGTGTTTTCCCACCACCAGAGAGCCCATGCACTTGATCTCTACCTTGTCTTTATGGGCAGAACACACTTCAATTAAAGTGTGGGGAGACAATCCCCCGAATTCTCTAATTGAAAGTTCTCAACTATAATAATGATGCACATAAGATTGACTTCGAGATGCCTACAAAAGAAAGAAAGAAGGTGGCACCGCCATTGGAAGCCACTAGTGGAGGCACCACCTCAATCCTTACCCTGAAGAGCAACTCGAAGTAGTCAATGAACCACTGTAAGGAGAAGTCTAGTTCAAAGGACTATAAATATCGAACCCTCACCGTGAGGTAACATCGGTAGTTATCTATATGTACTTTCTTGCATCGTATGATTTATTCTCTCTTTAGCATGACTACATTTCTATATTAGCAATGCACAGAAATAATAAAAATAAATAGTCTTGTATTAGGCTACATTCATGCATCTTAAAAACATTAAGCCCCATGTGAAACCCTTATAGTATAAAAACTATAAGAGTTCTCACCGTGGTGGCATACTGAAGAAAAAATATATATCATGTATTTGCACTTTATGCATATAAACCCATAAAATCCAAAAAGATTAAGCGAGCATCTGCTACAATACTGCCATCTTAAAAATACTTTCAAACCTTCACAACAACCAATCCTCTAAAAATGGCTAATTATTAATGTTTTATCCTAATACCGTTCCACGAGTTTTGGTGTTTTGTGAGAGCTTTCTCGCAGGATGACTCCAAGAGCCGACTTACCTAGGAATATTCATCTTCATCACTTGAAGTACACCTTTTCGACATGCGGTGACCCCTGTGTAAAGGAAGTAACTCCTTGGGTGATGAGATTGAAGTATTCCTGGCAACACTTGCTCTTATAAGCATGAGCTCCTCTGAGAGGACCACTCAGCTTCAACCATCAACCATAATCAAACATCTAGCTTGTGGGAGAGCATCCCCTAGTTATCAGCACGGTTAGAAGCAAAAGAGACAGAAACAAAATGGAAGGAGGCACGTGCGGCATCACCACGAGACAGGGAGTTGGCTGTGGTTACCTCAGACGATGAACCTACTGAGTAAGTGTTCTTCTCTATCTAAGTTCTGTCGGTAGACTTTAAATTCCGTACCCTAGCCATAAGGTTAGAATGGTAGTTATCTCATTAAATGCATTTGTAATTTATTTAGTAGCATAATTTTGTTTACACACTAAAAGATATAAAAACAACAAAAAATTTTTCTTGCATTACACATGGCATCACAAAGCCCCATGTGGATACCCTATGGTATTTTCTCAAGAAACATCCATTTGTGGTGGCATAAAATAAAAATAACAAAATATAGCATTCATATTTAACTTCCTACATAATAAATAGAAAATTTAAAAATAAGATAAAAGTGAAATCCTGTTTAAATTAGACAATATTAAAGCTAGCTCATAAAGGTGATCAATTACTCTTTGGCTGACCGCTAACCCGTTAACAAATTCGAGCCTCGAGTTTTGGTTTCTCTTTGTGGAGAGTATTTATGCAGGAATAACATCATAGCAAGGAGAGAGTCTATCAGTGGCACCCACCAGGTCCGCTCTTGGTTAGCTCACTCTAAAGGACATCTACACCAAGTATTGCAACCATCCAAGCTTGGGGGGGAGGAGCATCCCCTAGTTATCGGTGACTACACCTAAACGATTTTTGAGTCTACTTTATATAGTCATAAAATACCAAAAATATGTGGACACATGAAGGTCCACGCCTGTTGAGTCTTTTACGAGTCTTTGGTTAAAGAAAATCTAAAAATCAATAAAAAGAAGTTTTAGTTAGTATTAATTATATTAGAGTGTGTTTAGAGTCAGTCTAGGCTAGAGTTAATTAAAAACTGATGAACATTAAAATTTTGTCTTGGAAATAATGAATAGTTGCTCTGTTATAATGCTTACTAAGTGCCTACTTGCCAAACTTAAAATCTCCCTGGTTCTAAGCATTGTTGTTTTAATTGAAGAATTTACTCTGAACCTTAATTGTGGAGGCATAAGCTTGCGCTAAGTCTAAGTATTTGATTGATATGATTCATAAAGGTTGAGCTGCTATTTATCTTATTTCTAGCATTGCTAAGTTCTGGAGGTTTATTTTGAAAATCTAAAAAAATTACATGATGAGCTCTTGTATGACAAATGTGAATTCCTACCAAAGCCAAAATTAATATCTTAGAGGATAGGAAAACCTTTTCACATTAAGCTACTTGCTTTGCATTGAGTTCAGTCAACTTGTGTTGTATACCTTATGAGAGTCTTGTCATGCTTTTAAAATCAAACACTTGCACACTCCAGTCCACATATGCATTATTCCTATTTTAGGGGTAATCGCAATCATTCACCATATTTCTATACATGTTCATCATAAAATGTTCACCTCCTACACTGGGAGAGGACACAAAAATATACTCACCCTATAGGATAACCTCTATTTTTAATGCTCTAAGTCCTGATTATATCTCTCGATTCATTTATTGTGTTCAAAGGATGCATGTGGCTATGCAAAAAGAAAAAAAAGAAAAAGAAAGAAAAAAAAGAAAGAAAAGGGGAGTAAAAGATGGACAAGTGTCCCAAAGCAATTAAAACAATGGGTACTAGATGCCCGCCTCCCCGATAAAAAAGAAATAATAAAGATAGCCCATGTCTTACCTGAGAAAAGTTTTAAAGAGAGTCATTCCCGACGGGCAATAGAAGAAATAGAAATTAGCCATAAATAACACATTATATTCCATACATATGCACATCTTGGTTTGATTGTATGCCTTGATTCTCTGTGGATCCACTAGTTGACTTTACAATACATGTTTTGCAAGTATGTCTATCCTTGTTATTGCCACCCCTATGAGCTCCACCATATATACCTTTAGCTATAGGAGGCTTAACATCATTAATGTCTCAAGAGAGAATCACAAATACCACATACATTGAGAGACTTGAGGGAGTCATACAATTAAGCAATTAAGCTCGAAGTTTTATTCTGAAAACTTATAAAAAACTCTGGAATGTTGGTATTGCAAAGAATTTGAGACGTAGTACTTAGCTTGATTGTTCTATCTTTCGATTGCTCAAGACTTATGCAAAAGTTTTGTGAAGCCCCCATATTACAGGTGAAATGAGTAAGTTTGAAGGTTAGAGCATTCATTGTTTGATCAGGAGGAAATTTTCGTTTGAAAGCATGTGTCTTTGGAAAGTATAACAACATTGTAGCAACTCCCGATCCAAATACAATAACAACTAGGTTTAGTTTGTTTGCCAAGGGACCGGCAAAACGTAAGCTTGGGGGTATTGTTGACACTCGTTAGCGTCAACTTTTACTAGGGCTTTTTACCCAAATGAAAACAAGAAAACACACTAGTCTAGGGTTTTATCGACAATTTCCACAAGTTTTGCATATTACGTATTTTTTAGGGTGATTTTTAAAAGCTGAAAAAAGAGGGATTCTAGTGCATATTTAGCACGAAAACTTATCCGCCACGGAAATATCACGATTGGGCTCGGGAACCATCTAGAAGACACTGAAGCAACCGGGCCCGAGGGGCTGCCAGGGGGGGCCGGCCCCACCATGGCGCCCGCCGGCGCCCAACTCTAGGGTTTCGGCCCCCCTTCCGGAAGCTTCCTCCACCGCCTACGAGGAGTCATCTTGGCCCTTGGTTACGTCGGTTTGATCTGCGGCGCACGTCGATCCCACC
Source organism: Chrysopogon serrulatus (assembly GCA_015844335.1). Lineage (NCBI taxonomy): Eukaryota > Viridiplantae > Streptophyta > Magnoliopsida > Poales > Poaceae > Chrysopogon > Chrysopogon serrulatus. The sequence continues at coordinate 203,597 of JADLZL010007190.1, forward strand.
GGGCTATAAATAAAAGGGCGGACCCCCTTCCCGAAGCATCAAGTCATTTGGAGATCCAGCCATCAAGAGCCTTCTCTAGTTCATCGAGCCTCTCTAGTTCATAGCTTTAGTCTAGTTAGATTAGAAGTAGAAGAGTTCTAGTTCTTCAGCGGATCCGGGATCGGGCCCCGGCGTGCAATGCGGAGCGCGGAGTTCGGTATAGTTCTAGTACTTTGCTCTTATTGTATTCAATATTATGATTCGGGCAACATTGTTCTTAATCTCTTATATATTCTTAATTGCAATAGTCATTGTCTACTTTGATTATATGTCTAGGATAGTTGGTTTGATCTTATTGAATTCATGTAATTGCTCGTATAGCGTTTATCCAAGCGGCCATTTGGGTAGATGGTAGACAATATGTAGACGTGGTGTCTAGATATCTTGTTTATCTCTTGAGTGCACCACGACGTCTTGGGGACGTGTGGTAGTCCGCGCGGCAGTGACAGCTGCGTTGGTTCCTCTGTAGTCCACCCTCCGCACGTAGGACTAGCATGGGCACGGTCGCGAAGGAGGTGACCTTTATGTCTTAATACCCTCATTAGTTGATGCCTCTTTACATGTGATAATGATATAGGGTTAACTTAACAATGATTGCTAGATGTAGTTGCACTAATTAGAGTTATTCATTGACGTAGTTATTGAATTACTTTAGTATTTATTCCTGAGTTTATCCATGGCTAGCTATTGTTATGACTAGAAGAGCTCGATGTTTATCTATTTATGATGACTGATCATTATTATTATTTATCATATATATCTTTTATCACGTGACTTATCCCCTGTTATGAGTAGGATTCTAGTTATGGTTTGCCTTTCACATCAATAGTATAAGTTATAGTTTATAAGTCCTACATATAGACCTTCCAAATTGGTATAAATATAAATCGACAACCTGGTAGACTTCCCTAGGTAAAATGCTACAACGGTATAATTATCCGTCCGCTTGCGTAAACCAGTTAGTTTATATTCTTATCTTTATATTCATATCTTTTATTTCTGCCTAGTCATATTGAATACATGTAAATCTATAGTTATTTCTTAAGCAATATGATTAAGGATGACAACTTAATTCATGCTTAGGAATGATAGTGATAAATAGGTGGCTAGTTGCTAATGACAAGTTAATTTAATACCGGACATTTTTGGCGCTATTGTAGAGGTAGGGTTTATCTCTATTTTTTAGTAGTGACGTTAGAAATGCCAACAGATACCACGCAAAAGCTTGTAACATCCCCCTGAAACCGAAGGTTCTACTTCAATAACTCACAGCCAAACAAAGCCTCCGCCAGTCAGAAGATACCAGGCAAAAGTTTGTAAAGATTGGAGGGCGGAGCCCAAGAGTAAGGGAAGAACCTGCGCCAACTAAACATACCGGAGACCAAGCACGCGATGCTGTGCGAAGGTCCCAAGGCGAGAGAAAACATGCAAAAGCGCAAGTACAGCTCCAGCACCTGCGTCAAGTGGAACAACAGGGCCAAGCATGAGTTCAACAGCTACAACTTGATCACAAGCGACCACCGAACCGGCAGGATATGGATGACCAGAGAACATACATGGCGCTTGTAAATATAAGAGCGAAGGCAAAAATACCTGGAATAAAGAAAAGGTAGAGCAATAGCCTCCGCTAGAAGTTGTAAACTCCGCAATACAACAACGATTCAAAATAGTTACAAGCGTACATCATTCATTACACATACCACAGGCATAAACTTACAACATAACGCACGCGAAGGTGCGAGCAATACGGTACAACATTACAACGTAGCTCAGATTAAAAGCGAACTAAGGCGGGGTACTAGGACCCCGCCACGCCAAAGAACGGACGAAATCGTTGTGCGGGGCTTCAAGCTCTTCAACGACAAACTTAAACATTTCATTTATATTATTGTCAGGCCAGCAGTCGAGCATCCGCCCGCTAACATAAACTCCATCCCTCATCATAGTCAACGGAGGTACATCAAGCACTTGCGCAGGTCCAAACAAGGCCACCTGCGCAAGGCAATTTGAAATTAAAAACAAAAGACTACAAAAGAGTCGCCTGTCAAAAGTCATGTTTGTAAACTAGGCTACATATCATTCCTAAGTTAAAAACTACTCGAGCCTGAGCCTAGGCATCCACCTCCGCGTCTTCGCCATCTCTCTCCACCGCGTGCCTAGAGGACTCCGGACGCGACGCCTTCAAAGCCTCCGCCTTCTTGGCCGCCCTCTCCGCCTCGGCCTGCCATGGCAACACAGCGGAGGTTATTAAAAACTCAAAAGTAAAAAATGCCCAACTAAACTAAAACAAAACAAAGTTACCTCCGCGTTGTGCTCCTCGGCCAATGTACGCGCGTAGGTACGGCCAAAGCGACTCCAACAGTAGCGCATAAAATCACGCACAACGCGCATAGGCGCACGAAGGTTAGACCAGTCAACCTCCTTAGGGTCCGCATATGTAGCCTTCCCCTTCAGAAGATGGAGATGCTCGCACCCTACCTCCGTCAAGGCATTTTACGAAATTCTTGGCACAAGAAACGGCTGCAAAATCTGCGACGCCGTCAACAAACCGAGGGAAGTGCGAGAGGCGGGAGCGTAGCCATCCAAAGACATCGAAGGTGGAAGGGTCCTCCGGAAGAGGGGGGAGCAACACCGCCATAGCGGTGGATAGCATCAGAATACGCACTAGCCACAGTGATGGCCGCCTCCCCCGCTTCATCCGGTGCCGGAGCTGCTCCACCGCTTCCCCCAGCTGCGGCAGCAGCCTGCTTTTCACTCTCCACCTCCATGCGGAGGTTGGCATTAACGTCAATGGCCTTTTTTAGCCTCTCTTCCAGCAGAGAAGAGGCAGACTAGGCCTCCTCAAGTTTCTTCTCTGAAGACTTAAGTTTGAGGTCCAGATCCTCAGCAGCCTTCTTAAACGGGCGGAGCTCTTTTTAGATCGGAGGCCAAAGCTTGCTTCTCCGCCTCCAAAGTCTCAACCTCCTCCTTCAGAGCACCCAAGGCCTCATCCCGCTTTAGCACCTCATGAGAGCAACGAGCCTCCATAGCCTCCGCAAGATGATGGCCCTAAGAAGAAGAAAGGGGTCAAGACGCAAAGGCAGCGCTTAAACCGCAAGTTTAAGGTAAATACAGACCACGCCCTGATGCTCCAAATTTAGGCGGAGGAGTTTGAAATAGTCCAGCCCTTGCAAGTATTTACGGGTACCCCCTGTGGACAAGCAGAAATTTCAGGTAATAAGCAAAGATATAAACTCACAACAAATCGGCCAAAAGGAAATATCAAACCTCCAAGCTGCTTGTGCAGACTGTGGAGGGCAGAACTCCACCCACTTAAAGTCTCAATGGAGTCAACTGTATAGAAAGAACAAGGTTAACATAGGTACAAAACACACAACAAACGAGAGAACGCAGATTTGTCCAAACCTTCGCCCTCGCCGCGAAGGCCCCCAAATATGGGTCCGGCAAGTGGAGAAGAACCTCGAGGGGCTTGGTCCAGTCCGACATGACCTAAGTCAATCCCACCACCGGCACTACCTTCACGCGCCAGCACTTGAGCAAAGCCCACTGGGCAGGGTCAAAGAGCGCAAGCTAAAAGCAAGCAAAGTGATAAAAAGTAACACTTACAAAGAGTGGCAGCTCCCATCTCTGCGGCATCAGAAGCCTCCGCAGTAGCTTTGCCGGCAGGATCAGCCTGAGCTTGCGGCGGCGGCGCAGGAGCTTCCGGAGCCATATGAACAGCGGAGGAGGAAGGGGCAGCACCGAGAACCTCCGCAACAGGTGGCGTAGATTGACGAGAAAGAACCTCCGCTCCCCCACCAGTACCAACAACGGCATGAACCGAAGCCTCGGAGTCATCCGAGCACGCACCAAAAAAACACCGGGCGAAGGGAGGTACGGAGGCCGATGCCCAGTAAAGTAGGCAACAGGCGCCTTCCTTGCGGGAGCGCGTACCACCTCAGGCTCAGAAGCCTGCCTTTCGACCTCCGCCTCGCTGTCACGGCCCCCACCGACCGAACGAGCAGCGGCGGAAGCGCGCATTTAACTATGGAGGCCACCGCGCCGGCAGGCACGTCATCACGCTCCGAGACCTCCGCGCTATGGACCGACGAGCGCGTCCTCTTTCCACGACCTGCGCCGGCCCCAGAAGAAGCTCCGCGACGCTTGCGACCCGCCGGCTTGGGGACATCACCCAAACCCACCTCCGCAGCAGCAGTGGCAGCCTCCCTCTCGCGGATTGTAGCAATTAGCTTCGCCGGAACGGGGTGATCACCGTATGTGACACCCATCTCTTCGAAAACACGATTCAGGCGGGGCATATTACCAGCCTCCGCCCGGCGGGCAAGATACTCCTTGTCCGAGATCTCTCCAAGAATTTCTCGGGCCTTCTCTTCAACCTCGCGAACGAAGGCCTCATCCGTCTTGTCCTCCGGACGAACAGCTCCGAAGCGAGGGAAAGGCACACCTCCGGCTTCACCAAAGACAGGGAGTTGCACGTTCTCCAAACGAAAAGAAAGCCGGTTCTTCGCCAGCGGCCAGCAATCGGCAGCGACCATCTCCTCCACCAAATCACGACCTCCGGAGTAACGGCATGCCAGGGCGAAGGCCCGGTTGCAGGCAATCTTAGCAGCAGTAGGCCTAGCAGGAGGTGGGATGGAGTAACGCGGCTCCAGCTGCGTCATCACAGAAGCAAAGGGATAGCGGGTCACCTTCTTACCGTCAGCCTCCTCAGTGGTATAGCCGGGGGTCTTCACGTAGAACCAATGCAAGGTCCAATCCTTGTCCCACTTGTTCTTCTGGCAGTATGAAAGCTCAAGCCTCGGTTCGGGCTGCTTCCGCTTAGGAAAGAATTAGCAACTACCGTATTGACATACGGCGCCGTCCAACTTCTTGTGTTGCTTCTGCAGCTCATAGTATTGACAAAAGCTGTCAATGTCCGGTGGAGCTCCGTAAGACTCACAAGCCCATGCAAACTTGCTAAGGGCAGTGATTCCATTGGGGGTGAGCTGATGTATTTGTACGTTGAACTCGTCTAGAACATCCCTCAAAAATCTGCGGGGAACGAAGCGAAGGCCGCAAGTAAAGAAGTCACGGAACACCACCGCGTAATCCTTACCGGGAGGCTCAGGGACGACCTCCCGGCCAGGAAGCACCGCCTTGTCCTTCTCGAACCAGCCTTTAGTCACCATGTGGTCCAGCATCATCTTGTTGACGATGCTACGACCAATCTCGTAGGTGATCTTCTCATTCTTGCCGGCCATCTCCTGGGAAGGACTCGGAGGCACCAGATCAGCAAGCGAAGACTCGACGTCAGGAAGAGTTTCTTCAAAGTCCTGGGCCTTCGCACTGTCTACCATGCAATCTTCAAAGCAACGAGACCACCCACTGGCTCTAACACAAAGCAAGCGGGAGTAAGGACCCGAGAATGAGGCCCTGAGCGGAGGTGGAGGAAGCTCGGAAGCCACAGCTGTAGTGGAAGCGTAGGCAAGCAAGCCAGCAGTACGGCAACCATGGCCCGCGCACCCTTTATATAGGCGCCAGGGGGGGCCTCCGAGGGTCGGAAGACAAACCATCAAATCATATCACGTCGCACGACGCACCAACCAGCAAGTGACACGTGGGCTGCGCGCAGAAACCCAAAGGGGGGAAAGGGGACCTCCGCGTCAGGAGCGGAGGACCACAGAGGACGTTGGCCTACCTGCGCTAGCCCAAGTGCTCTAGGGGGAAATGTTGGGGGAAAATGTCTACCCAACCTCCACTCCTGAGGCGCAGGTCCCCCAAAGCTACTTAACCTTTCACTCTCTTTGTTTTGGCTCTCTTTCAGGGGAGGAGAACCTCCGCACGGACAGGGCATCGGGGCGGAGGTTGCCGGAAGAAGACACTCGGTGGCCCCAGGCTCCGGAGATGGCCGGAGGTCCGGACCTCCGCCGGGTGTGGTCGAAGGTTCAGACTTCCGGCGGAGCAGAGCCGGAAGGCGAAGGCCGTCGGAGGAAGGCGCCCCAAGACCTCCGAGGACCGGACACGGCCGGAGGTCGAAACCTCCGACCAGGCTAAGGCCCACCAAGGAGGCCAGGATGGCAGTGTAGATGCGGCCCGGCCCACAACAGGGAGAGGGAAAATGCCCGTGCTGCCCCCCTGCAGAGAAAAGTAGCGGTTAGATCTAGGTCAAAACTACCCCTAGGGTTTGAGGGGTAAATGTGTAACGGTTCAGAAATAGTTGTCTGGGAGCCACCTATAAAAGAGGGAACTCAGCACTGTTGAAAGGTTGTTGAAAGTTTAATGAGAATATTTATTACCCAAACACAGTTTTCAAGAGACATTGTTCAAACCCGTTGGGGGGAGAGAGGCATTAGTGGGACCCGGACTCGGACGGAGGTCGAAACCTCCGCCCGGGCGGGGATCCTTCGTCCGCTTCCCAGCCCCTGCGTTTCTCAAGCGTGGCTCGCTCCGCCAACACACTGAGAGGCCCACATGGCTTGCCGTGTGGACTTCAGATAGTACATGGGATAGTTCTTCTTCATGGGGTCCCTGAGCTGGAAGTAGGCGCCTCCAAGTGTGGCCATTGTTCCACCTTGCACATTGGGATAGAGCCTGTAGAAGTGCACGAAGACCTCCAACGCCGGCGCCACGGCCATGAACGCCTCGCAGAGGTGGGCGAAGATGCTGAGCACAGTGATGGAGTTGGGTGTGAGATGGTACCACTCGATGCCGTAATGTGCGAGCACGCTGACCAAGAACTCGCTCGCGTCCAGCCTCAGGCCGTGCAGTATGTGCGGCAGATACAGGACCACGAACTCATCCCCATCCTCCTTCATGTTGGGCAGCGTCCGGATCACATTCGCATCTTTGTTGGGGGCTCGCCATTTCAGCAGCTCGTCTGGACGGAAGGTGCCATCTGCCTCCAAAATGCGTATGGAGTCCTCAATAATGCACGCAGCCTTGCCCCCTCGGAGTTCACCAATTGCGGAATGGGTTCTGAGGAAGATCGAAGAAGTAACATGATAGGTATGAGTGATCGCACTGACCAGTGTAGAGAAATAGGAGCAGAAAAAGGATAAAAAACAAGAACAAATCGAGATTATGAATTGATGATAGATTGTAGAATAGGCATCTCACCCGTGGCCAGTGCCGTTTCTTCATCCCGCTCGCCCCTGGCGGTCACAGAGAATGGTTCGTCAGTTTCATCAGCTTCCTGCTTCACCATGTCGTCAAAAAAACCTTCCTGCTTCAACATGCTAGCTAGAGATCTAGAATACGTAAGGGAATGGACAAAGTTGATCAAACTTGTGTTTATCAAAAGCTCACAGTATTTAATGCCTTTTATGCTCTCTCCCACCCAACTTCCTCCTTCACACTATTGGTCACTGCTTTCTCTCCCGTCTCTCCTACGCAATTTCCTAGTTTTCAATCCTTTTCACTGGTACCCACCCAACTTTGCAATAGGTTCTACCATAGCGCCACCAAAAGTTTCCAGTCTACAGTAAAATAGGATATATATAGATACGGTAAGTTTAGATATAAAAATTTTCTTACCTAGATATATAATTGATGCATGTGTGGTCGGTCTATTGGATTTTACATAATTTTATTAGCATAAACTGCCAACCCTTTTTTATGCATGCAACTTTTCGTGCCTAAAGATGACGTGGCATGCAATGCATGTAACTTTTTCATGCCCAACGTAAGTGATAGCTACTTGTAGTTTGCTTGCTAACAACCAGAGGGTACGCATTCGGTCAGCACACAGATCACCTCTGGGGTTAGGCCTTATTCGTTTACACTCAGTACCACAACATGACAGACTAGTTCGCAACTCGCCTTTGTTCTTTGCTAATCATGTCATTAGAGTGGTCAATCATGATGAGGGCATTAATGCTAGAGATTGTCCATATATCAGATTGGTTTGGATCCTATTTTTGGCCTTCCCATTGGATTTTCAAAAAGGATCTGTATATCAGAGCTGCTGTTGCTCCTTATGGGCGTCTTTTGGACTGGTATGCTGATGACAACAAATCCAGGATTCTAGTCAGAGCCCTTATTCTTAGCCCCCGATCGTGTACTGAGGAGTCTTGTCGTATCGAGGGGTACTCTGCTGGGAGGTAATGGCAGATCATGGTCTGTTCCAGTGTATTTGCTCAATGGAAATTTCCCGGATGCTTTCCCTGGGGATGAGGATCCCGTTCCTCTTGATGCTGATCCCCATCCAGAACATGGTCCTATTGCAGTTGGGCACAATCCTGTCAATCCTGGATGGCAGCATGAAGTCATGGGAGCAGCTGACAATTTTGGTTTCTTTGGTGCTAATCCACATCCTAACCTAGCACATCCCATCCAGCTGGACCAGAATCAGAACCAGCAGATTCCACAAGCCGACATGGAAGTTGATGACTGGAATCAGATAGTCCAAGATCAGAACCAACAAGTGGACCTGGTTGCACAACCCATAGTCCAAATCCCTCAGCATCTAGAAAACCCTCAGGATGAGATTGAGATGGACAGCTCGGGATCTTCCATGAGATTTCTGCGAGCAGCTGGAGCAGACATCCCAATTCAGTTAGTCTTTGGCCCAAACTCATCAGATGAGGATAGCTCATCATCCAGTGAGGCAACATCTCAGCCCAATGAGGAATTGGAACAGATACTTCATTTTGCAGCAGCTCAGAATCGAAGCATCAATCAGCTGGTTTTTGACAGAAGGGGTCTACCAGACGGTTTCCATCTCAGGGGGTCTGTGCTCCATGTCTTCCTATGCCCCCCATTGACAGGGGCCATAGTGATAGACTTGGGGAATCTGGAAGAGAAAAATGAGCAGCAGAAGCAGCCGACAGGGCTTGAGATTGTCCCTTGGCAACCAGTGGGCACAGCAATTGCTTTCCAGATGGTGGCTGAATACATTGACTACATAAGAAGTCAGGCAATTGCATCTCAGTCTACTTCCCAGACGCAGCCATTGAAGGACAGCACCACCCCAACACAGATCGCAGGGACCACCACCATCCTAGCTCACCTTGTAGAGAGCAACACTCAGGAAGATGGCCAACCACCATTTTCAGATATTTCACAGATGGAGGTCTAAGACAGTGTGACAGTCACTCACTCCATCCAAGCAGGTGTCAGCCAGTCAGCACAGAGTGGCCCAGCTTTTGAATTTGAATCTAATGAGGCCTAGCCCACTTCCCTCAGCATGTCTGCTGGGCCAAATACCTCACGCTGCCGCCGTGCCAGAGGCCCAGTTGTAAACACCCAACTGAGGCGCAGTCCAAGAATCAGGGGTGGACAGGAAGGCTTCAAACATGTTCATTTGGGTAAGCGCTAAAGAAGGGAAGTAGCACTCCTCACAATCCCAGAACAGGATGGTTCCCCCAATCCTATCCCAATATCCATGCTAAGAGGATGGGGCATAAGCTGTGGTGTGGCTCCTAGTGAGCTCACGGATGAGGCCCTCATTGAGACGCCAGGGCCAAGCCAGCAAGCTATTATCAATGAAGATTAAAGCCTCAAAACAAGTTGCCTGTGATGCTACAATGAAAGAAGTTCTGTCCTGGGCAATACTCCTGGTCACTTTGGTTGTCATGTCTTTGAATGCTCTTGTGTCGAACTGTTATGTCCTTTTAAGTTGCTTGTGTCTGAACCTGTTATGGATGTTACCCCGTATCCTGGTCACCATTGTGCTATGCATGATGGTCTACTATCCTCTTTCAGTTGGTTCAAATGTTAAAATGTAGTTGGAACATCTTGTGCTGGAATATCAGGGGTATAAATTCACAAGAAAAATGGGATGCCCTCAAAGAGAAGATAGACGAAAGTGCTTGCTCAGTACTTTGCTTGCAGGAGACAAAGAAAGAAACGTTTGATATCGCTTATATCAGGAAATTTGCGCCTAGACGTTTTGATGCTTTTGAATTCATCCCCTCTATTGGAGCATCTAGGGGCATTCTAGTCGTCTGGAACCGCTCTATCCTCCTTGGCCAAACTATAGAAAAGTGTATCTTTGGATTAACAGTGTCCTTTTCATCCCTCCACTGTGGGCAAGTGTGGAAGCTAACCACAGTTTACGGACCGTGTTCTGAACCCAATAGAACCAACTTCATAACATGGTTCCAAAACCATATTATCACAGACGAGGAAAATTGGATTTTCATAGGGGACTTCAACTTTTATCGATCACTAAATAATAGAAACAGAGCAAGGGGCAACCTTCAGGATACTTTAACTTTCAATGAAGCTATTGGTCAGGTTGGACTAGTTGAATTGCCACTGAAAGGAAGGGCATTCACCTGGAGTAATATGCAAGAGAACCCTCTGCTAGAGCAACTTGTTTGGTTTTTTACATCAATGCACTGGACTGAATCATACCCAAACACCCGTCATACCCCTGGCAAAGATAACCTCTGACCACATTCCTTGCAATGTAGTGATTGACACAGTAATCCCAAAAGCCAGCATATTCAGATTTGAGAACTTCTGGGTTGAAATGGAGGGCTTTCATGAGGTAGTCCAGCAAGCTTGGGCCCCTACCTCCACCCTCCCACATGCAGCTGCAAGAATTTCAAATAAACTCAAGCATCTGAGATATAGGCTGAAGAATTGGAGTAAGAGGTTCTCCAATGTCAAAGTCCTTATTGCTAATTGCAACACAGTCATCCTGCACCTAGATGCCCTAGAAGAGAAAAGAGCATTATATAACACCGAATACAACCTTAGAAGCATTGTGAAGAATCAAATGGCAGTCTTACTCAGAGCCAGGAATACCTACTGGAAGAATAGATACACTGAAAATAGAATTAGGTTTGGGGATGAATGCACAAAATTCTTCCATGCCATGGCCACCATCTCCTTTAGGAGAAACACTATAACCCAGCTGAGGAATGATTCAGGGACTTGGGTGCAGGACCATGAAAACAAAACTGCAGTCATCTGGAACACCTTTAGAAAAAGAATGGGGGTTATAGAAGAACCAACCATGCTCTTTCAGCTAGATTCCTTATATACTCCCCATGAAGACTTGAGCTCGTTGGTGGAACCATTCAGCAAGGAAGAAATTGACAACATTGTAAGGAGGCTTCCATCAGACAAATCTCTAGGTCCTGATGGGTTCAATGGAAAGTTCATCAAAAGCTGCTGGCACATAATCAAGGATGATTTCTACTCCCTATGCTCAGACTTCTTCAATGAAACTGGCAGTCTCCAGGGTATCAACACCTCCTTCATCACCTTAATCCCCAAGCACAATAGTCCAGAGACAGTTCGAGACTTCAGGCCAATATCACTGCTCAACTCTAGCCTCAAACTTCTGACAAAGATTCTGGCAGACATGCTGCAAAATGTAATGTTGGATCTGATACACAAGTTTCAGTATGGTTTCATTAGATCAAGGACAATCCAAGACTGCCTAGCATGGTGTTTTGAGTACATTCATCAATGTCACCAATCAAAAAGAGAAATAGTCATCCTCAAGCTTGATTTTGAGAAAGCATTTGACTCAGTGGAACACAGTACCATTATAGCTGTGATGCAACAGATGGGGTTCCCTGATAAGTGGCTGCAGTGGATGACAGATATTTTTAGCACAGGAACCTCATAGGTTCTCTTAAATGGGGTACCAGGAAAAAGATTTAACTGTAAGAGAGGTGTTAGACAAGGAGATCCCTTGTCCCCCCCCCCACTTTTTGTACTAGCAGCAGACCTTCTACAGGCTATTGTTAACAAAGCATGCTCACAAGGATTAATAAATAAGCCAATACCTCAGCCCAGTGAAGATTTTCCTATAATACAATATGCTGATGACACTCTTTTGATCCTTTTTTTGAGGAAAATACCGTGGGGGAGTTCCCCACGGTGCAGAAAAGCTTTTATATATACAAACAAAATAGTACAAAGGGTACAAAAGGACTTACATAAAGGAAACTAATGCAGGTAGGAGAGAGGAGAGTTACAAAGCGTCAAGCCAAAGGAGGACAGCGGCCCTATCTGATTCTCTAATTCGGAAAGACTGCAGCGTGGCCTCTGTCCTGAAATTTTGGAGCCATCTTTGAAATGTTGCTTGGACTCCATCAAACACAAGCCTATTCCTAACCTTCCAAAGCTCCCAAGCTGCAATGAGGAAGATCTCCATAAAAAATCTTAGTCCCGAGGCCTGCTTTTAGTACGTGTGATTTTTTTCTGGTTAAATCATCATCATTGACCCGAGGCGATTCCAACTTTGTCCCAACATCTCTTAGCAAAGGGACAGGCAAAGAACAAGTGCTCAATTGTTTCTTCCTCACCATCGGTGCACATAACACACAAAATTTGTTTGGTCATGACGTTGAAGTTTCTTCTTGCCAACATATTTCTAGTGTTTAGACGTTCCATCAAGATTAGCCGGGCAAAGAACTTGATGCGGGGAGTCACTTTTGACTTCCAAACCCAAGAGAAGGCAGCTGGAATTTGAGTGTTCTGGAAGGCAAGTTTATAAAGATTAGCAGCCTTGTAAATATTAGTGCCCCAGCAAAACAAACACTGATCAGTTTCATCTAACAATGTGTATTCTTGGATGTGGCTCTTCATTGCTTCTAACTCCACCTCAGCCTGTTGGGAGATGGGCAGATGGAAAGCTCCTCGAGGCTAGCTGCATCTGTTACTCGTTTGACAGACCAATCCATTTGTCTAGCAAATAGCGCGATGGTAGGGAACAGATCCTCTAGACTTGCCCCGCACTAATTGTCTTTCCGAATAGGATGGATGATCCATCGCCTAGGTGACAGGAAGTTATCTCCCTGTATAGATCTTTTAGCTTGAAAATGTCCTTCCACCAAAAGGAGCCAACACTTCCATGGGCATGTGGGACTTTGTTCTGATAGTGCTTGAACCATAGCTACTGGACCCATGGAATATCTTCTTTTGCATAGAACTTATGCATTTGCTTCATGAGCAGAGCATCATTCTGTACATATAAGTTCTTAATGCCAAGGCCCCCTTTCTTCTTGGGTCTTTGAGCCAAAGGCCAACCCACAAGGTTTCCTCCCTTCTTTCTTTCAGAATTGCCCCTCCATAGACACTGTTTTCTAATTCTATCAATTCCTTCCACGACTCCATTTTGCAACTTGAAGGTGCACATAGCATAGTTAGCTGTGGGAGTAAGTACTGAGTTAATATATTCTACCCTTCCTGAGTAAGGCGGGGGAGGGTTGAGCATGCCGAAAAACTTCCTTTCTACTCTATCCAATAGAGGACAAAAATCTTCAATTTTTGGTTTGGTAGTCCCCAACGGCAATCCCAAGTAGGTGAAGGGGAGTGATCCAATCTGACATCCCATGGTGCCTGCAAGAATCTCCATTTTCTCCCTTGAGACATTTATGGGGACCATGAGAGACTTACTGAAGTTGACCACTAGCCCTGTGGAGGAAGCAAAGGTGCTGAGAATCGCCTTCAGACAGAACAACTGCCTAGCCTCCGCTTGCATGATCAATAGAGTATCATCGGCGTACTGCACAATAGGGAAGTCGTCATTCAGTTGGGGGATTGGGAGTTTCAGTATACCCTTGTCTTTAAGTCCATTGACTATGTACTGCAAAATTTCAGCTGCTAACACAAATAAAAGCGGGGATAGGGGGTCACCTTGCCTGACCCCCCTTCTACATTGGAAGATTTTTCCAGGGGTCCCATTGAGTAGAACTGAGGAGGACCCAGATGATAGGATGGATTGCACCCAGGCTAGCCATCTATGAGGGAAACCTAGGACTTGCAACATGCTCATGATGGCTGAGTGCTCAACAGTATCAAATGCTTTTGCAAAGTCCAGCTTAAGAATCACAATTTCTTTTCTAGATAAGTGGCACTGATGGATATATTCAAAGCTCCAGGCAAGACAGTCCTGTATTGTCCTTTCCCTGATGAAGCCATACTGGTTCTTATGGATTATTTTGAGAATTATCCTTTGCATTCTATCAGCAAGGAGCTTGGTGAGCATCTTAACACAACAGTTCAAAAGAGAAATAGGCCTGAAATCTGAGGCAGTCATAGGACTGCTAATTTTTGGGACCAAAACAATATAGGAGCTATTAATGGGGGCAATGTTAGCTCTATTCTCAAAGAATTCAGAGAAAAGCTTGTAGACATCTTCCTTTATAATTTGCCAACATTTCTTGATGAACATCCCATTAAATCCATCCGGGCCGGGGGCTTTATCTAAACTCTTTTGATCCTTGAGGCAGATGCTAGGCAGCTCTTCTTCCTCAAAGGCATTCTCCAGACTTTCTCTGTTTCCACTGGACTCAAGGTTAATTATGGAAAATCCCAAATCATCCCAATTAATGTCTCCCCAATGAAAATGACAGTCCTAGTAGGAACTTTTGGTTGTAGGATTGCCTCGATGCCTTTCACCTACTTGGGGCTGCCAATGGGTACCACTAGGCCAAGATTTGATGACCTCACGCCCATGATGGATAGAGTAGAACGGCGGCTTTCTGCTTGCTCTTCTCTCTTATCATGCTCAGGAAGACTAGAAATGGTGAAGTCGGCAATCACACCGATCACCACGTATGCCTCATGCACCATCAAGTTGCCTAAAGGTGTGATTGATAATATTGATAGGGCCATAAAGCAGTGTCTCTGGAGGGGAAACTCACAGCAGCAAAGGGGAGGCAATCTTGCAGCATGGCCTCTGGTCATAACACCAAAGGAGCAGGGTGGACTTGGGGTGCTTAATCTTAGCTTGCAAAATGATGCTCTTCTGCTAAAACACCTGGATAAGTTCTACAATAATAGAGATATCCCATGGGTTCAATTGATCAGATGGAAGTACTATCAGGGAAGAGTACCACATGCTACCAGAGAAGTAGGATCCTTCTGGTGGAAGGACGTTTTGAGATCAAGTAGCCTGTTCAGAGTCATTGCACAATGTAAGATTGGGAATGGCACCACAGCTCTATTCTGGGATGACTGTTGGGTAGGATCAATACTTGCAGAAGGGTACCCACACTTGATCTCCTTTGCCAAGAACACAAGGGCGTCAGTGCAAGAGATCATGGAGGAAGAACATGTTGAAGAATGCTTTGACCTGCCACTATCACATGATGCGTATCTGGAGCTTCAGCAACTAAAGGAATTCATGGAGGCCTGGGCTCTCTCACCAAATGATGATGACTCATGGTCTTATATATGGGGCAGCACTTATTCTTCTCAGAAGCTTTACAAGATGGCCTATCAGAATAACAATGTCCACCCAGCCTTCAAATGGATTTGGAAGGCAAGTTGTACCCCAAGAATTAAATTCTTCGCCTGGCTGATTCTGGTGGACAGGTTAAACACCAAGGATATGCTGAGGAGAAGGCATTGCAATCCAAACAATCAAATACAATGCATTCTGTGTGCACTCAATGTGATTGAAGATATTGATCACTTGCTATTTTTCTGCCCCTTTGCTCAAAGATGCTGGGAAAGACTAGCCATCCACTGGGACAATTCTCTATCTCTCCTCCCCAGGCTTGCAAAGGCAAAGGCTGAGTCAAGTCATGACTTCTTCGTGGATATGGTGCTCATCGCTGCATGGGAAATATGGAGGGTCCGGAATGACAAGATCTTCCGCAACAAGAACCCAAGCTTCCAGTCATGGCTCGTTAATTTTAAGAATCAATGTTCTCTTCAATCTCTTAGGTTTAGAGGTGACCTGCGGTCTTCCTTTTGCGCCTGGTTAGACGCTTTCATTTAAGGTTGTAAGTAAATACTGCTCTTTCTGATTTAATAAAGGTTTTTTAGGCACTGTGGGGATCTACCCCACAGTCTTTTTCCCTCAAAAAAACATCCTTTACTACTAATAATATGCAACGTGTTTTAGAAGAGGCCCTCTTAATTATGCAGCATAGTTTTAATCACTACCGGAAAACCGTGATTTACTGAGTGTCAAGCTCTTTGCCAGCTGTGAAATCTCGGACACCCGGCAAAGAGCCTCTTTGCCAAGCGTCAACCGCAAACACTCGGAGAAGTTTTGACACTCGAGTTAGAATAACATACACTCTCAATTATTTAACGGGTGTTAGGAGGTAACATATTCCAGATCCACAAAGTTCATGGCTCAATTAACATGCTATTAGCTGTTGGTCGTGTTCTTTAATTAATTGAGTATATATAACATGACCATGTACAACTTAATAAAACTTTTTGACCATTTTTAAGATACAAATATGTATGTTAGAATCACATTGTATATATGATGAACCCATAAACTTTTTTATGGTACGCTACTGCTAATGGTGTAGTACAACTTTAACCATATAACATGATATAGGTTCATGTGCATCATGACAAGGGAGTGACAGTCGTATTATACATAACATATTGTTCATGTAATTGGCTGAAGAACAAGAACTAGCTTTGACTCGACACTGTTCATGTAATTGGCTGAAGAACAAGAACTAGCTTTGACTCGACAGTAAGGTGGTTAAAAATTAGATACGACATAAATGTTATGTGTTATATATTTGTCGTAGAAACAACACACTCAACCTGTACATTCCTACCAATAGGACTAATTCCATTGTATGATAAATTTATGGACACTTAAAGAAATACAGTCGTAGAAACAACACACTCAACCTGTACATTCCTGCCAATAGGACTAATTCCATTGTATGATAAATTTATGGACACTTACAGAAATATACATGGTTTAAGTATCATTAGACATTTATATATGTATCTTTATCTTGCTTTTGTTTTCCTTGTTAGCATCATCCAACTCGTCCACATTTACCTCTTCCGTTCCATCAACCTAATAAAAGAGATAAGAGGTACACAGTAGGCGTACGAAAATTTAACCAACCAAAACATGGCTTAATGCAGTTAACTAATCTACAGCTAGACACACTTATTGTTTCCGTTCAAAACGTTTTCAACTACAATGTTGTAAATCCCGTCTAAGTGCTACAATTTTAATATAAAGTTTGTCTTTATCCAAGTTCATATAAAAAAATCTGAATTATTTTCAGGTGCAACTATTTTATAGAGATGGACATCTTAATATACATGTCTTCATAAATCGACTGTAGGAGACGGACTTAGAACATCCGTCTCAGAAAATTATAGATTAATGGAGGCGGTCAGTAAAGATATGTCCCAGTTCCAACCCTCTTTAATCCTAGTTTTAGGTTTTTTAGTCATGATTTCTTCAATCGGGACTAAAGATGTTTATTGGATAAAAAATAGAAGTCGTCATATACTAAAGATGCTTGCATTTGAAAATCAATTTACAGAGATGGACATCTTACCCTTTATTGGGTAAAAAGGACGCAATTATGGAGATTCGAACTCCACCACACATCTAACCTAATCTAACAAAGATAAGATATGCTTTTCTTTTTAATTCATTCAGAAGGCACCTGTAGTCACTACTATAGTATTTTTATTGCAGGTGGGACAAAACGTTTTACCAAGCCGGGCACCAGTCCGCCTCCTCCGTTTAGTCTCGTCATAGTAAATTAGGGCAAGGCAGGGTATACGCTCGCCTCCGTTAATGAGTTAGAAAATAAAACACAACAAGCTCATCAATAGGCCATCGGAGTCCATGGACACCCTATCGTCAGATCTACCAGGGCGGCGCCAGTGCAGGCCCGTCCTCGAGCCATGGACACCACATACTGGTCACCAGATCAAGAGCGCCATCACTAGATCTGGAGCCCTAACATGGCGCCGCCAGGAGGAGGAGGGAGCCCTAGCCCCGAGCATGGAGAAGACCACTAGAATACCCGTTGAGCCACTGCGACCCTTCTGCCTCCACACCGGTGCCGGTGAAGCCATTGCGCTGCCAGAGATGGGGTCCCGCACCACCGTGCCGCCAGAGATGGGCCCGTGCATGAGTCGCCGCTCAGATGAGGGCCCCCGCGCCACCGGAGAGGGGCACCGCGCCACCGGCGTGAACCCCCACGCTTGTGTCGCCGCTCTGAACAGGGTAGTCCCGCCCCTCCGCGCCGCCGGCGCGGACCCCGTGCGTGTGCTGCCTCTCCGAACAGAGGACCGCACCACCAGAGAGGGCCCATTGACGTGAACCCTCGCATGTGCGTCGCCGCTCCGGATCACCAAAGGGTGAGGATGAGGAAGAGAGTGTTGGAGAATGCATTGATGAAGGAAAAGAGAGGGAGTGAATTTGGGGGTTTAGGTTTCATCCCGAATGTATACTGGAGCCTGATTCTGGGCTGAATGGGCCTCCTCATGGGTTCGACCATGATTAACGAAGACGGGCCTTTTAGGTAGTTCGCCTCAAAAAATGGGCTACATTTTCTGAGGCGGACCACTTATAATGAGGCCCTTCTCCGTTAATAGATTTTAGAAGGCGGTTATTTTTTAATTATCTCCATAAATTGATTTTATGAGATGGTTAATTAATTGTGACCGTGTCTCGTTTAATCGCAGGTATTTACCAAGCGGGCAACTAACCCAACCTCCTCGGAGGCCCTTTTCCAAACACTTCGCAAAAGTTTTTATATATGTAGTAGTGAGTTCAGATTCAAGACACAAACTAAACTAGGACTAAAGGCACGCGACCATATTATTGACATTGGTCTAGTGCAGCTAGTAGCAGGGTGCATATTATGTTGGCGTCCACGGCCTTCTTGTTCTGCTGCAACGCCCATTGGATTTGGGGTGCATGTAGACATGTAGCCGTAGTTGTACAGGTACACGTTGAGAGCATGAGCGGTGACATCGACACGTAGTCCAGCGAGAGATCATGCCAATGTTTGAGCCGTAGGTAGTCGTAGGTACACGTCAAATATGAGCTAGCGGTGATCTGACAGACTGTCGTAGGTGTTGAGTGTCGGCAAATCGGCATGACGGGTTTAAAGAAGCGGTAATTACCGCGCCCGGACGTCCGGACGCCGGCGTGCGTCGGACGCCGGCCTCCCAGCGCGACGCGGCACTCGTCGCCCTCGCCCCCGCCGGCAGCCACCGCCCGCCGCCCGGGCGCGGGGGGTTCGCCGGAGCTCCGGCGCGCCCGGGGCGGCGCGCCCTCTTCCTCTTCCTCTTCCCCCCGCCGCCTACCCATACCCACCGCCGGCCGGCCCCGCCCAGCGGCGGCGGCCGCCGCCGAAGCTCACCGGGCCGGCCAACCGCCACCACCGCCGTGTCGACGATCGCCTCTCCAAGCCGGCCGGCCGGCCGGCCGGAATCTACACCGGGAGGATGCTTGAACCCTAACCCGGGAAGCTGCGGAACCCTAGAGGAGAGGGGTGGAGCCTACCTGGCGCCGCCGCCGCCGGAGAGGAAGAGGGAGAGGGAGCAGCCGCTGGGGGGAGGCGGAGGTCGTCGCCGGAGAGGAAGAGGGAGAGGGAGCAGCCACGCGGGGGAGGCGGAGGTCGCCGCCGGAGAGAAGCGCTGGGCGGGAGGGAGCCGCCGCGTGGGCGCTGGCGCTGCCGGAGCGCGTCCGGACGGGTCACGAGTCCGGACGCCTTATGAGGATCCTTACCGTTAAAGAAGGCCTGGTATAGGGAGATGGCGAGGAGAGTGTCCCACGGATACGACATGCATGAGCAACGTCGCGAGAACCTCGGACCCCTCGGGGCACAGGCCCCGGCGGATCGTCGTGATCTAGACAGACGTACGGTATGTAGTATAGTGCGCGGCCACGTACGTTGTGGCCCACCCAAGCTTGCCACCGTGGCATACGAATTTAGTCGGTGATGTTGAGCGGCTGCTGATCGCTGGGGACGTGACAGCCGGACAAGACATCGATCAGGTCCAACGCCGACGAGACATGGTCGGGGATGGAGGAGGGAGTCTAGGAAATTGGTTGGGAAGAGTAAGATGAATCTGATGTTCAAAGATATCATGTTTCTTGTAAAAAAAGAACCAAAAAAGATATCGGGGCATCTCCAACAGTATCCAGTAAATCTCTCTATTTTTTTTATTTAGCAAGAACAAAACAAAAATCCCCGTCCAACTCCCAAGCTCACCTCCTAATCTTTTTTACAATAAACTTCCCAATTTGCGGTGCTTGAAAAAAAAAAGCCCCACGCATGTAAAGATACACGAACTTGAGGTCGCGCGTATCAAAAGTTTTTCTGTGCGGTAGAGGTTTTTGGCCAGCCGAGAGACGGCCTTAGGCAACTGTGGCCGGCCTGGAGAGGCCAGCGGCTGGTTGCAGCCTCGTGATTGCGGTTGGTCGAGGCTAGGTGGCCTGCTTTGGCTGGCAGCCAGCTAGGCGGCTAGATAGGAGAGACTGTGGGCCAGGCCAGCTGTGGCTAGCCATGAGAGGCTGTTGGCCGGCTGTGGCCAGTCGGGCCTCTTCCAGCTGGCTATGGCCTTCTGATTGCGGTGGGTGAGGCTAGGGCAATGTAGATGCAAATGGTGTTCTAATCTCACGCAGAAAAGAGAACTGTCAAAAAAAATGTGTGTGGGATAAATTTTTTTATTTTTTGGAAGTGAATTATTTAGTACGCTTGAGACGGCCTTACATTATATTCCACGCAATACTTTTCTGAGAGTTAAAAAACACCATGTCATTAGAAACAAGATACTATTGGGTAATCTTGAGATGCTCTTATGTCAGTTTATGAAAATCAGAAAAGTGTCTGAAAAATAAATGGTAGTGGTCCCATACATTTTGGTATAGTTGCTACCTATCTGGTACGTACTTCTGGGTACCTTTAATTACATCAGTACTTCCTATTTTACTACCATCTGATCTCTATCAATAAATGATCTATATTTTTTTAATCATTTTAAAACTGGTAGTTTTGGCCCTTACATTACAATGCCCCGACATAAGAGATGCAAAAATAAAATAACTAATTAGATAATCAAACTGACATCGTCTTTGATTATAGTGAAAAACCATACTGTTGACACTTGATAGTCAGGCTAAAAATATTTTTTTGAATTCCAGTGTACAGCTGCAAATGGTTTGCTTGATTTAAACTTGTGTTGCCTGGACTGGAGCAGCTGTTTCTTCCTTGGCGACATCTACTACTTGCTCAGTTCTCTTTGCCCAAAGAACACAATAGAGACCTCCAACCATGATGATTCCACCTAAGACACTATATAATTGATGAAATACTTCTGATTAATAGTTGTGAAGCATTCATCATTGTTAACAGAAAATCAAAGAAAATAATAGACTGCGAAGCAGAAGGAAATAAATACACCTTCCCAGGGTAACTGCTTCGCCAAGAAATGAACATAGAACTATTGTGACAAGAAGAGTTATCGGCATTGTCATGGCCAAGAAAACCGGTCCACTCTTGTCGATCACCGATACTTGCATGTAATTTCCAATTCCAGAAACAAATATGCCCTGCACAATTTTCAGAAGTTTCAGACAAGTCACCATGATATTCCTACTGGTAGTGTTCTACTTGCATAGGTCACTTTTGGCAAGTGGAAACATTGAGAAAACATATGAACATGAAAACTAAGTCAAACTGTATGGTTTTATTCTTACAATCTGAATAGCCTTTTGAGGTTTCAAGATCCAATAGTAGGCATGCGGCCTCAAGGTTTCCTTTTTGAAATATAACAAAGATAAATTGGTTTTTCTGACGAAAGTTGAACTGTGAAGTTTCCCTAGAAGATTTGCTGCGACTAAAAACTATTATTGGTTCTAACTGAAATGCAATAGGCGGACATGATTGGCGCATGAGTAAAAAGTGGTGCAGGTTAACATCACCACCAGATGCATCTAGCAGAAAATTTCATCTAGACATTTTCCATCTAGACATTTTCCTAGTTCATATAATGCAACTGAATCCAGTCAGATCGATCTGTTGCGAGACACAAACAACACACACAGACTGACACAATAGAAAGAATCGTTATTTTTCTTACACATAATAGAAAGAATCGTTATTTTTCTTACAGAGTAAAGCACCGCAATAAGACTTATATCTAGCTTTAGCTTCCATCGTGAAAAGTCTCTCTCAACCACAAGGGCAATGAAGAAGCTCTGAGTGGTTGCAAAGACCATCTGGAGAGTTGTGTTTAGCAGCTTAGATGGATAAGCATCCAACATAGGGCCCTGAGAACAAAGTAATGAATGTATATATATAAACAGAAATGTGCAACCCCGGAATACTATTGCATATGCTGTTGTGAGATTAATACCTGTAGTACTGTCCAAAGAGCCCAAAATATAGTGCCTAAAATCATTAGGAAAATTCCTAATAACCAACTTCTTACTGTATGAGCAGTAACTTCGGCATGGGAGTTACTTGTGTGGTGAAGAAGACGGTGGTGGTTGAAAGATTTCAATTCAGGCCCCTGATAAAATGCAAGTTCAATGACACCAGCAAGGCAAAGCACTATACCAGTAAGTTTTGCGATTCCTTGGAATCTCTTCACATTCAAAGACTCAATCCTACAAGATAGAAAACAGGGGATATGAAAATTTAATTAAACTAGTTGTGGAACTTTTCGCTCAAAAAATATATATGGTGTAATATAACTATGTATATTCAAATTAAACTAGTCTTTCATTGTGACCATATTAGTGGTGTCTGGGAAAGAATATACAAGTGTGAAAATAGAGACTCATACCTCAAAAGAACCGCAAAAATGAAAGCTACTACTGGCAGAACGTTTGATATTGCAGACGAGGATGTTGCTGAAGCATAACTGAGGCCAATGTTGTATACGTTTATAGAACCAGACATCCTTAAATAAAACATATATAAAATGGTTATGATTGCTCTGCAAATAGAATTATTGGCACAATTGACAACAAGCCAGTAAATTGTTACCATTTATAACTTTTATTTTGGTCATTTCTCCATCTGAGAATGTTGTAAAAATTCAAATTTTTAGTGCTTTATTTTTTTAATATTCGGCATCTATTTGTATATGGACGGCTAGACATTGAACCGTCCCTACAAATTAGGACATTTAAATAGGGGTTCTGATAATACCAACCGCCTCTACAAAAGGATTTGTAGGGACGGCTCATTTGACCACCATTTGTAGAGGCGGCTGGTGTTAGAGCCATCTCCAAAAAAAGAAAAATTGCTAAAAATTGTTTTTGTAGTATCTATTTGGACTAAAATGAGGATTATGAAATACATGCACTGAAATCTTAATCTGAGAACTTACGCAGATTTGTTTCAAGCATCTTTTCAGATTGATGGCCTGAAATGCTTCAAGCACTCAGATCAACACTAATTCAATTCACAAGAAAACACACAAGTCCATAATATGATCCCACTGAACGTACCCGAAGAAAGCATGCACAAATAGTTTTAGAGAGGCTTTGTATGACAGTGCTGGAGCAGTTTTCCTGCAGAAAGAAGCTTCGTTTCAATCATCCATATATGATGCCTTGCAAGAAACGAAGTTATTGCAAAACTTGTTTTACATACCTTTCAAGCACAAAAGTAACTGGCACCATGAACAGAATAGCAGTTGCATGCCTGTAGAAAACGAAGACAGATGTGCTCATGCCTTCATCAAACGCAGCTTTGACTACTATACTCATGCCACCGTATATCGACCTTAGGATCAATGCTACCACAAAAGCTACTCTAGTGCCGGTCATCGCAACACAGTATGTCATAACTTCTGAATGAGATTGTTTATATAGTCAAAGAGAGGACTGATTCTGTGGCATTATAATGCATTCTTTAGTATCCTTGCTTTAGCATCAGCATACTTCATGGTACAATTTTTAACGGATGGAACAAATGCATGCAAGTTGGATCATCTATTAGTAATCTAAACTACAATTTGACAGTATGATATCTTTCGAAACTTTAACAGACGAGATATTTTATAATGGTTGGAAAAGTACTTTGGTACCTCTAGATTCTTTTTTTAAAATTTCTAAGTAATTAATTGATAAATATATTATAGAGGGTATTTTAGTAATTGAGGTTGTGGCCTTCTGTAAGTCTCAATACGGCGCAGAGATGACTTCGAAGGAGAAGCATCGTCGGCCTCGTACGTCAGCAATTCTTCCGTGTGCATTTTTTCCCATCATGCCAAGAAAGAAGGACTACTATTAGTAGTAGGCGCGGAGTGAGCAGAGCCGCGGAGCCGCTGGAACGGAACACCTAAAGAGCACTTCTACCAGCAGGAAAGGAATCAGGCCATCCATCCAGGCCGCCAAGCCGATGGCCACCTTGCTGCTGCTGGCCTTGTTGCCCAGCTGCCGGCCGGCGCATGATGTGGACACGAAACCGGCGACTTGGCCGGGCTTTCTCCTCGACTCCTCTGTCATCTTCATTGCGCGCGCTTCATGCTTCTGCTCGCCTGGGGAGATCTCAAGTGGAGAGGAGAATGTGCCGAGGGTAGGGAGCCTCAGCCTCAATCCCATATTTTCCCTTGAATGATAGTACTAAAATGACTGATTTATCTTTATTTGAAAATAAAATATAAAATATATCTTGTCTTCCATATTTTGCTACTAATTTTCACCTATTTTGATACTATTCTTCACCTATTTGGTACCTTAATTTTAGATGGGTATCTTCTATTTTTCCACCGTACAATCACGCCTAATGGATGGTCCATCTTTTTTCAATCATTATAAAATTTCTCGTGGTTTATAATCTTCAAGGTTCTGCCATAGAGAGGAAAATCCTACAAATTTTGGACTGCCAGTAATTATCTAGCTAGAGCTTGAGCCTTGACTAGAATACTGCACGAGGTGGAGGAATGTATTTTTATGTTGATTTTACCAGGTGGATACCTCCTTTAGAAATACATCACAGGCTAGGAGAAGGTCCCTTATGTAAACTGTCTACCAGGCAATAGTTTTCACAAGCACTTTACAAAATCTGCCATTGATAAGCAACACATTTACAAGCCAGATTTCTTAAGAAGCCACCCGTACAGAAGGATTTCCACAAGCGGACCCACCACCAGAAAAACAGAGTGGATGCATGTCTAGGCATAATATTTTCTTATAGTCTTATAGTAGTTGTTAACATATGTTGTTTTGTAGAATCTAATTAGTAAGATTTTTCTATTTTGATGCCCTTGTGAATTGTGATTAGAGTGTTGAGTGTCTAAAAAAATACTGCTTTAGGACATGTCCTTTTTAAAGAATGGATGCTCTTCATTCTTTGTCGGCAGCTTCAGAAAGAACGGATGATAAATAATCTGTTCTCAGTGATTTATATGGCTTCAATGATAGCCATCCATAGTGAGAGAAAAGACACATCGATGTCACAAGTAGGGAAAGCACATCAGGAGATCCTGACCCACCAAACACAATGATCTTTTTATATGTGCAATTGCTTTAGAACACGAATCACACAAATCAGCATCACTCTTGTTGATTATAAATGAAATATGGTCTATTCTGCAAATGATTTGTGTTTTGTTCCATATTTTGATTTTTCACATGATTTTGGACAAAAACAAGTCATATACTCCCTCCATCCCAAAAAGAATTGCACATATTGCTTTTCAAGGAGTTCAACTCTTTTCAAAATTAACTAGATTTATAGAAAATATGATCAATATTTTTATCTATTAATATGTTTATTATAAAAATAAATATTGTACTATTAATATAATGTAATAATACTAATTACACATCATAAGTATTAGTATATTTTTATATATTTGATCAATCTTAAAAAAAAACTTTATTTATTTGACTCCTCAAAATGCGAGATTTAGCTTCGACCAATGTATCCTCATCTAAGGCAATAATCCACAATCCATTTGACAAATCCATCGGAGGAAACAATCATCAGTAGATCTTGTTAGTCCTCCTCCAAACTATAATATAGCAACAATCTTCATCAGCTTCGGCGTTGATGCCAGGTGCGTGAGCATGCATCTTCTGCTCATCGACATGTCCAAGGACAACCTGTACGAGATCGACAAGTTCTAAGCACCAGTGCGTGAGGTCTCCATGCACTATGATACGTTCATCTCTAGCCTTGAGCTGATCAATGCAGTTCTGTTTGTTGCCAACCAAGCACTGTAAATGGAAATGAAAAGCATTCCTAAAGGGAACCAAAACAAATGGTGCTTTGAATTCCCTTGGAACAGGCAATGCCGGCAATTGATTACGTTGCTGTTCCCTTACCCAGGTTTGAACCAAACAGCAGCTAAATGTGAATGCATAAAAAACTTTAACAACCCTTTGTGAATTTTACTCTTTCTCTTTCTTTGGTGCACAACATACTTATATATACCTCTTCCTTGTATCATGTAGTGTTCTTGAGAGTCACAGTTTACTTGCTCTTCAATACAAGTTATTGATTCATTTTAGATACTATCCTCCAAAGAGTAGTGATGTATAGAAATGACTTGGAAGGTCAATAAATTATAGAAGGGGGAAACAAAAGGTGTTCCAGTTGTTGTTCTCTACGAAGGCATTATTTCTCTCACAATATATATCATGTCAAGTTTGCATTTTGGGAGAAAGAGAAATGATGAGATCCTTGTTCTATTACAAGTGACTATGTATGCATGCTAGTTAAGGCTTGGAAGATAGCAAGAGCACATCACATGGATCCAAATGATGCCTATGGCGAGTATTTGGAATGCTCAGTTCCTCGCGATCTCATGAGAGGGCTAAGGCGAATGGTGTTCCCGTCAAAATTAAACGAGTGTTGCCATGCACACTTGTCCCTTGTTTAATGAACATCTCATGTCCTTGCCATTTAGGACATAACTTAGTTGTCGTATGGCGCATATATGCACGTTAGCCACGGTTGAGACTTTTTCCACCTATATAAACAAAGGTATATTTAATGGGAGATGACAAAACTTCATTCATGGTATTCTCACACAACATATTTTCTAGAAAAATGATTCTTTGCAAAAACAATCTATAGAATTTTATAATTTTATAGTTGAACTACCTATAGCATATTATTGACAAGCTGTGGCTGACTCTGTCTCTTAATTATACATTTCAGCGGGAGTGGAGGAGCAATTGCCTTAGTGGAGAAGAAAAGTTTTCACATGGTACCCAGTGAGCACGAGTCCTACGTTAGGCAAGGGTTTGAATGAGAATTTGATATACCAGGATATAATTTGAAAGTTTGAAGTTAGTTCGAATATAGGAACAAAAAGTAGTAGAGGACCTTTTATTGACCTTTTGTTCAATGAGGACCTTTTTTTCAATGCAAGGCAAGAAAGTTTTGTGTTTAGTGATATGACTATATGCAGAGATCTCTTCATGGGCCTACTCTTAATTAAATTGAGAGCCCCATAAATCAGCCCCTTTAAAAGAGTCATCTTTCATTATATTTTATCCATCTTGATAATTTACTCTTTCTTCCTTTATAGTATCATGAATATCATCTACGAATATGGTCATGAGGATCATAGAGGCAAAAGTCATGAAATACTAGCAAATATGTGTATCTATAATTAAATTTTGTATCTACAATTATAATAAGCACTACTGATGAAAGACTCCTTATGGAGTTACTGGCTCTATGTGAACTGATTGTAGCTTAGTTTTGGTTAGGTCCTTGCATTGTGGTGAACCTACCAATCTAGTCCAGGTCCTTGATTAGCGGGCTGCTCACATTTGCTAAACATGGCACTATTCTTTTACTGATAAGAGAATGTGCCCATTGACAGTGAGGGCTGCAGTGACTTCATCAATCTTTTGGGTGTGCTCAGAGGCCAAAGGGGTAGAATTGTGCATGTATATATATGTGAGGACCTATGTTTATACTGTCTTTAATTTGGCATGAAAAGGAGTAATTAAATGTGTACGAGTTATTAATTCATTTTTGTTCAATTCTCCATAGGGTGGGTATATAAATATCTTGGAAGGTGAATAATCTGTACAGGAAAAGGAACAAACAAAAGGGCACCAATGTCGCATGAGCCTTAGCTTGAAACCGCACACAGCATCACTCTAGTGTTTCATTATTGTGGTGACTATGTACGTCGGTCTAGGCTTGGGAGGTAATAGGAGAAAATCATCCATGTCAAAAAAGGCTGAGTGCTGATCCTTGGGAACAGTCATGCGCTTGTGAACAACATAATGAGACTAGAGTTCATTTGTCCCAAACTCTCAACAACAGCTACAACCCTCATGAAAAGAAGAAGAGCTTTGTTACGGTGCTTGACTGACAAAACCAGTGGTTCCTCCCACTGTAAATTTGTCTAGCCATTTGATACAAATTAATTAAAATTTGTCCAACATCTCTTTTTTTGATAAAATCTTTGACCTACATCTTTGTTTTCTTCCCCTGTCACACGAACTAACAAATGCACCACCGGCCCGCCACCTCCACTCCACAGAGAACCCTGGTGCTGGCAGGCTGCAGGTTAATTTCTCACTGATGATCACCTGCAGGGCACAATGCAGACCTTCTGTAGGGGCTCGTCGGCATATGCTTTGCAGGGGCCTGCAACTCACTCACTGATAGTCACCTGCAAGGCTCAACGCCAGCTGCCAGTGAGGTACTGCCTTTGGCTACCTGAAGGGGCTCGTGCCGAGGAGCAGGATTCATCAGGACAGGGCATCACTACTAGCATCCATTCATCAGCTAGCGGCGTTAATTTGTCAGCCGCACGCCACAGTGGAACGGTGACTGTATTTGGGGTACACTGTTCACCGGCTTGTCGCCCCAGCAAGACTGGGAACCCCAGATGTGAAAGTACAATTTTATCCTTCAACTTTAATTTGTATCTAGTTTTTAGGCCACTAATTTTTAGTTCTGACCCACCAGGCCACCGCTTAAGTTTCTTTAATAGGTTCCTCCTATATATAAATGTCTTGGAAGGGTAAAACAAGATGTAGAGGCATCTTTTTAACAAAAAGTTAAATAGACGGCCACAAGCAGTATGTGCTGCTCTCAGTGCAGCGCATTGGGTTGTGTCAGCATCTAGCTAGGTTTGGGAGGCAGCGGGAGAAAACCATCCCATAGAACTAAGCCCGGAACTTGCGCCTCTGGAGCTGCTAGCATTGCTTCAGTTTCTTCCTTCGATAGTTTGATGTGCAAGTACGTAGTAATTAATCATCTACTCCCCTCATGGGATTGTCCATTAACTTATTAACTGCCTTCAATACTTGGACTGAGAGCAAGCAAGCATAATAAGAGGTTGAGAGGGCATGGAAAAATTGAAAACACACCGTGATTGCTGATTTTTGAACGCAAGGACCATCCCACTGCCCACCACACGGAACCAAAGCTTTGTTAATGAAGCGGCCTCTGTAACAAGCCAATGGAACAGTCACCATAGACTTGTATGATTTATTTGACTACCTATTTATGATATCTATTATCTTGGTAATTGGTAAAGAAAAAAGGTTCTTTCTCACGCAAATTCTTGAGATCTAGGAATTTTCTTGTTGATCAGAGAATAAAATCAACATACTCTACAATTTTTCCATGCAATTTTATGCCTTTACAATCTCACCTAAGGAGCTTGATTCTACATTTCTAGTTAGTAGAGTCTATGCTTCTATGATTTTTATGTTTACGATCTTACTAAAGAAGGATAGACACAAGCCACACTTTTCATTGATCACAGGCAAGTACATTTATACAACAAGCTAGCACAGCACTCAGTCTCTCAGATCCTACATACAAGGGAGACTCCGGCGGTGGGCGGCACGCGGCCACCCTAGGCGACCATGGCCTGTTGTGCCGCCATCTTGCTGTGCTGGGTGGCGTAGAGTTCCTCAAGCAGGAGGAAGGAGCGAGCGGAGAGGAAGTCGTGGGGTGGCTGTTTGGAGGTGATGGTGGCGATGCAGTGCCGGTACTTGTCATTGAGGCCGCGCAGCATGTTCAGTACCTGGGAACGATCGGAGACTGGCTGGCCGAGATCGCCGAGAGCGTCGGCGAGCTCCTTCAGCTTGGCGGTGTAGTCGGTGATGGTGAGGTCGCCCTGTTGCAGATTCCGGTACTCGGCCTCCAGGTACACGGCGCGGTGGAGTTGATGGTCGCGGAACTGGTCGACGATGGCGCTCCAGATCGTGAAGGCGGAGGCGCCGGGGACGCGGACAATGCGCAGCACGTCGCGGGTCATGGTGTTGAAGAGCCAGTTCACAAGGCACTGGTCCTTCATCATCCACTCGGGATCGGCGAGTTGCGCGGCGGTGGGGGCGGCTTGAATGTGGGGAAGAAGGCCGAACTTGCCGATGACGGAGTCGAGGAAGCAGCGCCACTCCTGGTAGTTAGGTTGGATGATGTCAAGAACCACGGGAACATGGGACTTGATGTTAACCATCATGAGGGTGGCGGCGGCTGGAGGGTGCGGACGTGGTGGTGGAGGAGGAGGCGCGACGTCGAACGGAGCAGTGTAGGATGCAGACGCAGACGAAGAGGTGGGGGAGCCATGGATGGAGGAGTTGAACTCGAACAGTGGGTTGTCGTCCATGGCGAGAAGGGCAGCGGAAGAAGGAGATGAGCGCTGGTTTGCAGGGGATCAAACCGAGCTAGCTGATACCATAAAGAAGGATAGACACAAGCCACACTTTTCATTGATCACAGGCAAGTACATTTATACAACAAGCTAGCACAGCACTCAGTCTCTCAGATCCTACATACAAGGGAGACTGGGCCGGCTCTGCCGCTAGACGTGCGTGTGCTCATCATCGTGGCCGTGCCCTGCGCGCATGCAGCGGCGACTCGGCGAGCGCTCCGCGCGGCTGGCACGCGCTCCGCGCGACTGCGTCTTGGCCGTTCATGGGCTCCTGAAGACCCGGCTGCAGGCTTCCGTTATCACTTACCTAAGATCCAATTTAGAATAGTCAAGGCGGAAGCAACGAAAACTCGTGCAAAGGTGGTTCTTGAGTTCACACGTGTATTCCATGTTAAAAAAAACATTTCTTGTGATATATGAAAAGTCACTATGATGCTTTGCTAGTAGGCTTGTACTGGGATTTTTTTTTCCCAAAATAAATGTCTGTTTTGCATTGATTTTAATTTCTAAAAATGGCTTTCTTGACGTTGTCAGCTTAGATAGTCCACCAACTACTCTATCCAATCCAGACAGGTGAAAAAATGCCTCTAGAAATATTTTTCATCTACAAATCAATTGAAAAGTTATGTTTTCTGCTTTTACATTACCACCATCTGGCTTCAGTATAACGCAACCTACATACTCAAAGAAGGCATTCTGTAGAGGTCTTAACTCGAGTTACACAGGTCCCAAAAAAAAAAAAAAAAAAACTCGAGTTACACAGTTACACTTCACCTATTAATATGTACGAGTTAGTATTGCCTTAAAACTTTTTTTTTAACATGCCTTAAAACATGTTGGTTCTTATCCTCCAATCCACGAGATGATATATATAAATGTTTTAGAAGGTGAAGAAATGGATAGGGAGGTTAAAGAAATGAAGGATTCCACGGTGTGGTGCCATAGTGCATTGTTTTTTGAAAGATCATGTTGTGTTTGACATTCACAATGCAAGAGAAGTTCTTGTAGGTTTGGGAGGCAACAGGGAGAGATTGTGTTAAGCAATGTTCCGCTAGCCTTTAGCAGGTAGTTAAACAATGTCCTGCTAGCCTTTAGCAGGTAGTTACTCTTGACCTCACTGCCTCACTTTTACTGCCCCACTTACTCCTGTCCGTTAGCATTCTCGATTGCATCCATGCTAGAGTCTGGACACCAGCTGTCTTTGCAAGGGAGACAGCAGTTAGCATGTTTCCATATCGAGATCAATACAATAATCAAGTCTGTAGCATATACCGATTTCGCCCCCCCTCTTTGAAACCAGGATTCCTTGTATAATTTCATCTATTTCCTAGTTACTTTTTGAATTATTATTCAATTCATTATTTGACATAGTCTAGCAGCTCATCTCTATTTAGGACAACTCCCTCCCCTCCTTGTTCCGGACTGAATTGATTCAATTGCTGATATATTTTGCAAATCAATTAGAACGAATACATCAAAAAAACTTTTCTTATGCTTCGTATCTATCACTTCCATCAAGCTTAAAAACATGTTTTATGGGTATATAGTACTGAGTTATTCGAATTATTTCGTCATGGACATCCTATTCCCTGGTTGCATCCCTGACAAAGTGATGTTGAGAACTTCAAAAGATGCAAGCATGGAACATAATTCCATCATGTGTTATACAAGATAACAGTAAGCATTATTTTAGAAGGGCTGTGCCGCCACTCCTCGTTCCCTAGCTGGCTCCATGCATAGCTCGTGGTCACTGAAGAGATCAAGCATTTGACAGTGGCCACATCGATCATCAGCTGCAGATGGCCGCCTTGTATGGCCTCCTTGTATGTCTTGTAGGACACCACCCCTGCAGTAGCAGGCGCAACTCTCGTCGTACATGTCCGTGGCTCCCTGCTTTTGGAGCAAGAAGCGTTGTTCAAGGATGTATGTGGATGGAGGAATCTGGGGCGTCGAGAGGAGATGGTCGAGACAGGCGGGCACGTGCCGAAGCGTGGCCAGTTGTTATTAACTATGTATATAAAAAATGCAAATAGCAGAAGCCCGCTCCAAGCGGCACGAAATGGAGTGATTGAGATGAATATACTGAAACTACTAGATTATCCCTTATCTGAAATAAATGAATACAGAAAAACCCATAACTGTTCTAACTATTTTGGTGGCTATCTATTTTAGTACTGTCCCAACCAATTTAATACTTATGAGTACTTTCACATGGGTACCTCTTCATGGTTACCTCTTATTTTTTACCGTTTGATCTTGGTTTGTGGATGACCCATATTTTTCCAACAATTATAAAATTTCTTAAAAATAAAAACATAAAAATAGTGATTTTTTATATCCTCCTCTAAAAATTTTGTCAAAGTTACTAAAGAGAATAATCTGCTACAGCAATAAGCATATATATGGTGGTGGGATGGCAAGGAAAACTCGTGCGATAGTAAGAAGTCTCGAGTCTACACAAGTATTCCACATTAAAAAATATATGACAAACGACTATATAGCTTTGATAGTAGGCTCGTCCTAGAGTTTTTTTAAAAAATAATATAAATTTTTGTTTTGCATTGTTTTCTATTTTCAGACAAATGCCTTTCTAGAGGTGGTTGTCTTCAATAGCCCACCTCCAGAAAATACTCCATTCCATATATTTGGGGAAAAATGCCTCTGGAAATGATTTTCACTTACCTCTAGAAATCAACTGCATAGTCTTGTTTCCTGTTTTTACATTGCAACCATTCTGACTTCCTGTGCTTTAAAACATGTTGGATCTTATCCATAGATTCACAAGATGATATATATAAGGTGAAGAAACGGATAGGTAGCTAAAGTGTAACACCCTAAAATTTGCCTCTTTGAAAGTAGGGAGAAAATGATATGATTTTGTATTTTTGTGCTCATGAGAATATATAGCAACATGATATTTTTCATTAAATTAAAACTTAACATGGGTATAGCGACATGTTTGTGCATTCATGCTGAAGCATATGATTTTTTTTTATGATGAGTGGTTTTGATCAAAATTCAAAAGAATTCAATATAAAGTTTGAAAATTAGATTGAGGCTTTAAAAAAAAAAGGAAACTCTTTTCAGTCTCTCTTTTCGGCCTGCACAGACCCTAGCTCACTCCTTTCTGACCCGCATTCCACCCCACCTCCGCCGAACCCAAATCGAAGCGTCGCTTACCTATCCTAGTCCTAGAGCAAGCCGCATCTACAATCAAGCTCACAGCCGGCACCAAACTCTAATCCAATCTCATCGAGTACAGTTCATCGACGAGCCGCTTCTCTATTGACATATCTGTACAAACTTTTCTGGAACTGTTCAGGCTTTTTCTAGAATTCGTTCCAACTTTTCTATAAATGTAATCTAATTTTTAGATACTCTAAAATATCTTTTTATGAGCTCTAAATATTTTATTTAGGTTCATCATGTCCTAAAATGTCTCTAAGAATTTTTCCATAATTTTTGGAGCTTTCAGATTATTTTTCATGGCTTAAATATCGATTCTAGACTTTTCTAGAATTATTTTAATCCTGAAATTAATTAATTCCGAAAATAATAAAATCTCAGTTTTACCACCAGCCCTCAAAACCCATGCACTTATTTTCTAATGGGTTTAATGGCTAATTGGGCCCATTAGTAATGTTGAAGGGTGCAATATCAATTAGTACCATATCGTTAGTTGATGTCAACATGAGGTGTTTTTCTCCCTATATATACGTACTAACCCTTAGGCAAAGAACACCAAAACTACCACAAAGGGAGTCCCTAGTTTGGAAATCCCGGTAGTAAAATATATTTTTTCCTCCTCTATTCTACGTCGTCCTCAACATGTCGCCTGACCTTGTGCCGACAACCGGGATGGCCGAGCGCCATGGCCTGCGACTTTGCCAGGCCGAGCTGGGCAAGGCCTTTCCTTCCTGCGCACGAAGCAGATGGCAGCCATGGTCATGGTTAGATTCTGTACGTGCTTTGCCAATAGGGAGGATAGGTAAAGAATTGTTACAAGATCTTTTAATCTCCGCCTTTTAATTATTTGATCTTCAATTCAAGTAGTTTTTGTTGTGTAGGTTTCGTAGCATTGCGCTCTACATAGTAATTACCATGTCACATGAATATGATTTTTTAATTTAAATACACTAATTTGATTATATATATATATATTCAATGTCTTTTAGAATTAAAAGCAATTAGCACCGTGCATGCATGTCAAATGAACAAGCTGAGCTAGCATGCCCATGTATGCATATAGATACGTAATTTTCTAGAAGTAAATATGCCCATGCCCATTACTATGTGTTTATAATTATTAAATATTAATATTAATTTGATTGATGATTATGCAACCACGTCTCTACATAAAAGCAATACAGGACAACATCAATTTTTTATAATTAACTGTTAATTTGACTAATGTCATACTCATTATATTTGGTTATAATTTATTTAGCCTAAACACGTATATTAAATTTGATAGATGCTCTCACATGTCAATTTATATTTGCAAGTTAACGTTGAATGGGCATAATGATATTGAAATATTTATAAATAAAATATGATTAGTTTGACTCGGAAAATAAAATTATGATTTTATCTAATCTAAATAATAACTTTTCATGATTTTGTTTAATTAAAGTAAATCAAGCTTTCTTTTTATTTTATAATATAAAACTTCTGGTAGTTGTTTCTTTTTTAACGAATAGTTTCGTTACCGACGTCTTAGATCTCTTAGCATGTTGTTTTCCACTTTTGCGTGATGTATTGTTCTTAGTTGCTTTTATTTGTTTGCTTGTATGTTTGTCTATGCGTGGTGCTTGCTATGAGTAGACTGAGAACTGCTTGTGAGAGCTGGAAATCAGAAGGTGTTGATCCGAAGTGAAGTATGAGAGTTTGAGCAAGTGTAAAGGCAAGTATGGCATGGGATCATCCTTGTTACCTATTCACCGTAATCATTGAATTCATATTGCATGTGTCTTCCTTGCTTACCACTAAGGATTTCCTAGCAATTGTATCTTGTACCTTGATTACCGTGGGTTTATGCATTTGGGAAGTTTATGCTAGTGCTCAATGAATAACCATTATGATCTGTAACATGATTAATGCTATATGAAACAAAGGTTTAAAACTCGCTTTTTAGCAACGAAAAATTAAAGGGGAAGAGTACCTGTTTGCTCTTGTCCTCCCTAAGGACTTATCTGTAAGTGAGCACCCGGGACTTACAGTACAACCGTGGGGGCTATATGGCTCTGGCTTTAGTCAAGTATGAGGACCCTCTTCTAGCTTGTTAGAGGTTACCCTTGTGGCACAAAAAGGGGCTTTACACGATGGGCATAGCGTGGCTTACGTCCTCATGTGTTTTTGCTTTGCGGTGTGAACCATTTGGAAGGGGGATTCTATATGCGCTTGTCGAGGAAACCTAGCGGCCCTAACTTGTTAGACGAACCTTTGAAAGACTTTATAGTGAAACCCCTGCTATGCACCTCGGCAGTGTAGTTTGGGAGTAATTAACCCAAGCATATGGGAATCACGACTCACGGTGAAAGTGTACAACCTCTGCAGAGTGTTAAAATCGATATATCGGCCGTGCTCATGGTCATGAGCGGCCTGGACTTCTTATAGAATAATGGTTTATGCGATGGAAAATTCTTGATTACTGTTTTTTGCTATACTTTAATCAGTGTTTACATGATCATATGGTTATTTGGGATTTATGCTACTTGTTGCTACTCACTTATGCTAAAATTGAGATATGATAAAAGTTGCTAACGGCTTTGTAAACCGTGTCACCTTTTGAGCCTCATTAACCCCATGTTATATTCGCTGAGTACGACATGTACTTACGCTTGTCTTTACTTTTTAATACATTGGCAAAATCCGGATGGGTACCGGATGGAGGATGTAGTGAGCTTTATGAGAAGTAATTGGAGTGCTAGGCATGTGTTACCCCCAGTCAACCGTCCCCCGTGAAGAATAGAGTCGAGAAGAAAAGGTTAGCTCCCATTCCGCGTTACTCGATGTAAGTGTTAATATACTTATGATTACACTATATATAACATTGTTTATCGATACTTTTTTTACTCTGTGGTTGTATGTGTGGACTTCACAGGCACACATATAGCATACCTAGTTTTTGTCTTTAAACTGGGTGTTACGGATTGGTATCGAGCAATATTGATTTGTAGGATGCAAGCCTAGTTAGAAC
Organism: Chrysopogon serrulatus; assembly: GCA_015844335.1. Classification (NCBI taxonomy): domain Eukaryota; kingdom Viridiplantae; phylum Streptophyta; class Magnoliopsida; order Poales; family Poaceae; genus Chrysopogon; species Chrysopogon serrulatus. Next base: position 240,126 of record JADLZL010007190.1, read on the forward strand.
TGGTCGTTTTAGCCTGCTTTTTTCCTTGCTTACTTCTTTCTCGCTCTCACCTTGTTATTTTCTAAAAGATATGCTTGTTCTGGTCTCTACTCTATTACAAAAACTTAACTCTATCTTGATTCTTTCTGATCTCTCTAAATAGATGGTTCGTAATGAGAAGATTGCTCGCATCAACTCTGGAAAACCATGCCTGACTAGAGGATTCTATGGACCAGCTCTTTCTATCGCAACTCGACATACTAGTTGGCGCAAGGAGTACCTTACCACGACCGTTAGTGGTGAAGCTTTCCTCCATCCTTGACTTATGCAGATATTGCATGATCGATACCCTGATCAAGAAGCCAGGTTGGAGTATAAATGCACTAGGTGGACTCATCCTAGGTATGAGAACCACTGAAGCATAGAAGCACATGTCACAAGATGGAATGAGTTTACTGGTTCACGAGTAGTGGAATCCATTCACTCATCTCCCACTGATCGCTATGACATACATACTAGCATATCGATCTTTGCTCACCGGGCATTGTTGGAATATCATGGAAAACACTACGAAGAGATATAAAGAAACAAGCACAAGTACCTACCTCGACGTTCACCTGGAAGTTTGCAATGTGTGATGGCTGATCCTCATTTAGAGCAGAATGAACCACTAAGGGAGATGGCCTTTACCATCCAAGCTCTACATCAGAAGTTAGAAGATAGTCAACTGGAGTTGGCGGAAGTAAGGCAACACTATGAAAAAGCTCTTGATGAGATTGATGAGTGGAGGAGTCGTCTTTGGACTGTTCAAGCTTAATGAAGTGGAGGACGTGCCACGCTCATCTTCACGCAAGAGATGCTACCTTGGATATCTCTGCAGATCGCACCGTGTTTAAGAGTTAGGAGTTTATGCCCCTTATGTAATAAAGGCGTTAGTAGCGATTGTTGAGTCGAGTTGAGTTGTGTGCGGTGTGATCTCTTAAGTGCTTAGTTGCTTGTGCTTATGGTTATGATTGTTTTGGATCTTTGTAATGAGTGCAATGACCTTGTGGAGTTTTTCCACAATTTCAATTAGTTTATATAGGACTAAGGTATAAGGATTTAATGAAATACATAGTTGGGTTTCTCTTTTCTCCTGTTACCTTTATCCTGCCTTTCTAGAGCAACCTGTCCTTTTCGGTTTATACCCCTGTTTTCGGTCATCCAAAAATCATGAGAAAATTCTAGACAATAGTAGACTTCATCATCTTTCTATTTGTACAAGAACCACCTTCATATCTGTTATGGTTTGGGAGTTACGAAAATCACAAGATGAGACAACCGTGCTGTCAGCAACCTGAAACAGTTTCTGTTGTGTACAGTTTTCGACTAACTTAACAGCCGAATCTGGAAAAGTGTTCTACCTGAAAGTTGTGAGGAATTTGGTAGGCTTTCCAACGATATAAGCTACAACTTTACTGGATTAACAGAACTCGAGTTATGGCTGATTTACTGTGCTTCTGTTTTTCATCTCACGACAAATTCAGATTACATGTTCATATCTTTGCACCTGTGTTTCTCCTGGATATGAGAAGGCCAGTATGATGGTTAACTCATTCATAAGAAGATGCAAGTTACTTTGGTGTCCCCCTAGTTTATCTTTTCTTAAGGGGGTAGCCAAGGTAAAGATGTTGCAAGATGGATGTCTCATACATTCAGATTCTTCAATTGAATCGTCAGCCATCTCCATGGTTGAGGAGTTACTATCAAGTGCAGGTACCTTTACTCAAGAGTGGTGACTTGTTGGATCATATACTAGGAGCTGCTATACTTGTCGGGGAAAGGATGATCGATTCAAGCTATCATCCATTGAAAGTTTAGTCTTTAGTGTAATGGATTGTTGGCATAGGAAGGAGATATTGGACATCTACAAGCTGGTAGATGGAGGTTTAGAAAGTCTCAATGTTTCACCAAGTTAGCAAATGAGATTTGGTTGAAGTAGGATCTTTTCTTGGATAAGTAATCTCCAATGGTGGAATTATGGAAAAGTTTTAAAGAATGTTGGAACCCACCCAAAGATGTAATAGAGTGACCCCAAGTTTCCTTGGCATACAGAGTATGGGTTAGAGGTGCAAGTAATATGTACCCAAGACTATGTCAGAGAGGTAGATAAGTGCTATATGAGAATGTATTAAGTTGTTGGATTAAAAAAAAAACCTTTAGTGCATGCTTAAAAGCATTGAAGAAGAGGTTGAAGTAAAGCCTAGATGTCAACTTTGCTAGACTGGATAAAAGAGTTTCTCTATCTTCAATGATGTGTTCTTATGCAAGAGGAAAACTGATAGCTTGAGCATTGAGTTAGCTAGCCAAGTGTGCTTTGAACTACTTGAGAACAATCACCAATGTTTTGGAGTCGGCAAATAGAGCCTACATTGGAATAAAGGTTTGCAAAGGTCTTTTTGGAAAATGAGAATAAATGAGATAGATGTTCATAACAGGGTTGTAGGTATGGCCTAAACATGGTACATAGTAGGACATGCTGAGAGTTGTTGCATTGCACTTGGGAATCAGTTCGAGTTTCTATCTCTCGGTGTGGCCTTTACGAGGAGTATAAAAAGTTTTGATAGTAAGATCTAGACACAGTAGTTGGTGGTCTGACATTTGGAAGTTATGTTTCTCAGGATGGATTCTTATTGAAGGAACACTGGTTTGATGTGAAGATTTGGTCAACACAACGGAATGTTGCTGTGTGCTTTAGGGACAAATACCCTGGGAGAAGTTAAACATTGAAAAGGATCGTATCTGTATCTTGTGCCTCAACAACAATCTTCGAATAGTTAAGGAAGTTATTTGGAGCAAGGATGTACCATATATAAAGCACAATGGAATCACGGATAAGAAGATGGAACTACCCAAGAAAGTGAACTGGATTCAAAGCCGAAGCATTCCTATCTCTTGATCACCATCTTCCAAATCTCGGGACGAGATTCATTTTAAGGGGGGTAGAATTGTAACACCCTAAAATTTGCCTCTTTGAAAGTAGGGAGAAAATGATATGATTTTGTATTTTTGTGCTCATGAGAATATATAGCAACATGATATTTTTCATTAAATTAAAACTTAACATGGGTATAGCGACATGTTTGTGCATTCATGCTGAAGCATATGATTTTTTTTGTGATGAGTGGTTTTGATCAAAATTCAAAAGAATTCAATATAAAGTTTGAAAATTAGATTGAGGCTTTAGAAAAAAAAAGGAAACTCTTTCAGTCTCTCTTTTTCGGCCTGCACAGCCTAGCTCACTCCTTTCTGACCCGCATTCCACCCCACCTCCGCCGAACCCAAATTGAAGCGTAAACTTACCTATCCTAGTCCTAGAGCAAGCCGCATCTACAATCAAGCTCACAGCCCGGCACCAAACTCTAATCCAATCTCATCGAGTACAGTTCATCGACGAGCCGCTTCTCTATTGACATATCTGTACAAACTTTTCTAGAACTGTTCAGGCTTTTTCTGGAATTCGTTCCAACTTTCCTATAAATGTAATCTAATTTTTAGATACTCTAAAATATCTTTTCATGAGCTCTAAATATTTTATTTAGGTTCATCATGTCCTAAAATGTCTCTAAGAATTTTTCCATAATTTTTGGAGCTTTCAGATTATTTTTCATGGCTTAAATATCGATTCTAGACTTTTCTAGAATTATTTTAATCCTGAAATTAATTAATTCCGAAAATAATAAAATCTCAGTTTTACCACCAGCCCTCAAAACCCATGCACTTATTTTCTAATGGGTTTAATAGCTAATTGGGCCCATTAGTAATGTTGAAGGGTGCAATATCAATTAGTACCATATCGTTAGTTGATGTCAACATGAGGTGTTTTTCTCCCTATATATACGCATTACTAACCCTTAGGCAAAGAACATCAAAACTACCACAAAGGGAGTCCCTAGTTTGAAAATCCCGGTAGTAAAATATATTTTTTCCTCCTCTATTCTACGTCGTCCTCAACATGTCGCCTGACCTTGTGCCGACAACCGGGATGGCCGAGCGCCATGGCCTGCGACTTTGCCAGGCCGAGCTGGGCAAGGCCTTTCCTTCCTGCGCACGAAGCAGATGGCAGCCATGGTCATGGTTAGATTCTGTACGTGCTTTGCCAATAGGGAGGATAGGTAAAGAATTGTTACAAGATCTTTTAATCTCCGCCTTTTAATTATTTGATCTTCAATTCAAGTAGTTTTTGTTGTGTATGTTTCGTAGCATTGCGCTCTACATAGTAATTACCATGTCACATGAATATGATTTTTTAATTTAAATACACTAATTTGATTATATATATATATATATTCAATGTCTTTTAGAATTAAAAGCAATTAGCACCGTGCATACATGTCAAATGAACAAGCTGAGCTAGCATGCCCATGTATGCATATAGATACGTAATTTTCTAGAAGTAAATATGCCCATGCCATTACTATGTGTTTATAATTATTAAATATTAATATTAATTTGATTGATGATTATGCAACCACGTCTCTACATAAAAAGCAATACAGGACAACATCAATTTTTTATAATTAACTGTTAATTTGACTAATGTCATACTCATTATATTTGGTTATAATTTATTTAGCCTAAACACGTATATTAAATTTGATAGATGCTCTCACATGTCAATTTATATTTGCAAGTTAACGTTGAATGGGCATAATGATATTGAAATATTTATAAATAAAATATGATTAGTTTGACTCGGCTTTCAAAATAAAATTATGACTTTATCTAATCTAAATAATAACTTTTCATGATTTTGTTTAATTAAAGTAAATCAAGCTTTCTTTTATTTTATAATATAAAACTTCGGTAGTTGTTTCTTTTTAACGAATAGTTTTAGTTACCAACGTCTTAGATCTCTTAGCATGTTGTTTTCCTCTTTTTGCGTGATGTATTGTTCTTAGTTGCTTTTATTTGTTTGCTTGTATGTTTGCCTATGCGTGGTGCTTGCTATGAGTAGGCGAGAAGCGCTTGTGAGAGCTGGAAATCAGGAAGGTGTTGATCCGAAGTGAAGTATGAGAGTTTGAGCAGGTGTAAAGGCAAGTATAGCATGGGATCATCCTTGTTACCTATTCACCGTAATCATTGAATTCATATTGCATGTGTCTTCCTTGCTTACCACTAAGGATTTCCTAGCAATTGTATCTTGTACCTTGATTACCGTGGGTTTATGCATTTGGGAAGTTTATGCTAGTGCTCAATGAATAACCATTATGATCTGTAACATGATTAATGCTATATGCAACAAAGGTTTAAAACTCGCTTTTTAGCAACGGAAAATTAAAGGGGAAGAGTACTGTTTGCTCTTGTCCTCCCTAAGGACTTATCGTAAGTGAGCACCGGGACTTACAAAGTACAAACCGTGGGGGCTATATGGCTCGGCTTTAGTCAAGTATGAGGACCCTCTTCTAGCTTGTTAGAGGTTACCCTTGTGGCACAAAAGGGGCTTTACACGATGGGCATAGCGTGGCTTACGTCCTCATGTGTGTTTGCTGCGGTGTGAACCATTTGGAAGGGGGATTCTATGTACGCTTGTCGAGGAAACCTAGCGGCCCTAACTTGTTAGACGAACCTTTGAAAGACTTCATAGTGAAACCCTGCTATGCACCTCGGCAGTGTAGTTTGGGAGTAATTAACCCAAGCATATGGGAATCACGACTCACGGTGAAAGTATACAACCTCTGCAGAGTGTTAAAACTGATATATCAGCCGTGCTCACGGTCACGAGCGGCCTGGACTTCTTATAGAATAATGGTTTATGCGATGGAAAATTCTTGATTACTGTTTTTGCTATACTTTAATCAGTGTTTACATGATCATATGGTTATTTGGGATTTATGCTACTTGTTGCTACTCACTTATGCTAAAATTGAGATATGATAAAAGTTGCTAACGGCTGTAAACCGTGTAAAAGCCTTTTGAGCCTCATTAACCCCATGTTATATTATTTGAGTACGACATGTACTTACGCTTGTCTTTACTTTTTTTTAATACATTGGCAAAATCCCGGATGGGTACGGATGGAGGATGTAGTGAGCTTTATGAGAAGTAATTGGAGTGCTAGGCATGTGTTACCCCCAGTCAACCGTCCCTGTGAAGAATAGAGTCTGAAGAAAAGATTAGCTCCCATTCCGCGTTACTCTGATGTAAGTGTTAATATACTTATGATTACACTATATATAACATTGTTTACTGATACTTTTTACTCTGTGGTTGTATGTGTGGACTTCCTGGGCACACATATAGCATACCTAGTTTTGTCTTTAAAACTGGGTGTTACATAAAGAAAACAAAAGGATTCGAAGATGTGGTGCATTGTTTTTAAAAGATAATGTTGTGTGTTTTGACATTCGCAAGAAAATTTCTTATACTATATACACCTTTAGGTTTGGGAGGCAACAGACAGAGATTTCGTTAAGCTATGTTTGGAAAAGTCTAGGCTTTGGCAGCTAGTTGCTCTTGATGTCAAGATTGCTCAGTAACACACAATATGTTAGGATGTCCCTCCACATGGAGGGTGATTCTGAGCCTAGCAAAGCAGCCAACATGTAGCTCATAGGCTCAGATCTTGTGAATCATTGAATTCGGTTGGAAACAATGGTGGAGAGATTGATCCTGGGAAGAAATAAAGAAACAAACCCTATTCTACATTGCTTTAGCTACTAGTGCTTAGAGTGAGGAGGAGAGAGTAGAACACAAGAACCCCACAATATGATGAGAGAAGAGAGGAGGAGGAAGGAGAAGCAAATTTGTCCAGATTTGGTTGCTTTGAACTAGTCATCAAGCCGGTGATTGCAGCCTCAAACATGGTTGTATTGGAACCAAACTTGGTGACCTCATTTTAACTTAAGAGTACTTTGATATGATTATTTGGTTTGAAAATTGGTTGAGTAGAGCACCAGATTTGAAAGTATTTTGTCAGTTCAAGTTATTGCAGTTTCAGGACAGAGCAATTTTCGTATATGATTTTTTTTTTTTTTTTGGTGCTGAAACGGTGTATGATTCAGCTGAAGCTTGGTCGGTGTTAGAGGACTCAAGGATCTACATGCCTACCAAAATTACAATGAGTGGTAGTTTGTGTGATATGAACTGATTACGAGGTGGGACAGAATCTGTGACTTGTCTATTTGGTTGTTGTTATTCCTTGGTTGTCATTGTTGCCAAGTTTGTAACTTGGTGAATGTGTTGCTCATTTTTATCCCATCACAATGTTGCAGCTCTAGACACAAATTGCCTTCGCTTGGAAGATACCAGTTATCATGCTCACAAATCAAGATTAGTACAATCAAGTGAAGATACCTGTTAGCATGTTTCCATATCAAGATCAATACAATCAAGTCTGTAGCATTTATCGATTTCACGTTTCCCCATATCGCTTTTCTTTCCCGGATTCCTTCTATAGTTTCATCTATTTTCTAGTTTTTTTTAAATCGTTCAATTCATTATTCGATATAATCTAGAAGCTCCTCTCTATTTTCGACGACTCACTTCTCCCCCCTCCCTTATTTAGAATTGAATTGATTCTATCGCTGATATATTTGCATATCAATTGGAACAAATGTATCAAAAAAAAATTCTGTCTCCTGCCCTCCTCTATATATATATATATATATATATATATATATATATATATATATATATATATATATATATATATCACTTCCCTCGAGCTAAAATACATCCGCATGGGTGTCTGGTACTGATTTGTTTTCAAATTATTACGTTGTGGACATCCATATATTCCTCTCGTTAAATCCCTAGAAACACTGAAAACTTTAAAAGATGCAAGTGCCGCAACAATATCTAGCACGCGCTTGCAAGATATTTCCTGCTTTTATATTCAATATAGGAGTAATAACTCATCTTCTGAAGCTCCTGGTGTCACTGACAGTGAGTCACAAGCTCACTCGATCTTCTGTAGTACAAGAAATATAATATTTGTGTTCTTATATAAATCCTACACAAGCTGAATATATAAAATTGTCTTAGAAGGTTGAAGCAAAATGTAGACTTTTTTTTTACAATATATGTAATAATGTGTTGCTCCCAGTGCAGAACATTTGCTTGTGTAAGCATCTAGGTTTGGGAGGCAGCAGGAGAAAATCATCCCTGTAGAGGAACAGACCTTGAAGTTGAGCCCCTTGAACGGATGATCCTCACCTGGCACGGTGCAGACGAACCACCAGATCACGACGTGTCTAGGAGTATCAATCCCCCTACCAGAGACCGACCCTGAGTCCCTGTCCACTTCCACTCGGCTGGCATTTTGGTGGTTGTAGAACAGGATGACCTTGGACCGGCAGGTGATCTTTTCCAAGCGTCAATCTAATAATCCACCCCACAAGGGAAGCTTAATATGTGCCTGTGATGTTACTAATGCTAGCTAAAAGAAGACAGCTTCCATGGTGTAACTTTGAACTACTAAAGCACCAGAAGGACACTTGTTCAGATTTGTATTTTGCAACAGAATCATTTGGTGACTACTAAAGCACCACATGTATTTTTTAAGCTTATCCATTCCATGGTTTTGCTAGCTAATAAATTTCAAAATGACTTAAATTGCCATATGTATTTCAGATCAATATGCATATAACATCGTGAAGTACCTGTACCACTAAAGTCTTACAAAGCAAGATCAAAGAAAAAGAAAAGAAAAGAAAAGCAGTCAGGTTGTTCTTAAGCAGCTTCACATCCATACATTGTACACTAATCAGACTAGTCATCATACTTCAGATTTCTTCCTTGCAATCTAGGATTGAACCATGCAAGACAACACTCCTAGTCTAGATTCCTTGCAATGTGACGGTAGACAGTCCTCTCTCTTCCTTCACTCCCTTGAGAAACCTGCAGCGAAGCCTGAAATCAGAGATACAGTCTACTGGGAATTTTTTTTTATTTTTAACTGATTTTCCGAAGATATTTTAAAAAAACTTGGTTCCAAACTTATTTCTGCGTATAACCCTTTTTGTAACGCCATTAACGAAAGCGCTGCAGCTGTGAAGACCGCGCCGTGCATGCCGGCGCGGTCTCCCGTGCCACCGTGGCGTTCTCTCTCCCCGGCAGCTAACGTGGCGGGTGACGTGGCAAGAAATATCGCGCCACCATGCATGGCGCGGTCTCGCCTTGACCGCGCTACCATCTGTGGCGCTACCCATTCTGGGCATCCACAGTGTAAAGTGGCCGCGGCGGCCCTCTTGCTCCCAGACTCCTCTTCACCGAGAGGCTTATCTTCCACCCGCCGTCGCGTCTTGTTGTTGCAGCCGGCGCCCAGCAGCGAGCAGCGCGCGTGCAAAGCGACGAATGGGAAGGAGAGCGGGCCGTCCGGGGAGATCGCTTTTACCACTCCAAACAAACACCCACTCACTGCGCATGCCAGCACCAGCAAAGGCTATAAGCCAACAGTTTACTCCCTCGCAGAGACGTGCAGTTGTGCAGAGACGTGCGGGTGCAGTTGTGCAACAAGGCAGGTGGGCGTGCCGTGGACTACCTAGACCTCGGCCTCCATCAATATGCAAATTACACCTCGTTTTACTCCCTCCGCCCCACGAGCAATGCAATGCTTTTGGTAATTACTTTAATGGTATTTACTCGTTTACTGTTTTCGAGAAACTTTGACTAAGTATATATTAAAAAATATTAATATTTATGGTACATAATTAGTATTATTAGAAAAATCTTTGAATCTAGTTTTTTAACAAATTTATTTAGAGATACAAATATTGCACGTATTTTCTACAAATCGAGTCAAACTTGTAGCACAAAAACCCAAAAACGACTAATATTTTAAAATGGAGGGAGTATTTGGCATCGTAAATATTAATAACTTTTAAATTTATAATTGGCCCAAGTTAAGATGAAAAATATAGTACTGCGTTAGAACTGTATTCTTTTCTGGACAGAGAGAGTATTATATTTTACTATTTATATGGGATATAGCATGGGTGTTCGTATACTAATAAAAAATAAATTACAGAACTCACCAGTAAACCACGAAACGAATAGCCTAATTAATCTGTCGAGCCAGGGTGCCTTTCAAGGCTACTCCCTCCGTTCCAGAATTTTTGTCGTTTTCGCTTCCCGAAAAATAACCGTCTGCAATTTTTATAAATAAAAATTTATTTGGTGTAGGTCCTTTTTATGATGTTTGGTGTAAGTCCACTAAACATCATAAAAATCTAACAACAAAAAATAATAATCAAGCATCGCACAAAAGAAAATTCCCGATCACTGATGACCAGCAATGTCTAATATAGTAATACCTTTTGCTTGATTTGTTTTATTGGCATCGTGAGATCTGGATGTAGAAATATGTCATCGTTGTAATATTTATATCTCTAAATAATTTTAAAAAAAACTAGATTCAAAGATCTTTCCGATGATACCAATTATAATACTAATCGATGATACTTATTATTTATAAAAATTACCGGCAGTTGTTTTCGGAAAACAAAAGTAGCAGATATTTTAAGACGGAGTGAGGACTATATACTAGTATACTCAAGCAGGCTTAGCTGCGCGGCACGTCAGTGCATGTGTCCGAGCAAAGCTAAGGTGAGCACAGTCACCTAGACACCTACGGTTCGCTATGCTAGAGCTGGATGACTGAACGGGACTTGAAGCAATACCCCACGGCAGATGCTGCTGTAAGACATGCTGCTCAGCTGCCTCCTGCCATCTGCCGGGGAGTCTGGGAGCGAGAGGGCCGCCGCGGCCACTTTAAACTGTGGATGCCCAGAGCGGGTAGCGCCACAGATGGTGGCGCGGTCAAGGCGAGACCGCGCCATGCATGGTGGCGCGATATTTCTTGCCACGTCACCCGCCACGTCAGCTGCCGGGGAGAGAGAACGCCACGGTGGCACGGGAGACCGCGCCGGCATGCACGGCGCGGTCTTCACAGCTACAGCGCCTTCGTTAATGGCTCTATAAAAAGGGTTATACGCAGAAATAAGTTTGGAACCAAGTTTTTTTTAAAATATCTTCGGAAAATCAGTTAAAAATAAAAAAAAATTCCTCTACTGAACACTATAAACCAATGAAGTTTCAGTTCTCTAAACAAGCGAGCAAACGTATGTGGCCTCACAGAACTAAATGATTGTAGTAACATTGGTCCGCCGTAGAAATTACAACTTAACAGAAACTATACCATGACTACAATAATCAATATGGGAGGTACTGTAGGACATAAAAATTGCTCCTTTTTTAGAATTTAGCAGGTGGCACAAAGATCTGACCTTGCCATCGCAGATGGGGAGTACAAGGACATGCCATGCTCACCTTGCCATCGCAGATGGGGAGTACAAAGACACACAAAGAGCAAGCGAGTTACGATTTCTGATGGCCAGATTTGCTAGGGCTGGGCCTTAGTCACCGGAGTTCCCGGAACGACGGATCGAGGAACGACGCACCAGGAACGGGAACGACGTTTTAGATGCAATTTTTACACTGTGGGAACGATTTCGTTCCCGCGTTCCCGTCCCGAACGCTCGTTCCCGGAACGTGGAACGCTGCATCGTTCCCGTTCCGCGGTGACTATGGGCTGGGCGCAGAGGAGGTCGACGGTGATGGTGGCGCATCTGGAGACGAGGCGAAGGAGCTGAGTGCAGAGAAGTTGGCTGGCAGTCATGGCGCATCTAGACTGTCGAGTGAGCCGTTTGTATTCTCGTCCACGCGTCATCATCTGGTTGGGCGTTCTCACAGCAGTGTGAGGACCATCCGCACCCAATTTATTTCCCCTAGAACCGTCATGAATTAGCTACTGAGTTCTCGAAGGTATGCAGGAGGAGTGCCTTGATCACAAACTACATGACAACTTGTTTAGCCTTGCGTCAGTACCAGTACAGCACCGAATTATTCAAACTAGTCCATCAACCCCGTGCTGTCGCACGGGCTAAGATTCTTCCATAAGAGCTAACTTTAAGATACTTTAGCAATAAAAAGCCATGTTTAATATATACTAAAATTAAAATTACTACATTGTTCAATTAACTTTACTTGAATCCAGAGTTTAGAGATGTTTAAAATTGGCATTGGTATGTCTGAGAGAGTTCGTTGTCGCTTTGCTAATAGTGTTTATTAATTTGATTCCACGGTTTGATATTTTCTTTTCCTTTCTTTCTTTTTGTGCTACATCTTACTTTATGCATTATATATGCATGTTGGATATACTTTTCTTTAGTAATGAACTTTGTATAGCAATATTAAAATATTATTATCTTTTTTTAATGATAGATGTGAATAATTTAGATACAAATTTAAAGGTTATTTTGAATTATAGTTCATAATGGTAGAGTCATATTTAACATATCTAATAATTATTTTTCCTTATAAACATAATATATTATATGGCTATTTTGATGAATTTTAGTGTTACAAATGAATTAATGTGAAAGCTATTAAGCCAAAAAAATGTTTATTATTATTATTATTATTAATTTTGAGGCTAAGCCAAAAAATTCATGAGAGGCCGTAGTGAATTTACTCCAATAGTTAGTTCTTAGAACACCAACTGATAATAAAAAAAAAGTAGAAAGTTGTCTTCGGAGTCTAAAAGATGCTCTCGTCTATACTCCATTTGTTTACTCTTATACTATAATATTATATTGTTTTGCTTTTTTATATATTACTCCCCAATTCTAAGTTAGAAGATTTTTTAGTTTTTTAATTCATAATTTTTATTATGTACCTAGATATATGGTATATCTAGATATATAACAACAACTATTCATCTAAATTGCCAAAATGTTATATAATTTAGGACAGAAAAAGTAAGAATGAAATGATTTTTATATCTTTCACATCCCCTTTCTCCTGTTTGTAGCTCATGCTCCTAGCAACCTCCATGTGTGCTGGATGGTCATCAACGCGCCTATGCAGGACAACATCATGGCATGTGAAGGATGGGATGGCCGCGCGCCGCAATTTCTCGCTTCTTGCTTCTGATTTCTCTAGTGTTATCGACCTTCATCTGCTCACCAAGTATTACTATAGCCATTCTATTTTATAAGGCATGGGCTGAAATAATATGGTCTACTAAATTATATTTTAACCATTTATATTTTATAGTCTATTGTTTATGCTTATAAATTTGTGATTATTAAATAGTACAATAGCTCAGGAATCTAATTGTATCAATTGTATACTATGATAGTTAAAAATTGTTAGCCAAATTATGGAACAAAATTTTTTAGAGCCTGTTTGGTTGGTGACTTAAACTTGCCACGTCCAACCTTCGCAAATTGTGGCCGCCAAAAAAAAGTGTAGCGAGCAAAAAACGGCGCCAAATTTCTGGCAAGCTTTGGCAAAAAAATGAGACTATGACATATGGGGTAGGGTGCTGAGAATGTTTGGCGTGCCACAACTGTGGCAGTGAACCAAACAGCTGCAAAAAAAATTGTGGCACGACTAACCTTTGACTTGGCAACCTTTTACTGTTTGACTCTTGATATGCATGTGGGTCTTATAAAAGAGAAGAAAGGTGAACTGAAAATGATGAGAGATTTTCCCTAATTCTTTTTTAGAGTTTAATCTCACTTAATGTTTTGCCAACCATTGCAACTTGTAAATTTGAAAATCAATATTTTCCACTTGTAAAATGAAAAACATAGTAATGATGGCATTTATTTATCTTTTTCATTTAGATCATAGGAGACAGATTAGATCGTAAATGGATTTCAGCATGATTCTCATGTTACCTTTTGTTGGTGAATGATGAAACCAATTAGACCTATTCTTGTAAACTGAAAAATATAATGATGGCGGCATTAATTTACCTGTTTTCATTAGATTGCAGGAGACAGATCAGGTTGTAAATCGATTTAGCAAGATGACCATACCTTTGGTTGGTGACTGATGAAAACAATAGCCTTTGATTCATGGTGATCAGCAGGATGATGAACAACAATAAATGAATATTCCTGCATCCAGTAAATAGATGGATTCTTATTTGTGCGGGCATCGTTGGCAAAAATATATAAAACTATAGTTCAAGTATAGCCGTACCTTCAACTTTTGGATGATGAAACGATGGACCTGTTAATACGTGGCTCACAAAATATATAAAGGCACTCCAGCAGATGTACATGTATTTCGTTGGATCCAAAATTTTTGTTAGTATATTAACTGCATGGACGTAGGAGTATTCGATTAGATGGATATGTTGGATTAGATGGATATATGTTGGCGTAGATAGATTGCCTCCGATATTTCTATTATCTAGAAGATTTTTTTTTGTTTGTTCCATTTAATAATATATTAGACACGTACTATATTTTACTTTAGTATATGACATCAGTACCTTTTTTTAATAGTTCTACCGGTTGGTTGGATTTTCTCACAGGTTTTATCTAGAAGAATTTTTTGTTTTGTTACATTTAATAATATATTAGACGCGTACTATATATTTTGCTTTAGTATATGACGTCGGTACTTCTTTTTAATAGTTCTCTCGGTTGCTTGGATTTTCTCACAGGTTTTCTCTAAACAAAGATATTTATCTATTTTTTAATCTATAATGGCAAAGGTGGGTAATTTTCTAGATAACAAAACAGATCTAATGGTTATTAGTGGCTATGGACTTTTGATTTAATGGCCGGATGTTTCTGATTAACGTGAGAATTTCTACTATTTATCTTTTTTCTTAGCCCATCTGGTAAGAATTAACGTGGAGCCTTCGTTGGAGCCTCTAATTAGTAATAGTAAGATTATTTTGTGGTGGACATCCAATTTTCCTCGTTGAATCCTTGACAACAAGAAATGTTAAGAACTTTAGAAGATGCAAGTATGCAACATTATTCCAACACGTGTAGATATAGCTATTGGCATTACCAATCGCAGGAAAAGATGACAAAAATATTTGGAAAAAAATATGTCAGCACGTGGCTATCGGTATTGGTACCAATCACAAGAAGCATATGTTCTGTGCTATTTCGTCTTGGATGTAAGCATTATTTTAGAAGGGATGTGCGGCTCCATGAATGGCTTGTGTTCACTTAACAGATCAGACATTCGACGGCGGTGGTGACGTCGAATCATCAGCTGCAGATGGCCAACGAGTGGAACAGCCCTAATATAACTCATCCTTCTGATGAATTGAAGCTCTCACAAGTCAGTGAGTCACACTCTCACTGTTCTGTACAAGTAATATTTGTGTCCTTATATATCCTCCACAAGACCATAAGGATGATGAAGATATAAAACGTCTTGGATGGGCGAAAGAAAATGTAGATGGATTTTTACAAAAAAAAAAAAGAAAATAGACAGAAGGGCCACGAGTGTTGCTCGCATTGCCACAACACGATACTTGTGTCAACATCTAGGTTTGGGAGACAACAGGAGAAAATCATAGATCCATGAATATTTGAAGTTCAGGCCCTGGAACGGTCATGAATTAGTTGCTGATCTCATGATGAGGCAGTGCAAAAACATTGCTCCTGCACTGTGCATACTCGCAAGTACTCACAGCATATTTGCATGTATCTCTAGTATTCGATTTTCATTGAAGTGCATGAAGGGAGACATCTCATAAATATATATCATCATATATTGCATGGCTGCTCATGAACGAACTGGTAATTAGAACAAGACAAGAACTGTATATAGGACAAAGATTTCTCCAATGGCTTCAATTTTTTTTTTAACCTATGTACCCTTCATAATTTTTTTTTCTCGGCCACACCATGATAATATAACTCTTCTATGTTAAAGTGCAAAGCTAGCGGAAATCCAAGGATTACCGCACCAACAAAGAACCCTAAAACACACACACAGAGGAAGTATGAAAATATATAGGCGACAAAGGAAGCAACCAACGCAAACAGGGACACGCTCCTGATCCTTGATAACTTTCAGTCATTATTTATGAGTCTCATGTGATTCATAGGGACAGGGATATTGGGAAAGACTCTGGAATTGGATAGATATAGACCCATACTACAGCAGTAGTTATTATTATATAGAAAGGTGAATGAAAATATTCACAGTTGAAAGAAAAATTCGCCCAGCAACACAGTTCAGAATGTTTACTGATCCAACAGTTTTTAGGGGTTTTATGAGTTACACAGATGTTACATCTATGTAGTAGAAATTCCTCCTCACTGCTGCTAAGACAAGTGGTATCAAAGACACCGATTCGGCGATTCCTAGGCTCCAATTTTTCTTTCGGCCGTTTCAATCTGGAACCATAATCCCCAAGGGCAGGTTGATCTCCGTCTTTGCCTCTGGTGTTGATCAGAGGTCCTATATGTTGTTAGCAGCAGTGAGGAAGAGGAATTAATAGAGGAATCGGAATTTAGGTAGGCTGGCAACGGACGATGTCTGCTTAGTAGAGAATGCAGTTTGTTTACAAGTTCCTTTCACACCCCGTCAGCAAGAAGGTAGCTAACATATATAGCCTAAGCAATAAGCATACACGCCAGCGCAGTAGCAAAATACTGATCACTCGTTCTTCCACGTCGTGTTGAAATAGCCAAGGTTCAGAGTCTTGGGCCTTCTGGATCCTGGACCTTGCAGCCCATCTGGTGCCGGCCCAGTTCCTGGTTCGTCATCAGGCGACGACGCAGAGGAGCCTGATGCAGATTTCAGCTTTGTCACTTGTCAGCAAGTTCAGCTTCGTCAGCAGCAGACGCGCTCACAAATCCAATAAAAATATGTTTCTTGAAAATAAATGTGAATAGAATAGATGAGGGAACTCGCAATAACTACAGTGTCCAGGCGGGCCCACGAGTTGTAAAAGGTGTCATCATCGCCCTGGAATCACTTGGAATTAGTACTAGCTAATTTGCCCTGTGTTTTAAGGCCATTGTGGCTTTGCGAGATCTTACATACGGCAGGCAACTTTGTGTCTCACAAAGTACATATAGCAGCTACTTCTAGTAAAAGCTTCACTTGTATTAGCACTTGTTTAGTTCCTCTACGGCTCTACAGAGATAGCCCAATTAGCTATCGTGTCCGCGACCACGAGTACCAAACAAAATCTGCTGCCGGTTCATATTGACCACTCACTCACCAGGACAGGACGGTGGAATAAAATAAGCAGCCTGCCTACTATCACGTTGTTCCTTGTGTACTCCTGCAGCAATCTCCAGCTACGCCACGCGCACACGGACAGCACATTTCTTAGGGTGAAAGGACAATCTAAGCTTGCCACACTTCCCGAATAATCCCAGCACGGATGCACGTCCCTAGCTGCTCGCTTCACACTGACATCACTCCACTCTGTCTCCCTATCCATCTCGTCCCGACAAGCACGCAGGAGTGACCACAGGGCCAACGGTTATAAAACCCATCGATCCCATATGCCTTTACCCCATCCAGCATCCAGCGAGGCCAGTCACAGCCACCAGCATCACACCAACGGCAAAGGAGTGAAGAAAGGGTGTGGCCCCCTAGCCTTGCCTAGCCATAAAACTCAGAGAAGCACGAGCACAGCTGCACTGCAAGTCTGCAACAGAGCAAGCTCCCCCATAGATCACAATGGCCATTCCTTCTCCTTTGCATCCACTCGCCATCATCGCCGCCACCGGCGCCGCCATCCTCCTCCTCCTCCCCTCCCCGTCCCTCGCCGGCGACGCCGACCTGCTCCAGGACATCTGCGTCGCTGATCTCACGTCCAGTGAGTACCACGCAAGCTAGCCACCTCATTTCTTGGTTTCCTAGTTATATATATACTTCTTGGTATGTATGTAAACCAGTGTGCTAACTTGAGACCGTACGAACCTACGTGCAACAATGTACACGTGCAGGCGTGAAGGTGAACGGGTTCGCCTGCAAGGCCGCCGCCGCGGTGACGGAGGACGACTTCTTCTTCAGGGGCCTCGCCGTCGCCGGCAACACCAACACCACCTCCGGCGCCGTCGTGACGGGCGCCAACGTCGAGAAGGTCCCTGGGCTCAACACGCTGGGCGTGTCCATGTCGCGGATCGACTACGCGCCGGGCGGCGTGAACCCGCCGCACACGCACCCGCGCGCCACGGAGATGGTGTTCGTGCTCCAGGGCACGCTGGACGTCGGCTTCGTCACCACGGCCAACCGCCTCGTCGCCAAGACCCTCGCCGCCGGCGACGTGTTCGTGTTCCCGCGCGGGCTCGTGCACTTCCAGCGGAACGCCGGCGATGGCCCCGCCGCCGTGATATCGGCGTTCAATAGCCAGCTGCCTGGGACGCAGTCGCTCGCCGCCGCGATGTTCGCGGCGGCGCCGGAGGTGCCCGACGCCGTGCTCACTAGGGCATTCCAGGTTGGGACTAAGGAGGTGGAGAAGATCAAGTCTAGACTTGCACCCAAAAAGCAGGGCTGAAAATTTGTGTACTTCTGAGATGATCCTTTTTCTGATTGTGTATCTCTACTAATAAGCAACTATCTCTGCATGGTCTCATTATATTCTTTGTAAGATGCGCGGTCAGAGCTTATTTGTTCATTGCAAATTCGTTCGATCGTTTGACTAATTATTGTGGTGACAGTGATTGTTATTGTTATGTATGATGATGATCCTTCTGCTGCTCCTACGCTTTTGTTTTCTGCATTCATTGGATGTGATGGATCCAGAGGAAAAGGGAAAAAAAAGTCCTTTTTTATGCATGCAACAATCCGCGGCAAAAGTGACCAAAAAAACTGAAGGAATGATTGTTGTGACGAACAAATAGTAGAAATGGTCCCGTTGTTGTACGAAGGTAAATGGGATCGACTATTCCAGTTTCAATTCAAACATGACGGATTGTAACCATAACCATGAAGAGCATGCGCGCAGCATGCGTGGGTGCATCGCAAAAGAAAAAGGGCAAGTGGACAAGGGCAAGGTCCCAAGATTTTAGGGGAAAGCGTGTCGTAATAGGGACCATGGCAATTGGCAAGCATGTACTAGTGTAGTGACCAGTTGTTTGTTTGGTTTTTTTTTTCCTCATTTTAAACTGTGTGAGACAAGCAAATTAACAAAACAGCACAATCACTTTCGCATCAAGCAATTAATTTCCCTATCCGTGCCAGGTAGTACCTACATCATCTTGGGACACTTTACTTGTGATCACTGTTCATCTAAATGATCATTTTAACTGATTTAAACACCTTGTAAACACTATATGCTCGGTGATGCACCATTTCCTTTCTAATTGGACTTTTATCATCTTTAGCGGCGTGTTTAATGGATGGTTTAGTTGAAATAGTATCTAGCAAAAGGTAGGAGACCGATGACTGTTGGTAGAGAAAGCACAATATGCTTCGTCTTAATAAATCATAAACATATATATATATATATATATATATATATATATATATATATATATATATATATATATATATATATATATATATATATATAATATAGAGAGAGAGAGAGAGAGAGAAAATATAGCCTTTTTTTGCTTTCCTTTTACCAATTATTAAGTTTTATCAGGCTACACCCTCTACCGTCTAATGGGCTACAACATAACCACAGAATGGCCCAAACATGCCAGCCCATATGAAAAAAGTCTCCAACAAGTTGGCCGTTAAGGTTGGTGCACATATGGAACCATCTTGTATCCCATCTCAAGTGAAAATAATGTTCTTTTAACTTTTCTTTTTGCAATATGTGATAACCATTGTAGGGAAAAACTCCTATCATACACCTTTTTCATTAGGATGGACCTTTGGCCAAGGTTACTCTCTATTAATATTTTTTAATACATAACTCTTGTGAAACAACACATGGAGGCCCTATGGTACCAACATATCCTGCTACCAATCCTGCTCTTGACTATCGTATGACTCATGTTGTTTGGTTTTACTGCATCGAATTGTCCAACCTACTTTCATAAGTCACCCAGAAATCCTACGGAATTCTAAAGTCACGCATGATGCTTTACCAACTCTTCGTTCTATAAGAGTCAGTGACTTAATTTGGCTCTTATCCTTCTCAGGGGCCATGAGTGACATATATATACAAATGACTTGAAAGGTAAAAATGAAATAAATAGAGGGAAAACACAAGGGTTCCTCCAACTTGTCCCAGAAATCATGGCATAGGATAGGGAGTGAGCATATATGACTGCGTGGCTAGCGTATCGCATGTCTCTCCAAGACAAAGCATCCATCTAGTATAGGTCTATAGTTTTTTTTTACGAAAATAGGTCTATAGGTTTGGGAGGCTACAGGAGAAACCCATCTAGCGAGATGCAGGGAGGTAGTAATTAAGCATGCACGTACACTTGCGTTCCCTTTTCGATGAGAGCATGTTTTTCAATCTTAGACGCCTCGTTGATGGTAGTGCACAGGTCCATTTGGCCACAATGACCATTATTGCAGAGACTAAGAGGCAGTTCAACTAAACAGAATAAGAGTGTTCCGTTTACTTTTTGTCATTGTAGTTGAACTGAATAAATAGGATTATAGGAAAATGCACGTATGATATTGATATCCATGTCTTTCTAAGTAGATGCAGGCTCTTGGTTGGGTGTATAGTTTTCATATGTCTATAGCGGTTTTGTGCATGAAAGCTTAATGGATTAGGTATATGTTCCAGTAGGAGAAGTGTTGACGCTAGAATTGATCTAGGCAACACACTAGCAGGGGCTAGCACGCCCAAGAGGTTGCAAACCAACCTAGAACACGGGAAGAACTCAGCGGAATCGATCAAACCGATCTAGAGACCGGTAGGACCGATTTAGGGCACGTTCTTCGCCGGCGAGGCTTCGGAACACCCCTCGGGAAGACCCGTCGGAGAGATGCACGCGAAGGTTCTCCTAGGACCAGCAAGGCCGCCTAGGATGCCGCTGAAACTCGTCGAGAGTCGCAACGAACAGCAAGGCAGAAGTGAAACCGCCGAAACCCTAGTTGTGTAGGTATTTTTGACGATTGGATAGATGGGCTCTCAATCGGCCATGATCTCCTTGTTTATATAGGAGGGGGTGGTCTTATCCCAGTAGGAAACATCTCTAAGGCTTAATCTCCATGTTTCCCACGTCCAAAGATTACCCAAAACCGATTTAGGAACAAATCGGTTCGGGATCTGAAAGTTATATTCGGAACGGACACTACCGATGGTACCGGTCAGGCTCTACCGGTAGTACCGGTCGTTAGCGGTAGTACCGGTAGTACCGTAGTTCACTTTTGCGCCAAACTACACCAATTTCCGTCACCCACCGGTAGTACCGGTCTCGGACCGGTAGTACCGGTAGTTCATTTTTGCGCAACAGCATCAGCCACCAGTAGTACCGATCCTCACGGACCGGTAGTACCGGTAGTACTTCGTGCAATCTTCCAGGGTGCACAACTCTTGCATCCGGATCTCAAATTGAACGTTCCATATATGTTTTTTGACTATCTCGACGAGAGGAACGCAATGGTGAAGTCCATTTTCACTTTTGACAACTTTACAAGATCTGGACATTTTTGAGTGTCAACAAGAAGGAACAGTGAATTTCCTGTTAAAATATGAAATACATACGAAAAATTAGGGAAAATACAATATTTTCTTGCTAGGTTCTTTCTTTTCACCTACACACTTTCTCTGAACCGAAATCTTACTTATGTAAGCCTAATAAAACCATAACATGTCCAATAATCCATCGTCTGAGACATATCGTCCAATAATCCATCGTCGCCCCACCGTATGGCCCAAATCTTGAACCAACTTCTACTCACATCTGAACTATAATAATAATAATGCTTCTAAAAAATATGAGGAATTAAATACATGGCTCGTTAAATGCAGTCACCATCCAGGTACAGATATTTGTTGTGTTGAACCCATTGAGATCAAATCCGCTCTCAGTTATCACATATCAGAAGATGTCAGATTGGTTTAATTTCTTTATAACCACAATGCTACACCTACAGTCATGTCACTTTGATGAATAGCATATAAATGCATATTGATCTCAGAAAACTAGTTGTACCTGAATCATAGTTGAAGGGTAATCTTTCCTTTCTTTAGGTCGGTTCCAACCTTGTGTCCATATAGTAGTTTCTATACCACTGCTTGCCACCATGTAGGCGTTTTGCTGATATGGAAGGACAATTAAAGAATATAAGAAAGATGTAGAATTGAAATTGTTTGTTCAGGATCTAACGGGCCAAGAAACCACCCATCCTAGCTACTGGGACAAAGTTTTGGGCTAGCTAGGAATCGATTTAAACTGGTGGGATATAGAGCAGCACTTCTCTTTATAAGTTAGTACCATCCTAGCTACTTCGTTCCTTGTCAACCCGCGCATGTTGACACCACGTGCACGTGGGATCCTTAAGTCATATAGTTACCTGCTCTTCTATACGTATTATTATCCTTTCATTCAAGTGTTGATATATAAATGTGTTGAGACTTGGAAGGTGAAGAAAATACAGGAGTAAAAACAAGAGTGTTCCAGTTGCTGTTGTTGTGTCAAAGGAAAAGAGATTATGATTGAACTGTGGAAGAAGAGAGGAGCATGCATCCTTGTTTTACTGCCACAAAATGTACATATGTTGAATTAGGCTCGGAAGGCAGCAGGAGTCATATCATATATAGATAGACCTAGGAGATGGCTAAGGTAACGCCTTGAAATGTTCGGATAGATGCTCTCTACCGGTGACGGTGAGACGGCAAGAGCGATTGATTCCTCTGCGGAGTTCAATGGTGCATCCAGGTTCAACGAGCAATATCACACGCCCATGGACATTTTTGCTGTAGTAGATGGCAAACCTCAGCGTTGATCATGTCTTTCGCAGGGTTTCAGAGTTCGCGTGATGGCGTTAGAGAGGAACTGCCAGTCTCTTCTATGGGGCGCATTTTATCTATTTTATACTTTTGTTATTTTTTTTTAGGGGAACAACACGTTATACTTGGGCAGCATCTTTGTATGAATTAATTACGATCGCTGTCTATAGCGAATAAAAACAAGACATGCCTTCCTATCCATCATATGACGGATGTGTCGTCGCCCCCTATAGCCCAAATCTTGAACCAACTTGTACTCACATCGGAACTAAGATAATAATGCTTCTGCAAATATAATTCATATATAATCATATTAGGTTAACTAATATATACCTAAAATATGATTATTAAAATGAATTCAATTCTAAGTTTCCAAATGGGTAGTAGGGATGTTGAAAGCAATTGTTAGTTTCTTCTCTGGAGCAAAGAAAACTATATATAGCATTTTTATTTATATATTATTTTTAGGAGAATATCATGTTCGGTTTTACCATTTTTATTTTTGTTTTCGTATTCAAATGTAGAAGTAGAAAACGGTTAAAGAACTGTTTTCGACCTTTTCATTCCTACCTACTTATACCTAGGCGCAGCTTCTACATATGAATTACAGTCGCCTTGAGGAAATTATAAAACAAAACAAGCATGCCTTCCTATTGCATCATACAAGGATCTTGTAGCTATAAGTTGTGAGCTTGGATTGTGTCCCTTCTTGAGTAAAAATAATCAGCCTTCTGAAGCCCTTTGCTCTTTCTCTGGTTTCCTGGATAATATTGACCAAAAGATCCCAGCAACCCATCACGCGTATATTCTTATCCGATGTTATACTCGAGTTATTTAATACAATTGCATCAATATTAATCTTTGGCCAGCTCCAACGAGGACAGTAGGCTTATCTTCGCGCCTGTATCACTTGAGTTTTTTTTTTTTTTTTTTTTGAAACTGCACTTGAGATTTGTTAGCTACTAAGTAAGTAGCGCAGTCCATGCTCTGTCCCCGTCCACCTGCTGCAGCCATAGCCACTTTGTTTGTAGCGCAATTGAGGTGTCTCTCATCTCTCAAGTGAGGTGCCGAGCCCCCCAAGGTCTATTGCCCGGCAGCAAGCAGTCCAGGCGACCATGCACTTTCCTCTGATGGAGTCATCTTTCCCTGTCCATAGGAAGCGCCTGTATAGATGGCATCAATTTCTTTTTGCCGCCCAGGGAAAGCAAGCCGTCCGCGAGCATGCAATAGATTGGGACCGCGGCAAGGACTGATTTGATCCACACGAGTCTGCCGCTTCTTGCCATGAGCAGACCATGGCACAGTGGTAGCTTCCGAGCGACAGCATCCATCGTTACCTGGACGCTGCTCTTGGGCACTTTGCGCGTACTGAGGGGGAGCCCCAGGTATCTGATTAGGAACGCGGCGATCTGGCATCCCAGTATTTGTTGCAGCTCTCTGGTAGCGCCTGATCCGCACCGAAAATCAGGTTGATCGAGCATTTGGAGAGATTGCTTTTCAGACCTAACGCATCCTCGAAGACGGGGAGGACTTCCTTGACTGATGCTGCCCCTTCCGTGGCGTCCGGGTGTATGAATAGAATTGCGTCATCCGCGTACAAGCTGCGCTGGTACTTGATGGCAGCAGGCTCAAGCAGTCTGATGATGCCCTCTTTCTCTCGCTGCTGAGAATAGACGCGCCAACAACTCCATTGCCAAGATGAATAGCATTGGTGACAGGAAGTTGCCTTGCCGGACGCCACGCCTGTGCTTGACTGGTGCCCCGGCCGGTTGGCCGTTCAGTAGCAGCCGAGAGGAGGAGGTAGACATCAGCTGCATGCAAGGCGCTCGTGATGTGTTAGGCTTAGGCAAATACTCCACCGATTACTCTGGGGCAATGTAAGGTAATGTTCCTGCACCTATGCAACCACTTCGAGCATTCGACCAGTCAGAAAGTTACGTTCTGTTGCACCACCGGCAAAGAAGCCCCGGTACATTAGAAACTTATAAGCCTGATGTTTTATCGATCATGATGAGCAATCGTTCATCCCAAATGAAATAGAATTTTGCTCCGACGAATCTGGCAGTCAATGGCATTACGAAAGAATCCAGCACAAACAGCACAAATTCTTTTGAGTTTTCTCTTGTTATATATAGCCAATTATGGATTTGTTTGGGGTGATCTTGTGTTTCGCTTTTTTGGTGATATTTATTTTGGCTATGGCTGTGATGCATTAATCCTCACAGGAAACAGAGTTATCATTGATCCCGGTGCCCTGTGAAGGGCTCTCCTATCTGACACAGCAGGCGATCGAGAAGTTGTGGTTGTCATTGACAAGTTGTGGTGGGTAAAGGCTGACAGGGAACAAGAGTTTTAGGCGGCCATGGCATAATGTATGCTCCCAGCTTTTTAATTTCTTATAAAGAATTCATTAATTTACGAAATGATTTTACGAAATTATTGAAGGCGCTCTTAGCTTTCTTCTTACTACAGAACATGCGAAACAAGAAAATAAAATTTAAGCCCGCTTTTTGTTAAGCAGTGTGGCCGAGCATCTCCAAAGGCTTTGGCAAATTGACTTGGCATCTGTTGTTGTTTGCAAACTCCCAAAACAAAATACAAATAATTAAAATAGGTCATCTCCAAGGGAATTGGCATTTGGACTTGGCAATTACCCAATTTATAGACCCAGGTGACCGCGGGTGAAGGATTTTTCCGCGAGAGTTGCGGCGGATCGGGAATTGCAAAGCCATCCATGGCTGACAATTTTGCCAAGTCTCCTCCCTCAAATGCAAACTTACCCAAAATGCAAACCTCAATTGCAAAACCATTGGATAGTACTTTTTATGATTTTTTTTTGTAAATTAGCAAATGCCAAATCTAAATGCAAAGCCCTTGGAGATGCTAAGCATTTTTGAGATAAGAAGTAAGATTTAAGCCTGCCTTTTTAAAGCAAGTACTGTAACCAACTCGTAAGGTTTAAGCCTGCTTTTTCAAAGCAGTACGGTAAAAACTTAAGTCGTCCAGTTCCTTTTTTTTTTTTGGAAAACTGTGGACAAAGAAACATGGCAAAGAGAAAAAAAAATCCGTTCGAAGTCCATATATAGATGGCTTTGCATTAGCCCTTATATATTATATATAATAAGTGACCAAAACTAAAGATAGAATCGATGGTCGGAACAAAAATACCATATCTTAGATATACTAGCTATATATGATAGCTTATTGCCTTGTGTGGTCTATAAAAGGCAACATATATGATACGACCTGATATATACAATTATTACTTATTGCACGAAGAAGAAGTTACGATGTCTTGTCCATCCCTATGTATATAGATAGTGTGGTGAACATGCCGAGTACGACACATATACCTATGTTGTTATATCTTCTTAGCCTCTCATTGGATTTACCCCACTCATCTAAGTAGCGGTCTACGCGTTCGCTGCGAAGCTTGAACTCTTCACAGTAGTCACGCAGTGCACGTTCGCGGGCAAGACTAGACTCTTCCCTCGCCTTCATAGTCTTCTCCAGTGAGAGCATCTAAATACATACATACAAAACGATATATATATATTTAGTTTAATTTAATTTAGTTTAATAAATAATGTGTTAGCAGATGGAACAATAATAAAAAAATTAATAATAACAGTACCTGATCATGTATAGTGCTCATGGACCGAGTGGATGACACAGGCCCCATGCGTGGACGTGACCGGAGTACGGGGGGTATCTGTCGGAGAAGACACCGGATCGCCAAACCAGACATGGTCGTCGCGTCGTTGGAAACGGAAACCCTGACGATGTCCGTGAACTAGAGCTAGATCGGCACGCACACAGGAAACTTTGCCTGGTTTGGTGGTTGGCGAGGCTCCTGCCGTGCTTTTTATTTGCCACACACGTGAGATTTGAGAACTAATAACCGACTCTGCCTAGCTTGTACAAGATTCCGATCCGGACAGGGACCCTGGGCTTCGTAGAGGAGGTGCTCGCTGCACCAAGAGGAGGTTCTCCCTGCCAAAGCTGCGGCGCCGCCGCTCCCTCGGTCCCTGCCGCCGCCGTCCCGCGATCCAGTATGGCGCTGCGTTTCCTTCCGACGCCGTGTCCGAGGAGACGACGCGTCCTTGCCCGTGTTCGTCCCTGTCCGGATCGGACCCTTGTACAAGCTAGGCAGAGTCGGTTATTAGTTCTCAAATCTCACGTGTGTGGCAAATAAAAGCACGGCAGGAGCCTCGCCAACCACCAAACCAGGTAACTTTCCACGGACATCGTCAGGGTTTCCGTTTTCAACGACGACCATGTCTGGTTTGGCGATCCGGTGTCTTCTCCGACAGATACCCAGCCCCGTGCTCCGGTCACGTCCACGCATGGGGTCTGTGTCATCCACTCGGTCCATAAGGCTGTCCGCACTCGCATACGGGGAGGCATCCGGAACGGCGCCACCTCACCTTCTCCGGATGGCGTCCTGTGCAGCGGCGTCCGGAAAATCAACGTGGCATACGGAATCTCGCGACCCAGACGCCAAACTTGGCGCGGTACCGCGCGTCCGGAACGCGCCTGCGTGGCGCAGCGCGGGTCCCGCAGGAAGGAGAGAGAAGGGCGTGGGGAGGAGTGCTTGGCCTTGGCCGCCCGGAGAGGGGAGGAGAAGCCTCGCGCCCCTAGCCGGAGAGGAAGGAGGAGGAGCCTCCCGCGCAGCACCGGCATGGCATGGCGGCTGGCTGGCCGCGCCGCCTCCGCTCGTGCCTGGGGACCGCCGCGCGCCCGCCGTCGCCGCCGGGGCAAGGCGTCGGGCGCCCGCGGCCGGGGCGGCGCCGGGCCGCCCCGCCCCGCCCGAGGCGCCGCTGTCCTCCACCGGTGCCCGGCCCGGCTGCAGCCTGCTCGCTGGCCCGGCACCCGGAGCCTCCGCGCCGCCGAGGCTCGCCAAGGCCTCCTCCTCCGCCGCCAGGCCCGCCGCCCGTCTAAGGCAGGCGCCGCCGCTTCGCTGGAGCACTTTGGCGGGGAGCCCGGCGTGGGAGCACTGGGCTGCCGGGCGGAAGGTCGCAGAGTCCGCCGCGCGGCGCCGCCTCGCGCTTGGCAGCCGCTCCGGTGGCTGGAGCTTCTTCCTCGCCCGGGTGTGGTGGTGTGCAGGGAGAGAGAGAGGCCGAGGAGCCGAGATTTTTAATGAAAATACGCCGCGCTGCCGGGCCCCGCCGAGCCCAGATAGAGTATGAGATGGAGTATGAATCCGTCCAGGTCGAGCGAATCGTGAGCGATGGAGAGAGATGAATGGGGCGTGGCGGGTGTAAAATGGTATGAGTGGGAGAGAGCACTCTACAGATAATTAGGCAATTTCCATGTCATTTTAATTCCAGAAATTAACATTAAGAAGATGACACATAAAAGATTATTGATAATTGAAAATATGATATCAAAGACATCCATAATTAAATGGAACATGATATCGAACAACATGTGAAGCATATGAATATTAAACTGAAAATTAAACTCATGAACACATGATTCATATAGCATAACAGTAAAGCATATCATATATCTCACAAAGGTGATTAACACAGAACTGCACATGAAACGACGAGACAGAACTACTGGAACATGAACACAGTAGCATATGAAACGTATGATCAGAACTGCAGCAACAGACAGACATGGCATATATCTTAAAACTGAAACTAACACAGGATATATCACGAAACGATCTGACAGAGCATACGAAACAAACTCATAACAGCATACGCAACAACACGAGAACACTACTGCAACAGTCATGATCTGGAAGACGAAAAACAGAGAGAAGATGAACAGTTCATACCCTCCCGTGTAGGAACTCGATCCCGATCCCGAACCCTGTCCACTCTCCTTCGTCATGATGAAGAGGATGAAGACGATCTCTCCACCAGGAAGAAGACGTGAGGAAGATGTCGACGGCGCTCGAGGAAGGCGACGAGCAGCGGCGGCTGCGTCCTCCCGTGAAGAAGAAGACGAACACCGGTGATGATTCGGGCGTCGCGTAGACGCTCCCCAAAAACCTAATTGCCGATCCCCCGTGCAAGGTCTCGACCGGCAAGGGCTTCGGAGGCACCTGCCCTCTCGCTTCTCCGTGCGCGCGGATTCACGAGATGGGAATACCTTGTGTTGCAACTGGAATGTGAGTCTGATCGTGTAACCCCGGAGAGGAGGGAGGCGTCTCCCTTTTATCCTGTTTATGGCGCCTGGTGGAGAAGGGAGGTGAAGAGCAAGAGGCTCACGCAGGCAACCGAGGAGATGGACGGCTGAAGAGTTCAACTGAGTTGAAAACTCCCGCGGTTAGTGAGTGCTAAAACTTTAACACGCACGCCCCGCGCGCCTCGCTTCGCTTCGCCGCCCGCCTGCCCGCCTCGCCTCGCCACGCCACGCCACGCCACGCCACGCCACGCCACGCCACGCCCCGGCCCGGCCGGCCCGGCGGCGGCGGGGCGGCAGCAGCGCGTGTGTGGCACGCCTTTGTCCGTTCCTTTGCTTCTCAAATTTAGTGGAATACTTTCCACCATATAAGTTAAGGTAACGTCCCTTGGACTTCCAATCCGGTACAAATAATATTCTCCATAATTACACACCATAGAGTTAATTGATTTATTAAATCTAAAATGGGCCAAGCCCATAATAAATCTAACAATCCCCACCAAACTCTAGGGTTTGTAATGATGAAGCATCAGAATCACAATTCTTTGATATACCAGTGTTTCGATGGAGACTGTTAAGTTGAACATCCACCTAGAGCAAGAGTTTCACTCACTCACAACTGAACAATGGACTAAGCCTTGAATTGACAGTTTTGTGCGAGATGAGATTCACTCAAGTCCTTTGCTGGTACTAGGCTGCAAAAGGCATCCCCATTGTTTGAAGCATATAAGTCACACTTACATTGCCTTTCATGAGTATTTAGAGATTACCCAAACCCCATAGGCTGTGACGCTAGGTCGACTCATATAGGTGTACTCCTCAAGAGATGTTACGTAGGACAACATCTCATCTTCATAAGACTCTTGGAATACATTAAGGTAAATACCAACCCGCCTTACAGATAGGAAAGACGTGTATCAGAGATGAGTCAAAGAAAGGGATCTTTCCTCTCAACCTACTACCAGCTTGTTTCACCATTCTACTTCACGGGATCTCCGATCACATAGAACAGGTTACCACTGTAGCAGATTTTATACGGGTCTCATACCCATCTCTCTCGATGCACTCTCTATCACATTACGTGACAGGCCCTTTGTAAACCGATTCGCGGATTGCTAGATGTATGGACATAATCCAATGCAATAACTCCGGAGTTTCTCGGTTTTTACGGCGATTTTAATCTTCTCTTGACATGCCTAGTTGACTTCATGTTGTCCCTTGAACTGTTAACCTTAATGATCACAGTTTGGTTATCACAGTTCATGGATATAGCCGGTATCGGTTTCTCAACAACCGGCAAATCCATTAGGAGATCACGAAGCCACTCAGCCTCGGCCCCAGCCGGTGTCTAATGCGGTGAGTTACGCTTCCATTGTAGACTTCGTTAAGATAGTGCGCTTGCAAGACTTCCAGGAGACAGCGCCACCTCCAAGCAAGAACACATATCCGCTCGTGGCATACAGCTCATCTGCATCGGAGATCCGGTTGGCATCACAATAGCCTTCTAGCACTTTTGGGTATCCACGGTAATGAATACCATAGGTCATTGTACCTTTCAAATAGCGCATCACTCTCTCAAGAGCACGCCAATGATCATCGCCTGGATTTGAAACAAATCGACTCAATTTGCACACAGCATATGAGATATCAGGCCTCGTAGCACTCGCAAGGTACATGAGCGAGCCAATGATTTGGGAGTATGTCAATTGATCCCTTGCTATTTTCCGATTTTTCCTCAATAGCATACTTGGGTCATAAGGCGTAGGAGCAGGATCACAGTCACTAAACCCAAAGCGACTTAGAACCTTTTCCACATAGTGGGATTGCAACAAAGTTACCCCACCATTACCTTCTCGTATAAGCTTGATATTAAGAATAACATCAGCTTCTCCCAAATCTTTCATCTCAAAATTATTTGACATGAATTTCTTCACTTCCTCAACCACATTGAGGTTTGATCCAAAGATCAATATGTCATCAACATAAAGGCACAACATTACAGTCTCACCCCCACCATGCCGATAATACACACATGTGTCAGATTCATTCACAGCAAAGCCAGCGGCTTTGAGTGTATTATCAAACTTTTCATGCCATTGCTTAGGTGCTTGTTTTAGGCCATACAACGATTTAATCAACCTTGCACACCTTGTTCTCTTGACCATTCGCAATGAACCCCTCCGGGCTGATCCATATAGATCTCCTCATCCAACTCTCCGTTTAGGAAAGCTGTCTTAACATCCATCTGATGAATGATAAGACCATATGAAGCTGCCACGGCTATAAGTGTGCGAATTGTAGTCAATCGAGCCACTGGTGAATAGGTATCAAAGAAATCTTCCCCCTCTTTTTGGGTGTATCCTTTGGCCACAAGCCTTGCCTTGTACCTCTCAATTGTACCATCAGGCCTAAGCTTTTTCTTAAATATCCATTTACAACCTATAGGTTGACAACCATAAGGCCGATCAACGACCTCCCACGTTTCGTTTGACATAATAGAATCCATCTCACTCCTTACTGCTTCCTTCCATAAGTCAGCATCAGGAGAGGAATATGCCTCACTAATAGTGGTTGGTGTGTCTTCCACAAGGTACACTATAAAGTCATCACCAAAGGATTTTGCAACCCTTTGTCTCTTACTCTTTCGAGTGACTATAGTGTCATCCACCTCAGGGATGTGCACATGGGAATCCTCAGCATGATCTAAAGAATTAGACAGTTCTTGCTCATGGGGAATTATAGTCTCATGACTTGTTTCACTCGGTGTATTCTTCATGGGAAACTCATTCTCAAAAAATGTAGCATCTCTAGATTCCATGATAGTATCAACATACATATCGGGCACATCAGATTTTATAATTAAGAACCTATATCCGGTCTTTGTGAAAAGAATAACCAAGGAAAACACAATCAACGGTTTTAGGCCCAAGTTTACGCTTTTTTGTTGATTGGCACATTCACCTTAGCCAAACAACCCCATGTGCGCAAATATGAGAGGTTTAATCTTCTCTTTTCCCATTCCTCAAATGGTGTAATCTCTTTGTCCTTTGTGGGAACTCTGTTCGGGACATGACATTTGTCATTATCGCCTCACCCCACCATTCCTTGGATAATCCCATTTGTACTCAACATGGCATTCACCAAGTCAGTTAAAGTGCGGTTTTTCCTTTCAGCAACCCCATTGGATTGTGGTGAGAATGGCGGTGTCCTCTCATGAACAATGCCATGTTCCACGCAGAACTCATCGAAAACATTCGAGAAATATTCTCCACCTCGATCGGGGCAGAAGTAACCGTTTTTTTTTTTTTCTCTCAAGTTGGTTCTCAACTTCAGCTTTATAGGCCTTAAAATAATTGAACGCTTCATCTTTTGTTTTTAAGAGATACACATAGCAAAACCTAGTGGAGTCATCTATAAAAGTGAGAAAGTATCTTTTAGCGCCTTTGGTCAAAATTCCGTTCATCTCGCACAAATCGGAATGAATAAGTTCTAGAGGTGCCAAATTCCTCGCCTCGGCGGCCTTGTGAGGCTTGCGAGGTTGTTTTGATTCAACACACACATGACACTTAGACTTTTTGACCAAGTTAAATTTAGGAATTAAATTCAGATTTGCTAACCGCACAAGACGACCAAAACTTGCATGACAAAAGCGTGAATGCCATAAATCCGACTCATCGAAATATCAATAGAATTCACCATCTTATTACACACATCATGCAAAGATAAGCGGAACAGACCTCCGCAATCATATCCTTTACCAACAAAAGAACCATGTCTCGACACAACACATTTATTGGACTCAAGAACAACCTTGTAGCCATCACGACACAACATAGATGCACTAACAAGATTTTTTTCTTGATGGAGGGCACATCTTTGCACGCTCTTCAATGGCACCGTCTTCCCCGAAGTAAACTTCAGAATGACCGTACCAACACCAAGAACATGAGCACGCGACCCATTGCCCATCAACAAGGCGCCAGACCTCCCGACCTGGTAGGAAGAAAACAAAGAAACATCAGCACACACATGTATATTTGCACCACTATCCATCCACCACTCAGGTGAATTACAAACAGAGAGAACAAATGGTAAAGAATTACCATACCCAGATGTTCCATCTCCATTGTCAGTAGTCACAACATTTGCTGATTTCTTGTCTGGTGTGAACTTGCGATCAGGGCACTCTCTTGCCCAATGCTGATCACTTCCACAGACAAAGCATCCTCCATCTTTCTTGTTGTTACTCTTCTTCTTAAACTGTGCTGTTTGAGTGGGTTTGGTTGTGTTCTCTTGCTTGTTTTGGTTTTTCTTCTTGTTGAACTTATGGAATTTGGAGTTCCTCTTTTTGCACCACATTTGCGGTAGAGGTCTCAACACCCTTTCCATTGTCCTTTGCTCTAGCCCTCTCCTCAACATCAAGAGTACCAATGAGCTCTTCCACATTGAACTCTTGTCTCTTATGTTTGAGTGAGGTGGCAAAGTCCTTCCAAGAAGGTGGTAACTTGGCGATAATACCGCTTGACCACAAACTTGTCGGGCAAAGGACAAGGGAAAAGCTCAAGTTCCTTAGCTAGTGCACGAAACTCATGAGCTTGTTCCACTACGGATCGGTTCTCAACCATCTTGTAGTCATACAAGCTGCTCCATGAGATACTGACTCGCTACCAAACATCGAGTAACTCCAAACTTTCCAACAAGTGCATCCCATAACTCTTTCCCAGAGGGAAGGATGATATAGCTTTTTACGGAATTTTGCATCAAGTGCAGCGATCTTTGCACCTCGAAAGAGGTTTGTCATCGCCCGAAACTTAGCCTCATCCTCGGGAGACAAGTTAGCGAGGCTTGCCCTCCGGCATGATAACAAGACATAGCAGTGAGCCACAATTCCATCTTAGCTCTCCAAATCAAGAAGTTTTTACCATCAAAAGGATCGGGGCTTTAACACAAGAACAAAACCTCGACAGAGAAAATAGCCTATAATTAGGTTTTTGGATTGTTAGATAATTAGGCAATTTCCATGTCATTTTAATTCCAGAAATTAACATTATGAAGATGACACATAAAAGATTATTGATAATTGAAAACATGATATCAAAGACATCCATAATTAAATGGAACATGATATCGAACAACATGTGAAGCATATGAATATTAAACTGAAAATTAAACTCATGAACACATGATTCATATAGCATAACAGTAAAGCATATCATATATCTCACAAAGATGATTAACACAGGCGCACATGAAAGCGACGAGGCAGAACTTTGGAACATGAACACAGTAGCATATGAAGCGTATGATCGGGACTGCAGCAATGCACGGACATGGCATATATCTTAAAACTGAAACTAACACAGGATATATCACGAAACGATCGACAGAGCATACGAAACAAACTCATAACAGCATACGCAACAACACGAGAACACTACCGCGGGCATGATGCGGAAGGCGAAAAAACAGAGAGAAGATGAGCAGTTCATACCCTCCCGTGTAGGAACTCGATCCCGATCCCGAACCTGTCCACTCTCCTTCGTCATGATGAAGAGGATGAAGACGATCTCTCCACCGGGAAGAAGGCGTGAGGAAGATGTCGGCGGCGCTCGAGGAAGACGACGAAGCGGCGGCTGCGTCCTCCCGTGAAGAAGAAGGCGAACACCGGTGATGATTCGGCAGTCGCGTAGACGCTCCCCAAAAACCTAATTGCCGATCCCCGTGCAAGGTCTCGGCCGGCAAGGGCTTCGGAGGCACCTGCCCTCTCGCTTCTCCGTGCGGCGGATTCACGAGATGGGAATACCTTGTGTTGCAACTGGAATGTGAGTCTGATCGTGTAACCCTGGAGAGGAGGGAGGCGTCTCCCTTTTATCCTGTTTATGGCGCCTGGTGGAGAAGGGAGGTGAAGAGCAAGAGGCTCACGCAGCAAACCGAGGAGATGGGCGGCTGAAGAGTTCAAGCGAGTTGAAACTCCCGCGGTTAGTGAGTGCGCTAACGCTGCGCCCGCGCCGCCCGCCGCCACGCCACGCCACGCCACGCCCACGCCCACGCCCACGCCCACGGCCCGGCCCCGCCCGGCCCGGCCGGCGGCGGCGGCGGCGGCGGGCGTGTGGCACGTGTTTTTGTCCGTTCCTTTGCTTCTCAAATTTAGTGGAATACTTTCCACCATATAAGTTAAGGTAACGTCCCTTGGACTTCCAATCCGGTACAAATAATATTCTCCATAATTACACACCATAGAGTTAATTGATTTATTAAATCTAAAATGGGCCAAGCCCATAATAAATCTAACATATGCAAGGCAACGTTTGGACGAGTACTCGAAAGCTATTGACGACTTAAGAAAAGTTGTAAACGTATCAGCTGTTGTCGTCGCTGCCCTTCCACTGGTTATGATAATCGGCCACAACTATCTAGCATAATAATATCTTCCATCCACGATGGAAGCAGTCTTTATTGGTACTTAGCCTTCCATGAAAATATCATGCAAGGCCTAGTGTTACTTAGCCTTCTGAATCAAGTATTGGAGTTTGTATCTTTTATGTCTACCAGGGTGTTCCCTGGGATATGTAAACCTTTTTACCAGCTGTGGTGCCATGCCTCTTATTGTTAAGTAAAATGCTTGTTTCTTCTCGCTGCCTTCAGGTCAGAATACATAAGCTGTCTTGCAGCTAGTTCTTGTGTTTTGAGACTACCTAGAGGCATAAGCTATGCAGAGTATCTAGTGTTTGATCAAGTTACAGTCTACTGGATTAACCTTCCTGTATTTCTCTGTTTTAATGAAGTTGTATCTACTAATTATCTTTTTTTTTTCAACCAATTTTTCTTACTCCACTGCCCTTGCATTTTGCTCTGCTGCAATGTAACGACTGGTATGGCAACGCTCTCAAACCGCCTCCTACTCCTGCTACCACTCCCTTTGATTCCTGCTCCCCATCGCTTCCGCTCCTTCTAGCTCCCTTTGATTCCCCACTACTCCTGGTAGAGCTCCCCGATGGCTCTCGCTCCCAACCCACCAATGGAAGGGGAATGCATGCTGCATGGACGAGCTTTCGTCACGAAAGCATCTCCGGTTGCGCTCCTTCGATAGTCCCAGGCGGTCAGCGTGTATGCGCCTGCTCTTCTAGATCCTGTCCATCTGCTCCACCAGGGCGCTCCACATGTGAGCATGGTTGGTCGTCCAACATTCGACGCATCGACGCCTAGAACCGCTAGCATATTCCACCATACTTGCCTCGAGAATGAACAGGAAGCAATTATATGATCGACCGTCTCCGTCTAAGTCACAGAGATAGCACTTGTTCGACGCATCGAGGCCATGCCTTCTCTTGCGATCTGCTGTAAATTGTCGTACAAAATTAGATTTACTTATGTAAAGTCCAACAAAATTAGATTTTCTATTTTATAATTTTTTGTGATTTACTATGATTTTTCAAAAACTCAGCTGAAATAAATAAAAAATATAAAATCACTATCACTGTAGCAAAACCAAAGTCAAAACTACTATAGGGAGGTAAAGCGCATAATTTGAAAAGTTAAGAAAGATTGTTTGTCTGATTTTAGAGTTCAGAAAGAAAAAACGAATGTTTACAAAAATTGAGTGAGAAAAAGTTGACTTTTTTCCTTTCCATTTCACATAAATGTTCAAACAGCTCTTCCTTCTCACGAGCCTAACACGAGCCCATTTACATGATGGGTCTCCCTCCGGCTCCAAAAGAAGGTATGGCAGCACCGCAGCATGGTCCAGTCCATATGACAGAGATGCCCAGGCCCAGCCCACCTGATTTTCCTCAAATCGGACCGCTCGTTTCACACCAACGGACCAGATCGCTCCCACAAACCCCAGCACACAAACCCTAGCCACCTCCACCTATATAGCCTCTTCCCCTTGCGCCCCGCCTCCATTCGCACCACCGCCGCGCCGCCCAAACCCTAGCAGCCGCCGCCGCCGCCGCCGCCATGGTCGCCGCCAGCCGCCCCCTCGTCTCCGTGAAGGCCCTGGAGGGCGACATGGCCACCGACGCCCCCGGCCTCCCCTTACCGCCGGTCTTCAGTGCGCCGATCCGCCCCGACATGGTCCGCTTCACCCACAAGCTGCTGTCCTGCAACAAGCGCCAGCCCTACGCCGTCTCCCGCCGCGCCGGCCACCAGACCTCCGCCGAGTCCTGGGGCACCGGGCGCGCCGTGTCCCGTATCCCCCGCGTCCCCGGCGGCGGCACGCACCGCGCCGGCCAGGGAGCCTTCGGCAACATGTGCCGCGGCGGCCGCATGTTCGCGCCCACCAAGATCTGGCGCAAGTGGCACCACCGCGTCAACGTCAACCTCCGCCGCGCCGCCGTCGCCTCCGCGCTCGCCGCCACCGCCGTCCCGGCCCTCGTCCAGGCGCGCGGCCACCGCATCGAGACCGTCCCCGAGATGCCCCTGGTCATCTCCGACTCGGCGGAGTCCATCGAGAAGACCTCCCAGGCGCTCAAGATCCTCAAGCAGGTCGGCGCCTACGCCGACGCCGAGAAGGCCAAGGACTCCGTCGCCATCCGCCCCGGCAAGGGGAAGATGCGCAACCGCCGCTACATCAACCGCAAGGGCCCGCTCATCGTCTACGGCACCGAGGGATCCAAGGTCGTCAAGGCCTTCCGCAACCTCCCCGGTGTGGATGTCGCCAACGTCGAGCGCCTCAACCTGCTCGACCTCGCCCCCGGTGGCCACCTCGGGCGCTTTGTCATCTGGACCGAGAGCGCGTTCAAGAAGCTCGAGGAGGTGTATGGGAGCTTTGACGCGCCGTCCCAGAAGAAGAAGGGCTTCGTTCTGCCGAGGCCCAAGATGACCAACGCTGACCTCGGCAGGATCATCAACTCTGATGAGGTGCAGTCTGTGGTGAAGCCACTTAACAAGGAGGTGAAGCGCAGGGAGAAGCGCAAGAACCCGCTTAAGAACATGGCTGCTGTGCTCAAGCTCAACCCCTACCTCGGCACTGCCCGCAAGATGGCGACCCTTGCTGAGGCTGCCCGCGTCAAGGCCCGGAAGGAGAAGCTCGACTCCAAGCGGAGCAAGCTTAGCCCGGTATGACCATTTCTTGCCCCCTTTCATTTCTGTAATGAATGATACTGGCTATGGTAACTTAGATAGGATCTTTTGAGTTCTGTAGTTTGTGATATTTGATTATTACTGTGATGCCTTGTACTACATTTTATGCTGTCTAGTGAATACTGGTATGTAGCTTTAACTTGTTTGCTGTAGCACATTTGTAATAATGTTGTGAATTATGCCATACTTTGTGTCAGCTAATTCCAGAACACCACACATGAGTTAGTCCATTTCATATGCTTTTGCAGCAGTGTTTCTTGGGGGTTTAGTTTGCATTGGTTTAATGATGTACCCAGAATTGCTCTTTATTTTGTGCTGTAGAACAATAATTTACTGCCTTAGTGTATTTGTTGCCCTTGTTAAAGTTTTGTTAGGCATTGTGTTACTTGCATTGTGTTTCTTAGATGGCTGGAGAAATGCTAGTAATATACTGGTGTCCTCTTGCAAATATTTTGTGACCATTCAATGCTTTGGGTGATCTTTAATGTGTAGCCATTCTAATTATGGGGGTTGTTTCTGATGAACATTTTGATACCTCTTGTTGCCAGCTGAGTTTTTTATTAGAACTAGTGGCATTTGGACATTACTACAATGTGATTGAGATTAATATTAATATATTGTAATGAATGCTATATGATGGTTTAAATTATTCCCCAAATTTCCTGAAATGACCCACATTCTATTGCCATCTGGCCCATTTGTTTGAATGCTACCCTATGTCTATATATGGTCAATCTTATTCGAATTCAGATTATTTGTTTGTCAGCACTTTATCAGACATGACTGATACTATCGCTATTGATTCAGAGTGTTATTCTATCAGAAGCTGAATCATTTGTGTTGCTGATAACCATGTACTTAACATTACTTGTTGATTTGTTGTAGGAGGAGGCTGCCAAGATCAAGGCTGCTGGGAAGTCATGGTACAAGACCATGATCTCAGACAGTGATTACGCTGAGTTTGATAACTTCTCGAAGTGGCTTGGCGTGACACAGTGAGCGGGGGCAAGGGATCTAGTTAAGTTTTGAGAGTAGTAGTGTTGCAGAACCTATCTTGAGAGGAAGAGGACCTGTCGTTTATCCTGCATCATCATCATAACAATTTACCTATGTTTGTGCATTTCCGTGAGAACATAGTATTTGCATATTTGAGCAAGTTATCTGAATTATGCTTGGGATTTGTGCACTTTGTGTTGCTTTCTGGCAACCTTCCCTGAATCCTTATATTGCTGTGCTGTGTCATTGCGTCTGTTCTGTTCATGATGCTTGTTTGGCTTTGTAATGTTTGGCTACGGGGTTGGGTTTGATATTCGTTGCCCCACTGTTTTTCTCTTCGTCAGTCCAAAACGATGTCCTGTGTTTGTCCAATATCAATCATCTGCCCTGGCATATCAGTCAAGAGTAAAGTATGATGGTGGTACTTAACTTGGTAAGCTGTGTCAACCTTGTCTGTAAACTATCAAATTGTGTGTTTAGGTACGAACACTGTTTGGGTTTCGCTTTAATCCAAACGAGTTACAAGCCGGAACGGTCCACCAGTCCAATCCTCGTGTGCACAGTAGTGCTCCTTGACTAAGCAAAACTGCTGTTGCTGCTTTTTTTTTTTAAGAACATCCGGAGTTTCATTCATTGATCATGAAAATGAGTACATTCTGTATCCACAATACTACCTCGTAAAGAGATACTAGCTTGGCACACTCATGAGCTAGTCTTACAATCTCTACTTGAGGAAACAAATTTAAAATCAACAAAGCTGGAAAAACAGAGACGACCGCGTGACCCCAGCGTCGTCTCCGTCTTGAAAGCGACTTCGAGGCGGCGCGCGCCGCCCAACCCGCCCGCCCGCGCCGCCCGGCCGCTGCCGCCGCACCTCCGGCTTCGCGGTGGCGGCGGCCCCCCCTGCGGGCTAAAAGCGGCCTCGCGGCGCCTCCCGGCTCCCTCCCCTCCCTTCCTTCCTTCCTTCCCCCTTCCCCGCCCGCCCGGCGGCGCCCGGAGGGAACCCCGATCCGGCTGGCCTCGCCGGATCGGTCGGGACGCCGCCCGGATCCGCCCTCCCCGCGGTGATGCAGTGCCCGGGCCGGCCGGGCGACCTAGGGGCGGGGGCCCTAGGGTTTTGCGGCGTCGTCTGCGGCGGCGGCGGCGCGATCGCCCGGCCCCAGGCCACCGGCGTGCTGGCGGTCCCCCTGTAACACCTCGGTGTTAAGCATGCATTAGGCCCATAATTAATTAACTTTAAACCTTCATTAATCATGGCATAAGCATCATCAAGCATTAACCCTAAATGCATCATCATTTTATGTGTTGCATTTGTTTTAATTTAATTAATTGCTTGAGTGTTGCTTTGTTAATTAATTGTCTTGCAAACAATTTGATCAAGTTTGGATCCATGTGTCCAGCCTTTCAAAATGATTTAACAAAATTATTGCAAAAAGATTTGGTGCATTTTGGAACAAAAGAAAAATAAATTGAAAATCCCTTTTATTTGCCCTAGATTCAAAATGAATTTGTAGTTCAAAAATTTATTCAGAATTTTGAGTTGAGCACTTAATAAAAGTTGTCCAGTTTTTATTTC
The DNA here is from genome assembly GCA_015844335.1 of Chrysopogon serrulatus. Lineage (NCBI taxonomy): Eukaryota > Viridiplantae > Streptophyta > Magnoliopsida > Poales > Poaceae > Chrysopogon > Chrysopogon serrulatus. The sequence goes on from JADLZL010007190.1 coordinate 280,595, forward strand.
TCTACAACTTTTATTTTGGGAGCATCTCTTGAAAATGCTTGCAAACTTGTCAAAAAGTTGCATTTGGTTTCAATTTCAAATTAAATTCAAAAAAAAAAAGAGCCGCGCAACCGAAAGCGAGGCGGATTCGCCCCTTTCGGCCCGCGGCCCATTCCACATCCGCCCTCGCGCCGCGGGCGAGCCGAGCCCCAGCGCAATGACGGCGTGGCGCGGCGCCACGCGCTTCAAGGCCCGCGGCATACTGGCAGCCGGCCCAGCGGGCCCGCCCGTTCGACGGCCACGCATCACCGGGCGCCCGCCCGGCCGGAAATCGCCACGCTCCATTTTCGCCGCCCGCTTTTGCTCCCTCGCTCTTCGCCTCGCCGGCGCCCGCGCGCTCACTCGCCGCTCCGAGCCCGCCGCCCGCCGTTCGAGCTCGTCCGACTTCTCCGACCACCAAACGCACCACCGCAGCCGCCTCGCCTTGCTCGCCCTCGCGGCGCACCACCCACCGTCGCCGCATTTCACCGGTAGGCCAATGCCGGCCATCTTCCTCGGGCGGCCGCAAGCTTCGCCGGAGCCGCTCACGCTGACCGCCACCGTGCCACCGTGCCCCGCGCCGTCGCCACCGCGCCTAGCGCGCCGCTAGAGTCACCGCCGGGCGCAACCAACCCCACCGACGGGTGCGCCGTGCGGGGGGGAGCACGTTGGTGCCACCCCCACCGCCGGCAACCCCGCCGTCGGCGGCGGCGGCGCCGGTCAGCGGCCCGGCTACGCCTCGGCCGACCGACATGTGGGGCCGGGTTGACCCCCTGGCCCGCGTGTCAGTGGCCCACGGTCCACTGGACCGTGTCCAGCCAGCCCTGCGCATGGCTTTTCTTTTATTTTGTTTTTCCAGAAATTAGTTTAAACCCTTTTTAATTCATATCTGGCACAAAGTTGATCCAAATTTGATGGGGTTTGTTTTGTCAGACTTCTACTGAGTAGATCTATCATTTAAAAATATGAGATGCATTTTTGGTGAATATTCTCTGTGTAGATTTATTTAATTGCTTAAATGGATGAAAACTGAGTAAATGCATAATAAATAAAATATAGCTCAGAAAAATGTGATTCTTCTTTTGTTAGACTTGTTATGTGATGTGTATTCTGGGAAAAATATATTATATGCAGTTACTGTACAAGAAAATTGGAATATGATTTAATTACATTTCTGGGCTGATTCTTGTATGATTTTTAATAAATTAATTATAAGGAATTAGGCCCTGGTAATTTTTACTGACTGCTCTTGTGCTAAGTAGTGTTAGATAAAAATATGAAATTTGTTGTTTAACACTTTTCACTGTGCAAAGTTATTAAATATGCATTTCTGGCCTGTTGCTTCACTTTTTTGTGTAGACTGTTATACTGGATAAAATGTGCTATAAATTTTATCATGGCTCTGTTATAGCATAGTGTAGCTCCTGTAATTTTTGTAGAATTTCCCGAACTGTCTAGACAGAGGTCACAGTTCAAGCCTATTTATTCACATGAAATGATAAGTAATTGGATTAAATGATTTAATGACTTTTATATCAATCCTTGTGCATTTTCAATTATGTAATGCTTGCTGGTTCCTTGATTGAGCATCATAGCTGAAATGTGATGTTGGAATGAATAGTGATATCGCTCTCATCTTTTTGTAATAAGAGTATGTGTGTATGTGCATGTCAAACACACACTCTTCTTTATGCACTTCTCTAAGTGTAGAGAAGAGATATGCACTTACTCAGTAAATAAGTTAGGTTGTTAGTAGAGAAGAGATATGCACCTATTCTGTCAAATGACTTGTTAATCATTCTCATACATGAGCATCATGCGTTGTGCATTCGCCATACTTATGCACGTGCATCGCATCATACAGGTTCGCAGGAGGACCTCCCGTATTCGGAGATCGAGGAGAATCTTCCGGAGGAGCCCCAGCCGGAGGTCCCACAAGAAGAAGGCGAAGAAGAAGAACTGCCGGAGTGTCCGGACCACCGCGCGTCGACTTTTGTGCAAGGCAAGCACCGGAGCATCTACTTACCTATGCTTTCTAACAGTCCAATTATGCTTTATGATTGTTGCATTAAGTTTAGGAATTGTGTGACACCGTTGATGCATTATATCCTTGCTTTACCATTGATTATCCCGCCTTGATACACCCCCGCTAGTCTAGGGGCGAGTATCTTTGCTTAGCTTACTTAGGCGGTAGAAGTCGGGTGATTTCACGTCATCCGCGAGATAGGTGGTTACCTATGGTGATGGAAAAGCTTATGTTGATATCATCCGGTTAGTGGCTATGGTTGATAAATGGAGACCGGACGGAGTCTTGTGGGGTTGTTGGACCATAGTGATTCCGTGCGTGTCGATTAAGGACCGCACCGTTGTTGTACCCCAAGTCATGTTGAACGCATGCCTCATGTTTAGGCTGGCCGGATAAGTCGTTCCGACCATGAAGCCCAACACTATCGGGCCGGTTCTCGATCCGTTCGCACCGTATTGGAGATGGATGGGGGACCCGGGGGGCGCCAAGAGTAAGTCCGAGGTCAGTGTGGCTGGCTAAGGCGTCGGGCGGTCCCGGGTACGGTGGTTCTATGCGAGTCCGCGTGCTTGTCTTCTGGATACGTGCCATGGTGATCCGTAGCTCACTTTAGCGGGTGAGTGTGGTTTGCATGAGGAATACCCCCCTGTAACACCCCGGTGTTACGTTAACCTAAACCTGCCACATGTCATCATAAGCATTGCATGAGCATTCATGATTAGAGGACCATGACATGAATAACTGAAATAAGTTTACAATTCTAGGGTTTTGTTTGCGCTCTTTTATATTACATGTGTATGTGTACACCATTTAAATTTCACTTGCAAGTTTAATCTTGTTTATAAAAATAATCAATTAAAAGCAACCTTGATGTTTGCAAGTGCTTGGCTAACCCCAGCTTACACTCTAACCATGTTTTACAAGTCAAATGATGCAAAGCAAGAACAAGAATTGGATTTGAAATTCTAATGCCAACTCTTCCCATAATTGGTTAAGTGTTGGAATTTTAATTTCATTTTCAATTCTGGGGAGCTAACCATAATTAATTTTCCAAATAAAAGTTGCTAACCAATAGCACTATTTCAAAGTATGAACTTTATACTTTGAAAGTGTACTATTGGTTGGTTTTGAAAAGTACCACAACATCATTAATTAATTGCCCAAAAATCCAATTTGAAGATCCTTTTCAAAAGTCAAAATTCGAAAGCCTTTTTCCCCTTTTCTAAATTTCACCTCAAAATATTCAAAATTTGGGAAAACTCCAAAAATACAGTTTGTGCATATCTTTGAGCTCTACAACTTTGGTATACAAAGTTTTTCAAGTTTTTGAATAAAATTTAAACTAATTTCAAAAGTTATTTGAATTGGAAAATGTCCCCTTTTGGGTTTTAAACTACAATTCAAAAATTATTCAGTTTCATGAAAAACTTTCTAAATTAAAGTTGTAGCTCTTGAAAAATGGAACAACTTTTATTTTCAGAGATCTTCATCTTTTATTCAAAATTTGAAAGTAATTTTGAAATCCCAAAAGTTGGAATTTAAACCCTTTTTCAAATTTAAACTGCAATTTCAAAAAATATTTGGATTATGACAAAACTTCCTTAATGAAAGTTGTAGAGCACAAACTTTTGAACAATCTGTATTTTGGAATATTTTTGAGTTTAGTTCAACTTTTGAGAGTAATTTGAAAAAAAAGAAGAGAAGAAAGGGAACTGCTACAGTAACTGCCACGTCCCTGCCGTCCTCCCTTTCTCCTCTGCCTTCACTGGTCGCCGGCGTCGCCGTGGCTCCCTCTCCGGCGTTTCGCCCGTGCAGGCACGCGGCCAACCACGTCACCTTGCTCGCGAAGACGCTGGTCATTTCTTCATCCTTTCCATGCCCTATAAGAACCGAAGCACAGGTCGCCGTCGTTTCTTTCTTCTCTCTGCTTCTCCACCGGCGTCATCTCTCCGCCGATCAAATTCGAGCAGCAGCCACCACCGTAGCTCTCAATTGCTTGCCAACATCCCTACGACCCCCTCACACACCGCGCAAGCCCTTCACCTTGAGCAATTCTGCCGGGGATGCCACACGCCGCCGTCGTCTTCTCGGCGGCCGAAGCGGGCTGCCCCCTTGATCGCTCGCGCGGTCGGGTTGCCCGGGCGTCTCTAGCCGATCCAAGCAGTGCCCTAGCATCGCCCTGAGCTGGTGATCATCGTCGGCCCATCCCCGAGCACTCTACCGCTCTGTTTTCGCCGAACGCCGCCGTGCGCCGTCATGCCGTCGGCGCCGCCGGATCGCCACCGCCGCCGGCGCCGCACCCACTCCGTTCACCAATCCGCCCAACCAAGCCCATCGTCGCGTTCGCCATCATGCAGGGAGTCCTTTGGTTCGCTTGTCGTCGTCTTGAGCCTCACCGTCGGTGAGAACGGCCGGCGCCACCGCCGTGCCTCCCTTGGTTTGAATGGAGAAGGGAGGGAGAAGAGGGGAGGCGGCCCGGTGGGGGCCGTGTGCCGGTGAAAGAGGAGAGGGGGGGCAGTGGGGCGGGGAGCAGGCCGGGCCAGGCCGCCTTTGGGCCGATTTGGGCCGGTCGGGTGAGAAGCAAAAGTGTTTTGCTTTTCTTTTTTCTTTTCCTGAAATGATTTTTTTTCCTGATTTTGCTAATTTCATAAATAAATATTCTGGGCAAATAAAAATATAACCAAAAATATGTGTGTGATCCACATGTTGTGTAGTTTCATAGAAAAATATGTTTGCAGCATGTTAAGTACTTTTGTCATGTTTAATAATTGCATGTTTTAATTAAGAAATGCTTAGTGTTTGATTTTTGTAGAGCAATATATTAATCCAAAAATCATGAAAAATTAGGAGTAAGCTTTTCATGCTAAAAGTGACCTCCACTAAAATTTGTGCACTGTTTTGAGCAACTTTGATTTTATAACTAATTTACACCTTGTTTAAAGCCCTGTGAAGATGATTAATAAAATAACTATTTAGTTAATTACTTGACCAATTAAAGTGTTAATTGCTTTATGGTATTGTTTGAAGACCTTGGGTCAGCAAAACATCACTGGCCCAAAGCATGATCATGCATGATCTATATATAGTGTTGTCTCCATGCTTATTAAATAATAAAATGTTTAATTAGTATATGCTTCACTTAGGTTTGTTTCCTTTTGGGTATTTCTTGAAGACCATGGATCATTAACCACCTCTGATCTATGGCTTGATTGTGTAGTGTTACTAGTGACCATCATCACATGTATAGTAGTAGTCATCATTTCATGTGAAGTAGTTTCTTCATTTAATCTTTGATTAGTAGGTTTAATTAGCGGCTTTCAACAACCGTAAAAATGGTTAATAAATTAGTAATCACCCTTAATCACTTTTAGCGTTGCTTGATTTTGGGATTGAGTGATGACCCTAGGTCATTAACCCTAAATGACCTTCGGCATTTTATGTTGCTTGTGTATCGTTAGTCCATCGTCGTCGGTGGTAATGATGATCTCTTAGCATCATTATACCATGAAGGAAAGTTGTACTCAAGATAATAATAAGTTGAGTTGTCTCATCCATATTGCATCTTTCGCATCATGTCACGCATATCAATAAAACATGCATCATTTCATGTGCGTATAGTACACATGAGAGCGATGGGTTGCGATGGTCAAGTTTTAAAGAAGATCCGCGGTGATCCAACCCTGACAAGGTGAATCCACGACGAGTTTGATGTCAAGACTAACAAGTTAACCTTCTCTGCAACGCAGGCAAGCCCCGGATGCATTTAAACCCTGCCTTGTATTTCGAAAGCTTTTATATTGTATGTTGATGATGTGATGCATTAGGTAACAGGAGTTGTGTGACCTCCTACTTTGATGCATTTACCGTACCTTGATATACATCCTGGATACCTGTTTTGATTTTGAAAATGTTAGTATATGCTTAGCTCGCGCTAATAGCATAGGCCTTATAAAATGTTTTCTAAAGGTGTGATAACAATATCCCCGTTGAGGGCAATTATGAAAACCTGATGTTACTTGTTGGTATCCCTTCACTTTGATCGGGTCAAGGGTACGCAACAAGAACATGATGATGAGTAAATTGAGACCGGGTGGAGTGACTTGCACCAGGAGGGGCTAGTGCCCTGGTGTAGTGTCGTCCACTTGTGAGTCGGTTAAGCACCGTTCGTTGCCTTGGCCCTTGGATCATGAGGTTATTGGATAGTACTAGTCGCATGCTAATGGCGGTAAGCTCCCTTGTATAATCCATACGAGAACGGACACCGGGACGGGGAAGTAGCGTGTACCCACACTACGAGTGCACCCGTCGGCCGGTTGTGACGGCGGCGTAGGGAGATGGTGTACTTGTACTCTTGTGGCTAGGACCCGTTCTGGTCTGGAGAAATGCAAGCGTGAGTTGATGTATGTGAGATGTTTGGTCCTGCATACATCGTGTGGCTAGGAAGCCCCAGCTGGGTATATGAAGCGATTCGAATCGTCGTGTGCTCCACGATATGGGAGCCGTGATCCTCGCACCAGCATCGTAGTAATAATGAAAGTTGATGATGGAAAGTTTTGAATCCGATACATGGTTGATAAGTGATTGATGTAGTAAAGTAAGGATTGGCTTAGTCGCTTTTCTGCAAAGGTGTCTTTGATTCTTGCTAAAGCCTTACCTTGATTCCTATCAACCAGCATTCCTGAGTCTTCTCCCCTCTTTTTCGTCGGGTAAGTCTTGCGGAGTACTTTTGTACTCAGGGTTTGTTTGACCCCTGTTGCAGGTGTTGACTAGTGAAGCTAACCCGGTCATACCAGTGGGCTTGGCATGATCGAATATCTTCCTTCTACAAAGTTCTCTTCTTGCTTCCGCAATCACAGTTAAGTTTTGTTTAATCAAACTCCGATCAAATATTGTAATCTTCTTTTATAAATCTTCCGCTACTCTGTGGTATTTGAATAAAAATGGTTGTAATACTGCAGTATCTCTGTAAGAAGTTGATCCTGGAGGATCGTGGTGTCATCGGGGTTTCACCCGACAGAACTTTTAAGTTATGTGGTACACAAGTATGGCTGACAGAGGTCTTAGGGACAATGTCAGGTGCTTGTGGGCCATATAATTTAGAAGGTTCTGCCACACCCCCTGAGCTCAGTAGTAATCGATTCGAATCGCCATCGTTCCTGGACAGTGAACACTTGACTTGAGCTGCACCATCGTAGTAATGACTATGGAATGTGGTTAATGATGATGATGGGTTAAGCTGATGTTGATAATTATGGATACTACTTGCTTGCTTAATCATGATTAATATACCATAATGATGTATAGTACAGGTGCTCACTTAGCATAAATAGGAATAATTAAGCTGAGCTATCACTTTAAATAGTACTACTGCTTTTATGCAAAATGAGTCAAGCTATCCCCTGATAAAGCCTGTCATACTCCTTGGAGTCTTTTTACTTGAGTCAGTCGGGTAAGTCTAGCTGAGTACCTTCTCGTACTCAGGGTTTTTCCCGCTTGTTGTTTGTGCAGATGGCCATACCTACCACGGGTATTGCGAGACCTGCTTATATCCAGTGGATTAAGCACCAAAGGGCAATGGTCGTTCTTACTATTCTCCCCACTTGCTTTTGTGGAGTGACTATCGAGCTGGCACTGTATTAAAACTTAAGATGTGTGTGTGGGTTGAGCCTTAAAACTATTTTGTTTCCGCTACTTGGATTTGAAGAACTTGGCTTGTAATAACTTTATTTCCGCACTCTGATGTTATCGAACTATTGTGAAATGTTGTAACAAGCGAATGGTGACGCTAAACTTGTACGATCTTGGTTGATGATGTTTGGTTTGAAATCCTTCGAGATTTCCGGACTACCGGGTTTATAACGGCTTAAGTGTGACAATTGCTTGCTTAGCGAGTGATTTTTCACTTATGCTTTTATAAATTGGTCGGTTCTGTGACACCCCCCGGTGGATGCCCCCACCCCGCCATCGGGCGGTGGTGGGTGACCTGCTCTCTCCGTGGCGCGACGCGGCGCCTGGGCGCGTGCGGGGGCGCGCGGCCCTCGCCCCCTCCCTTCCCCATCCATGGCGCCGGTCGGGCCGGGCGGTTAGCGAACTGCCCCCCCTCTCCCTTCCTTCGCGGCGCCGAGGCGCCGGCGGGGGCGGGGGCGACTGGGCTGGCTGGCTCAAGGCGCGCGCGCCGGCCACCTCCCCCTTGACCCCGACGCTCATCTTAGGCGGGTCGAGGTGGCCGGGCTGTTGATGCCGCTCGGCGGGACGGTCCCGGATGCCGCTCCCCCAACCCTTCATTCGCTCCCTCCTCGCCTCCTCCGTCCTTTCGGCGAGGCCGGCTGGCGTGGCAGCCTCGGCCCGGCGGTCCCTGCCCCCCCCCGGGTGGGGTGGGGGCAGTGGGTGCCCTGAGCCGTCCCCGGTGCCATCCGCCTCTCTGCGCCGCCCGCATTTGCACCCCGGCCTTTGAGGGGGCCTCGGCTAGGTCGTTCTGCGGGGATGCCCCAATCACAACTCCGTGCAAGCAAGCAGTCCTTGGCGGCAGGACGGCCCCTCGCAGTTCCGCCCGTCTCCCTCTATCGGGGAGGTGGCGGGGCTCGCCCGGCAGTCGCGATCACGCCTCTGGTTGTCTGCGGATGGCAGGGGTTGAGCACTGGGGCCCCGCCGGCGGCGGTGGGCCCCCAGCGACTCCCCCGTACCCACGGCCCACGGCCTGTCTAGGCCTCGGCAGCGCCAAGACGGCCACTAACAACGGCAGCCCGACGCACCTTTCGCCCGCGGCACCCGGCCTCGAGTGGGCTCGGGCGGGGTTGTGCGGCCAGGGAGGCCACCGCTCAAACTACGGTGTGTCGGGCGGTCGGCGTCGGTGGGCGGGCTTCGCGCCCTCCTCCTCCTCCTTGGCTGGTTCGCGGACAGGCTGTCTGCCCGGGGCCAGCGCGCGCGCCAACTCCTTCTATGGGGCCCGCCTCCCCCACCGGGTGGTGGGTGGATGTCAGGCACGCCCCCCGCCTTGTGCCCCCTAACCACCCGGCGCCGACTACCGCGGCTTCTCTTCGGGCGGCTGACCGCTCGGGCAGGCGGCGATGGTGAAAACCATTTCTCCTCGGGATCGCCCGGGAAGCGGCGACGATGGCGTTCCGTCATTTCCTTCTGAAGGCGTCGTCGGCCCTCCGCCCGTCTCTGCGGCCCCGGCGGGCTTTCGGAACGAAGGTTCGGCGGGGCACCTCTCGAGTTGGCCTTTGTGGGCGTCATTCCCTTCTTGAAGGCTCGATGAGGCCGCCATGGACCCCAATCTCGTCTCCCGCCCCGGTGCTCCTTGTGTTCGTCGCCGTCGGCAGGCTCGGTTGCTGGGGTAGTGTCTTCGCGTGAGCTCCGCTCCGCTGGTTGTTTGTTCGGCCGGAGGGGGCCTTCTTTCTTTCTTTTCTCTTTCATGTTCGTTTGGCCGGTGGTGGCAAAGCGTGTTTCAAATCTTGTTTCCGCCCCGGCCCCGTTGTATTGCATTGCATTCTGCATTCTTCTTCTTAATGAAAAAGAAACGCAAGTCTTTTGCGTTTTCGAGAAAAAAAAAATCAACAAAGCTGCGGCTCAGTTCGTCGATATGGATATGGAGAAAACAAATTTAAAATGAACAAAGCTCCGGCTCAGTACAAAGCTCCGGCTCAGTTCGTGGATATGCTGTAGAAGGGAAGTAGGGGACCAACTTTAGAATTCCTCCCAAAATTTTACAAGGACCTGGCAGCCTGTTTCCGACATCAGATGCCGCACACCTCCATAGACCCTTCCATCATAAATCATAATCATGCTGCTGCTAGTAGTGCTATGTGGCTTCCCATTCCCATGTGCAGATGAGCAAGGTTGGGGCTGACAGCTCAATATTTCAGTACTGGGAATGACTATAGGAGCTAGCTACTTCAGTATCGCCAGGTTCAAAATCGTTATTGCAGATACAAAATCCTGTTATCTTCTGGATTAAGGGCCACGGTTTTGTTCTCAGTATTCCAGTGGCCTACAGCAGCAGGTGCATCCATGAGTGCTGTTGGACCTGCTGGCTAGGAGATTAATATCACCATGTCCTCCAGTGCAGTGATAGAATCCTCTGAAGTCTGAACTGAAGCCCCCCAAGATCTTTGTTGATGGTGGCTGCATCGATGGCACTGCAACCGCACAAGAACTGCGACAGCAACTCAGTCTAAAGACTTTTAGTGAACCATAAGCTGTAAACACAAGCAAGGGGACTATCAGCAATATTTGTGAGGAATTGCTGATAAAGCATTTTAGTGAACCATATGTAATTCAATGGGATTTGTTATAAATATGAGTTGCTGATCTGTCAACGAATACAAGACCATTATAAAGCTGTTACACATATTCTTTGATAAACAGAATTGCATGACAATGTCAAAGATCTTCTCATTTCTGCCCATAAAGCATTGCATCAACACAGTTATTTGTGCCTGCCCACTACAAGTTTGTACACCATATCACTATTACAAATAAAAGAGAGACACAATTCATGTTTTTAAACAGAAGGACCTTTCCTATTGTATCCGACACTTTTCAGGGATCACTACTAGTGCTCTTTTGCTGGCCATCTCCCTCAATACTTGCTCCTCCAGTTTTCTTGATTGGCCTCCCCTTTTTGGTGCTAGTTGTTAATGGCTTCCTCTTCCTTGTTGATGCTGCCATCCCTGCCTTGGTGCTTGTTTTGCCATTATACCCTGTGTCACTGCCTCTGCTCATTTTCCATTACCATACGTGTTCTTTTTTTTCCATGCGTTTACCGCAAGGACATGCGAGCTGTACGATACTATACCAAAGGATGGAATAATAATGTAACACATAATGGTTAATGTGTCACGATTGTTCCAACTCTAAAAGCTAATCAACATATTCAAATTATTGCAGTCCCAACCATTCAGTTCACTTTCTCAATCTCCCAGCCATTCAGTTCACTTTCTCAATCTCTAGCCAAGCATTTGAGCAAATGCAAGGTCAAGCATCTGCTAGTCTGCAGTAAGGTTTTATAGACTTCAAAAAAGGCAGAAGCAGCATGAAGGGTTTACTGAAAAAGAAAGAACAGAGCACTCCTTACACTGAAGTTCCACTCATGAATGCTGGACCTTCCTAGCAGGTTGTCATGCACCAGCGCGGCTAGGCAAGTAGACACCCTCCTGATCCTGCAGTTCTTCTTCGGAGGTATCATTTACTCAAATTAGCTTTTAATAAGTCACATGAACAGTAATGTGTTAGGGCAGGTTCAAGAGCATGGTTCACTATTCCTCCTTTTTCTGAGCTCATTAGGTGAACATGTTAGGGTCTGCTTGAGAGAGAACTAAATACTATAATACTGCAGTTTTGGTCTTCTTTTTGTTTGGATTCCTGTCTTCCTAAATAGTCCCTTGATTGTCTAAAAAAATGTCCCTTTGATCAAACATGAACTTTGCAAGGCTAGGCAACTCATGCTAACATGATTCAGTGTTTACTTTGGCAAATTAGGTCGCATGTCATGTGGCAATGGCAGCGATGCAATCTCCAAAAGAAATCCTGTTTCATGTCTGTGAACTGCCAGACAAAACATCACTCGGTATAATAGCTTTTGCTAATATATACGTTATGGATGCTCTAGAAAGAAATTAATGGTGGCAATGCAGGGGAACAGTCTGAGTGAAGGCACATTTCTGAGTTCCTGGATTTTTTTTTCAGAAAGCACACCACGTCATGTAGGCCTCTGGGGCTGCGAGACATGCAAACATGTTATATGGATGGTCTGGACCGAAAGAAATGGTGTCAATGCAAGGGAACAGTCTGAAGCATAGTTCTCGAGGTGTCGCCAAGTCATCCATCCCCCCCCCCAAAACAACACACACACACACACACACGCACGCACGCACACATCGCCTTGCACAATGGTCACCTAGGCAGGGCGGGGCACCTAGGCGTCTGGGCAGTGGTACATCGCATTGCCTCGCCTTTACACCTTAAGAATTATGGTCTGAAGGCACACTTCTGAATTCCAAGAGTTCTTTACACATTACATCATGAAGCAAAACTGAAGGTTCCTTCCATGAGCAGCAATTTAGTGAAGGAGGGTGGGGATTTATCACTGGTGAAAGGTGATCACCTCACTTTGGTGAAGTGGCATCAAGAGCTGCAGCTTGCTAGTTGCCACGCTATTCAAAATCTAATAAAGCAGTGCACAGATGCTATAATGGCGAGAGTTAACTTGCTTGTTAGCCTTTTTTTGAGAGTAGCCAGACCATGAGTTGTTAGCAACTATTCCCTCTGTTCATCTTTGGTAACCAGTTCTTGAGGAAGAGCACCTTGTATTGTATTAATAACTTGTGCTGTAAGTAGCCTTGTCGACTTGCATTCTCACATGCATGAACTAGCTCCTGCTGGTAACAATTTCTAAAGCTTTGAGCAAAAATACCACACTGGAACAGTGATATGAAGCTTACAACAATATTTCACAGCTATCTACACATGTTTTAAAATCAGAATACTTCATTATCAGACTAAGGACCAGGTCTTCTTGAACTCCTCAAGAGTAGAAAAACGAAAGTACAGTTTCTTCAGCAAACATAAACGCTATTGCTCTAAAAAACTAATGCCTAAGCATGCAGGCTGATATAAAGATGGCCCTTATATTGAAAGGAGTCCTCTCATAAATATCCTTCAGAAAATATCAAACTTGCAAAATTTGCACCACTAAAATTTACAAAGACAAGAACATACTCCAGGGTAGATAAGAAACTGTACCTTCACTTCTTCAGATTGATGACATTTCCAAATCATCTTCAAGTACAGTTAAGCACAACATAACACATCCTAGTTAAGGTTAAGATTCTGTTCTCTATTTAGCCCTTTTGGCCATGTGCAGCTTGAGTTCCATCCCAATGGCAGTCCTTCAATTCGAAATGACACTCACAGTTTTATATTTTCTGTGATACTGTCAGTCTTATCTGCCTTGCTCAATATTTCTTTGAACAGAGGTAATATATCCTCTATCCTGCTATCTTCACAGTAGTTATCAATCAAAGTGTTACAGGTAGCAACATCATGTTTCAACCCCATAGAGACCATGCCATTAAGTAAAGTAGTAAAGATAACAGCATCAGGTTTCACGCCAATCAAGAGCATATCATCAAGGAGCTTCAACACTTCGTCCACTTCACCAGCTATGAAATACCCATGAATCATTGTATTATAGGTAACAACATCAGGTTTAGCTCCTGCACGTGGCATCAAATCAAACAGTTTTCGGGCCTCCATAACCTTTCGTTCTTTGAATAGCTTGTCTATCATTGCACTGAACACATTGGCATCAGGAGGAATGCCTCTATCCATCATCTCACAAAATAGTTTCTCAGCTTTCTCCCATTTGCCATACATAGAAAAACCATGGATTAGAGTTGTAAACACTACAATATCGGGAGACAGTCCATTAACAATCATCTGATCAAATTGGGACATTGCATCGTCCAGTCGGCCTATCCTGCAAAGGCCATCTATTATCGTCCCATAGCTGACTATGTTTGGCACCAATCCTTGATGACGCATTTTGTTAAAAGTAAGAATTGCCTCATCTAACCTTCCAGATTTAATGTATGCATAGATCTGTACGTTGAACATATGATGATCAAATTGCACTGTGTTATATACCATCAAATCTATGATATTATTCATTTCAACAAGATCACCTTTGGTAGCGTACCCATGAAGCAGACTTCCATAGGTAGCAACATCGGGGTTTTCACCACTCTGAATCATAGAATTAAAAATCTCTCTAGCTTCTGCATGCAATCCAGATTTACAAAGATAGTCTATCAACATATTGTAAGTAACAACATTTGGTCGTTGCCCATCTCTGGACATTTCTTGGAGAATTCTGACTGCCTCTTTCCACTGTCCCAAAGAGAGGTATCCGTGGATCAGACTGCTATATGTGGTGCAGTTTGGCATAATATGTTCGTCAAACATCTGTCGAAGGACCTCCTCGGCCTTGTCCATTGCATGAACCTTGCATAGACCATTAATGATTGAGTTGCAAGTCACAACATCTGGCGGGATCCCATAATCAAGCATTTCTTGAAACAGGGTGTAAGCTTTCCCTACCTCACCCTCTTTAAACAACCCATGGATTACAGTGTTATAAGACACCACATTAGGTGGGCAGTTGTCTCCATCTTCAGCCATCATGTGGATCAGCTCGACAGCCTCTTCATATTGCTTCTCGGCACAAAGCCCTTTGAGAAGTGTGTTGTAGGAGAAGACATCGGGGGTGCAGCTGAGCTCAGGCATACGTCTAAGCACAATATTCATTGCCTCAATCGTCCTCTTCTTGATGCAGAGGGCCCTTAGCAGAGGCGTGAAGGTGATGGCTTGTGGCCTCAATCCCGTCTTAATGATATGAGCCAATGCGGCAAAGCCGAGGTTCAAGCAGCCTCGATTGCAACAACAACCGATGACGATGGCGTAGGTAGCTATGTCTGGAGCCACCTTCTTGGTGCCCGTGCGGACCATGCGGTTGAACATGGACATGGCGAGCGCAGGGCCATCACGCACGGTGGAGGAGACTGGGGCGCGTGCAACAGTGGTGAGTAGCTGGTTGAGTGCGTAAACGGAGCCGGGCCTCGCTTGACGAAGCAATTCGTCGAACAGATCGACTGCGTCCTCAGGGCCGAGGTCCCCCGAGCGATAACACTTCCCGATGAACTGCTCCAGCTCCCAGGAAGGGCGACGGTTGGCCCTCCACACGTCCGCCGCTGCCGAAACGACCAGCGGCGGGGAATGTCTTTGGATTGAAGGGAGCACCTCGTCGCAGAGTTGGCGCGCGGCCTCAGTGCTGAGGCTTCCCGAGCGGAGGCGTCGTCCGATGATTCGCTTCAGCTTCTTCAGCCAAGAGGGGCTTGCCCGGCTCGACATGATCGATGTCGTCGCCGGCGCGCCTCTGGTTCGGCGGGGATGGTGCACAATGCACGGCGGCGGCGGTGGTTTGAGAGGCGAGGAATGAATCGGTCAAAACTGCATGGGAGTGGATTGTGGTGTGTTAGCGATTGAGCGAATTGTTAATGAATGGCTACAGTGCACACGCCCTGGCATGTTTTTTTTCTCGAACACGACTTCACGTGTCATTTTCATTAAGAAGAAGGGGCGAAAAGAAGCGGCAGGTGCAACAACACGACACGAAACAACGCCACAAAAAGCGGTGACGGCACAAACACAACCACAAACACTAAACAACACAAAGAACAAAGAGAGAGCCCGACACCACACCCAACAATGGATTAGAATTCAAGCTTCATGATCACAGCGAACCGGCAGGGGCAGGGCTCGGCGTCTCTGGGCGCCGAGGGTGCATCAACGGAGCCTTCAAGAAGGAGATGGCGCCCTCGGGACGCCAATTCCGTTGGACGGTGCGCCCCTGGGAAGCTTTCGCTCCCGAATGGCCCCCGTAGCGGTCGGCGAGCGAACGACGACGCCTTCAAGAAGGTAATGACGCTATCACACCACCGTCGTCAGACCCAGCCGCGAGGGCCGGGCGGGGGGTTTTCATTCTTTGTCGTTGGGGTTTGACTGAGCAAATTTGGAGATTCTTTTCATAAAAAGAGTAATTTGAGAGCCAAACAATTTGAGGAAATACTGAATGGGGCTCAAAAATTTAAAAATGAATACGTAGAGAAGAAAAGGAGAGGGTACTCGACCATGAATTGTATCGTTTGACTTTTAAATAAAAACTTTTAAATAAAAAACATTTAAAAATTATTATTTCATTTAATTTATTCATGGCACACTGATTTTGCCAATGAAATTTTAGGTTAATAGTTAAGCGGTTCACAACTTTATGGGTCTTTTCATGTTCTTGTGATCATGCTTTTTTCTTCTTTGGATTTTTTTTAGTAATCCCTGCGGAACATCTGGTGTTTCTTTTCCTCCTTAATTCAAAATATGAGTCGACCACGTCATGAGGTCATAATTCAGAAAGTACTTAAGAGCCAATAGAGGTCACATCTGAAATCAAGATGGATGTGTGATACTGGTTGTAGTAACACTTTCCCTTTATAGCTATATATAGCGATGTGTACATACGTAAATGGCATCATATTTACCATCAGGGAAAATAAGAATATCAGAATGAAAATGTATGTATGATCATAAAAAATAAAAATATCACCATAAAATTTCTTACGATGCACTTATCGAACCCATCTCGAGAGGAAGACTTGTCGTTTATCCAGCATCATCATAACAATTTGCCTCTATGTTTGTGCATTTCCGTGAGAACATAGTATTTGCATATTCGAACAAGTTATCTGAATTATGCTTGGGATTTGTGCACTTCGTGTTGCTTTCTGGCAACCTTCCATGAATCCTTATGTTGCTGTGCTGTGTCATTGTGTCTGTTCTGTTTGTTCATGATGCTTGTGGTGCAGTGCGGTTTGGCTTTGTAATATCTTGTTGGGGTTGATACTCGTTGCCTACTTCCCGATGAAGGCCAGTGGTGGGGAAGGTGGGCGCGTCCGGTTCGACATGGTCAGCGCCGTCACTCCGATTCGGGGATGGTACGCACAGCACGGTTCGACATGGTCAGTGCCGTGCCGTCACTCCGATTTGGTGGCAAATGCAGCTGGTGCTGGGATGGGACGCACAGCACGACGGTGGAGTGGGGAAACGAATTAGTGGTAGGGGGATGAGTGATCACTTATACTTGGGATTGTGGGGAAAAAGAACGACCACCCATCTGCTTCTTGGCTTCCCTTCTTTGGGCTTTGACCCAGTAAATTTGGAGATCTTTTTCTTCACAAAATAAAAATAGTTTGAATGCCAAACAATTTCAGGTGGTACTCCTCTCGTAAAAAGAATTATGGGTGGATTTCCGTCGGAAATATCCAAAATTTAACCAAATATTTAGATAAAATATATTGATGAACTTAATAAATATATATTGTGAAAATATATCTCAATGCAAATGTAATGATACTTATTTGATGTAATAACTATTTATATTTTTTATACATAATTAGTCGAACTTGACAAAATGAAACACGACACTATGCTAGAATTGTATTTTGTTTTTAGGACAAAGAGGGCATATTATATGAGAATTATCTAATGCAAACTAACTTCTCGTGAAAACTTGTGCAAACCACGGTAAAAAGTTGTCTAAATTCACTAAAAAATTCACACATGTAGATGATATGATGATACACAGCCTTGCAAAATATCTTGTCGAAACTTCGATTTCGTTTGTGAGATATAAAAATAACAAATTTCTACCAAATCATACGGACTATTTTCTGGTTTAAAATTTATTATTTTTATATATCACAAATAAAGTTGAGTTTCGACAAGATATTTTGCAAGGCTATGTATCATCATATCATCTACATGTGTGAATTTTTTTGTGAATTTAGACGACTTTTTTACCATGATTTGCATAGGTTTTCATGAAAAAGTTAGTTTGCACTAGATCGTTCCTATATTATATATAGCCAACTGAGGAAATACTAAACCCAGGCTCTAAAATGTCCATAAGAACCTCAAAATGAATTGGAGAAGAAAAGAAGAGATAAATCAACCATGAAACTATTTCTTAATATTTATAGAATAATGTTTCATTTGTCATGGAAAATGGAAGTTTAGGATTTAGTTAAGGGTTTCTCAACCTCCAAGTTGCAGACCAGATTTTCATCCTTAAATAATCAAACTGAGTAATATACTGATAGCTTAAGTTTGTGCTTATCTTAGGAGTAGGTGGTGCTTATGTCGGCATCTTATCTCTTAGAAATATCTTTGTCTACTTTCTTAATTCTTGCTTTACCCTTGCTTGGCTCTTAAGAAGATGCCTATATGTATCCCCAAACCTGCCATGAGTTTCTTAATTTACCATGAGTTTCTTTGGCTAAGTTAATACAGAAACTTCCCCAAATCTGAGATTTGGTTCCAACACCTTGACGCTCGGGCGAGTCAAGTTCCAGGAGGTCTGCACCAGGATTGGGATGGCCAAAATCCACCCGGAGGCGAAGCACAAGACTTAGGGGGAGATTGATAGCTTAACTTTGTGCTTATCTTAGGAGTAGGTGGTGCTTATATCAGCATCTTATCTCTTAGGAATATGTTGTCTACTTTCTTAATTACTGCTTTACCCTTGCTTGGCTCTTAAGAAGATGCTTATATGTATCCCGAAACCTGCCATGAGTTTCTTTGGCTAAGTTAATACAAAAACTTCCCCCAGATTTGAGATTTGGTTCCAACATATACACCCTCCAACTATTGAAATCAGACAAATTTAATCTCCTAAGTATTCATAGGTGGTTTTCTGTTTTCTGAAAATAATAAATGTCCAATATGATATCTAAAAATTGGTACTTAGTTATTTAAAAAAAAAAAAACATGGAATCAATTCAATTTTCCTCAAAAATGTTATCTATTTGTTGTTTCTCACTTTCTCTGTTTAGAGTTATTCTGATCATATTTGTTTCAAATAAATTATGAGCACAACTACAAGCAATAGAGCGATAGGAACATAAATAAACCATCTCCAAATAACTATATATAGATAGTAAACGAGCATATTCCCTTTTTTAGAAGAAATTTTGTACAAGTTTTGATTATTTTCTGATTGGAAATAAATTAATTATGATTTTTAGAAATCAAACCAGTTTTTTAAATTTTGGAAAACAGGAAACCACCTATGGAAACCAAAGCAGCTTATTGTTGTTGCTCTTGCACACAGTTCTGGAACAGTATGTGCAGATGGGCAAGGTTGGGGAGCAGCTCAATATTCAGTAATCAGTACTGGGAATGACTATAGGGGCTACTTTAGTATCGCCAGGTACAGAATCGTTACTGCAGGTACAAAATCCTATTTTCTTCTCAGTATTGCAGTGGCCTACAACAGCTGGCTAGGAGAATATCGCCAGGTCCAATGCAGTGATAAAATCCTCTGAAGTCTGAATGGAGGGGCGGCCCCCCAAAGCACAGCAATAATTGTGAGGTATTGCTGATAAAGCATTTTAGTGAACCACTATGTAATTCAATGTGATTCGTTATAAATAGGAGTTGCTGATCTGTGAATGAATACAAGACCATATTCTTGATAAACAGAATTGCATGACAATGTCAAAGATCTTCTCATTTCTGCCCAATATAAAGTATTGAATCAACATAGTTTTAGATGCCTGGCAAGTACAAGTCTGTACTACATATGACTATTATAAACAGAAGAGAAAGGCACGATTCATGTTTTTGCACAAAAGTAAGGACCTTTCCTATTGTATCTAACACTTTTTGGGGCTCACTGCTAGTGGCCTTTTGCTAGCATCTCCCTCAATACTTGTTCCTCCAGTTTTCTTGATTGGCCTCCCTTTTTTTGGTGCTACTTGTTAATGGCTTCCTCTTCCTTGTTGATGCTGCCATCCCTGCCTTGGTGCTTGTTTTACCATTATACACTGTGTCACTGCCTGTGCTCATTTTCCATTACCATACGTGTTATTTTTTTTTTTTCATGGGTTTACCACAAGGACATGCGAGCTGCACGATACTATACCAAAGGATGGAATAATAATGTAACACAAAATGGTTAATGTGTCATGATTGCTTTGGAGGTTATATATAACTCTAAAAGCTAATCAACATATTCAAATTATTGCAGTCCTAACCATTCAGTTCACTTTCTCAATCTCCCAGCCATTCAGTTCACTTTCTCAATCTCTAGCCAAGCATTTGAGAAAATGCAAGGTCAAGCATCTGCTAGTCTGCAATAAGGTATTATAGACTTCAAAAAAGGCAGAAGCAACAAGAAGGGTTTACTGAAAAAGAAAGAACAGAGTACTCCTTAAACTGAAGTTCCACTCACGAATGCTGGGCCTTCCTAGCAGGTTGTCATGCACCAGCGCGGCTAGGCAAGTAGACACCCTCCATATCCTGCAGTACTTCTTCGGAGGTATCATTTACTCAAATTAGCTTTAATAAGTCACATGAACAGTCTAATGTGTCAGGGCAGGTTCAAAAGCATGGTTCACTATTCCTCCTTTTTCTGAGCTGATCTGGTCATGTTAGGGTCTTCTTGAGAGAGAACTAAACATTACAATACTGCAGTTTTGGTCTTCTTTTGGTTTGGATTCCTGTCTTCCTAAATAGTCCCTTGATTATCTAAAAAAAATGCCCCTTTGATCAAACATGAACTTCGCAAGGCCTAGGCAACTCATGCTAACATGATTAAGTGTTTATTTTGGCAAATTAGGTCGCATATCCTGTGGCAATGGCAATGATGCAATCTCCAAAAAAATCATGTTTCATATCTGGGTACTGCCGGACAAAACGTCGGTCAGTATAATAGTTTTTGGTAATATATACGTTATGGATGCTCTAGAAAGAAATAAATGGTGGCAATGCAGGGGAACAGTCTGAGTGAAGGCACATTTCTGAGTTCCTGGAGTTCTTTCAGAAAGCACAGCACATCATGCAGGCCTCTGGGGCTGCGAGACATGCAAACATGTTATATGGATGCTCTGACAGAAAGAAATGGTGTCAATGCAGGGGAACAGTCTGAAGGCACACTTCTGAATTCCAAGAGTTCTTTCAGGAACCACAAGTACATAACATCATCATGTAGGCCTCTCAGGAGGAAGCAACACTGAAGGTTCCTTCCATGAGCAGCAGTTTAGTGAAGGAGGGTGGGGATTTATCGCTGGTGAAGGTGGATCACCACACTTTGGTGAAGCTGTGGCATCAGGAGCTGGCTATATTCAGCTTCAGCTTGCTAGTTGCCACGCTATTTAAAATCTAACAAAGCAGTGCACAGATGATATAATGGCGAGAGTTAACTTGCTTGTTAGCCTTTTTTGAGAGTAGCCAGACCATGAGTTGTTGGCGACTATTCCCTCTGTTCATCTCTTGGTATGCTTTCATTGACTTGCTTTAAGCTATAACTAGTTCTTGAAATCTGAGGAAGAGCACCTTGTATTGTATTAATAACTTGTGCTGTAAGCAGCCTTGTAGACTTGCATTCTCAAATGCATGAACTAGCTCCTACTGGTGTAACAACTTCTAAAGCTCTGAGCAAAAATACTACACTGGAACAGTTATAAGAAGCTTACAACAGTATTTCACGGTTATCTATTCATGTTTCTAAATCAGAAGACTTCATCATCAGACTAAGGACCAGGACTTCTTGACTCCTCAAGAGTAGAAAAGCGAAAGTACTGTTTCTTCAGCAAACATAAATGCTACTGCTCTAAAAAAATAATGCCTAAGCATGCAGGCTGATATAAAGATGGCCCTTATATTGAAAGGAGTCCTCTCATAAATATCCTAGAAAATATCAAACTTGCAAAATTTGCACCACTAAAATTTACAAAGACAAAAACATACTCCAGGGTAGATGAAATTGTACCTTAACTTCTCCAGATTGATGACACTTCGAAATCATCTTCAAGTACAGTTAAGCACAACATAACACATCCTAGTTAAGGTTAAGACTAAGACTCTGTTCTCTATTTACCCCTTTTGGCCGTGTGCAGCTTGAGTTCCACCCCAATGGCAGTCCTTCAATTCCAAATGACACTCACAGTTTTATATTTTCGGTGATACTGTCAGTCTTATCTGCCTTGCTCAATATTTCTCTGAACAGAGGTAATATATCCTCTATCCTGCCATCTTCACAGTAGTTATCAATCAAAGTGTTACAGGTAGCAACATCAGGTTTCAATCTCATAGAGAACATGCCATTAAGTAAAATAGTAAAGGTAATAGCATCAGGTTTCACGCCAATCAAGAGCATATCATCAAGGAGTTTCAACACTTCGTCCACTTCACCAGCTATGAAATACCCATGAATCATTGTATTATAGGTAACTATATTAGGTTTAGCTCCTGCACGTGGCATCAAATCAAACGGCTTTCGGGCCTCCATAACCTTTCCTTCTTTGAATAGCTTGTCTATCATTGCACTGAACACATTGACATCAGGAGGAATGCCTCTATCCATCATCTCATAAAATAGTTCCTCGGCCTTCTCCCATTTGCCATAGATACAAAAACCATGAATTAGAGTTGTATATACTACGGCATTGGGAGACAACCCATCATCAATCAACTGAGAGAATTGGGACATTGCATCATCTAGCCGGCCTATCTTGCAAAGGCCATCTATAATTGTGTTGTAGTTGACTATGTTTGGCATCAATCCTTGCTGGTGCATTTTATTAAAAGTAAGAATTGCCTCAGCTAACCTTCCAGATTTCATGTATGCATAGATCTGTATGTTGAAGATATGATGATCAAGTCGCATTCCGTTCTGTACCATCAAATCTATGAGATTATTCACTTCAACAAGATCACCTTTGGTAGCGTACCCATGAAGCAGACTTCCATAAGTGGCAACACTGGGATTTTCACCACTCTGAATCATAGAAATAAAAATCTCTCTAGCTACTGCGTTCTCTCCAGATTTACAAAGACAGTCTATCAGCATATTGTAAGTAACAACATTTGGCCGTTGCTGGACATTTCGTGGAGAATTCTCACGGCCTCTTTCCACTGTCCCAAAGAGAGGTATCCATGCATCAGACTGTTATATGTAGTGCAGTCTGGCATAATATGTTCGTCAAACATCTGCCGAAGGATCTCCTCAGCCTTGTCCATTGCATGAACCTTGCATAGGCCATCAATGATTGAGCTGCAAGTCACAACATTTGGCGGGATCCCATGATCAAGCATTTCGCGGAACAGGGTGTAAGCTTTCCCCACCTCGCCCTCTTTAAAAAAACCATCGAGTACAGTATTATATGACACCACATCAGCTGGGCAGTTGTCTCCATCTTCAGCCATCAAGTGGATCAGCTGGACAACCTCTTCGCATTTCTTCTCAGCACATAGCCCTTTGAGAAGTGTGTTGTAGGAGAAGACATCGGGGCTGCAGCCGAGCTCAGGCATCCGTCTGACCACAATATTCACTGCATCACTCGTCCTCTTCTCAGCACAGAGGGTCCTGAGCAGGGGCATGAAGATGACGGCATCTGCCCTCAGCCCCGTCTTAATAATTTGGCCCAATGCGGCGAAGCCGAGGTTCAAGTAGCCCGCATCGCAACAGCAGCTGATGAGGACGGTGTAGGTAGCTGTAGTTGGAGCCACCTTCTTGGCACCTACTCGGGCCATGCGGTTGAACATGGACACGGTGAGTGCAGGGCCATCGTCCACGGTGGAGGAAACCGGGGCACGAGCGACGGTGATGAGCAGCTGGGTGAGGGCATAAATGGAGCTGGGCCTTGCTTGAGCAAGCAATTCGTCGAACAGATCGAGTGCGTCCACGGGGCCGAGGTCTCCCGAGCGGTAACACCTGTTAGATGAGCCCTGAGCATGCTAATAATAGTAAGTAGAGTTGATTAGCGTCATTAGCTTTTCTTTCCATAGTTGACAGCATGATCCAGAAGGTTGGGATGGCAACCATCGATTGCGATCATGACTGATTGATTCGGTCCTAGTGACCTTGTAAAGATGCATGTATTTCCTTTATATAGAAATGGCAACAACAGAAACGCTGCCGCTTGCAGCACCAGAATCAACTTGTGTTTTTTCTCATTGTTCATCCTCATCGGAGTTCTGTCAATTGGCATCAGAGCGGTTCTCCGCCCGTCGCCATGGCTTCCCATCGCCTTCAAGAAGAAGCCGACTGATGAAGGCGGCGAGGCGAAGGTCAAGCCCTCACGATCGCCCCCGCGACGCCGTGGCGCTCAGCAAAGCCGCCACCGCTCCGGCTCACGCGACGTCGGAAGGCGTCATCGAGCGCCCGTCCGCGAACGTCGCATGGCCGATGCTCACGCGGACGAATTACCCGGAGTGGGCGCTCGTGATGGAGATCAACTTCCGAACTCTTCGAAGTGCAGGGGCGCCCGAGCTTCGGGATTGACGATGAACCCGAGGAAGGCAGTATCGGCAAGACCGCCAGGCCATGGCGGGTCTCCTGCGCTTCGGTTCCCTCCGACATGTGGGGGATGCTTTCGGTCGCAAGCGGACCGTGAAGGAGGCGTGGGGACGCCGTCAAGGTGCCGGATCGGCGGCGACTGCGGCGCGGCGACGCGGGCTTCAGCAGCTTCGCAAGCGAATTCAGCGGCGCGCTCGTCTTCAAGGAGGGCGAGTCCGTCTCGAAGTTCGGCATGCGCATCACGGCGCTCGCCACCAACCTCCGCACCCTCGGTGACGACATCACGGGACGCCGAGGTGGTGAAGAAACTCCCTGCAGGTCGTCCCAGATCGATCGTCGCAGGCCGCAGTCTCCCTCGAGATGTTCCTCGATCTGAACAAGGTCTCGATCGAGGAGGTCATCGGGCGGCTACGCGTGTTCGAGGAACGCGGCAAGCCGAGAAGGAGATCACGAATGGAATGGGGCGGCTCCCGCTGCGAAGAAACTGGGAAGCTCGCGAAAAAGCCCGCCGCGAGCAGGAGAGCTCGGCGGTGGCTCGGGCTCCAGCAGCCGCGGCAAGCCTCGCGTCTTGTGGCGCGGGCGCGCGGCGGCGCGAGATCTGGCCAGCGCGATGGGCGTGACGCCCAGAACGCGAACTTCGGGAACGCGGGCGGCGGCCGACCGCCGCGTGGTGATCGCTGTGACAATTGCGGGAAGACAGGCCATTGGGCCAAAGATTGCCGAGGCAAGAAGAAGAAGGCCGCGGCCCATGTGGCCCAGGCCGAGGAGGAAGAGGATCGGGCCCTCATGTACATCTCCGTTGAGTCAGAGGTAAACTCACCCGCATCCGTTCCCCATTCCACGCCGCCGCCGCCGCCGCCGCCACACGCCGTCGATCTGCAACCGCGCGTGCACCTCGTCGAGCAGAAAGTCCTCTTCCATCTCAGTAATGAAGAGAAGGAGGACGTGGGGCCCCGCCGCTGGGTCCTCGACACCGGCGCGACGAACCATATGACGGGTCGCGCGCATCTTCGCCGAATTTGGACAAGGGCGCCACCGGCACCGTCGATTTGGGCGACGGGTCGCCGGTCGACATCGGGAAGGGAAGGGGACCGTCCTCTTCGCCTGCAAGTCTGGCGAACACCGCCGACTGGAGGGAGTGTACTACATCCCGCGACTCACCACCAACATAGTCAGCCTCGGTCAGATGGACGAGGACGGCTTCAAGGTGGACATCGAGGCGGGCATTCTGCGCCTCTTCGACCTTCAGCGACGCCTGCTCGCCAAGGTACACCGGTCTCCAAGCCGCCTCTACTACCTCGACATGATCATCGCTGCCCCGGTGTGCCTCACCGCGCTTGGCGTCGGCGGCGTCGCTGGAGGTGGCACGAGAGGTTCGGACACCTGAACTTCAAGTCGCTGCGGATCTTTGAGCCGAGAGAGATGATGGTGAAGGGGCACGCCAGCGATCGACCACATCGAGCAAGTCTGCGAGGACTGCGTTCTCGCCAAGCAGAAGCGAACGCCATTCCCGCAGGCCGCCAAGTACCGGGCGAAGGAGGAGCTCGAGCTGGTCCATGGCGACCTCTGCGGTCCGATCTCGCCAACCACGCCCGGTAGGGAACGCCTACTTCCTCACTGCTCGTCGACAACATGAGCCGGTACATGTGGCTCACCCTGCTGCGCTCAAAGGCGGACACACCGGCGGCCATCATGACCTTCCAGGCGAAGGTGGAGTGGGAGACCGGGAAGAAATTGAAGGTTCTCCGAACTGACAACGGAGGTGAATTCACCTCTTTGCAATTTGGTGAGTACTGTGCAGACGAGGGCATCCAGCGACATCACTCCGCGCCATATTCACCACAACAAAACGGCGTTGTGGAACGCCGGAATCAGATGGTCGTCAACACGGCGCGAAGCATCCTGCGCGCTCGGAGCATGCTAGGCTTCTTCTGGGGGGAGGCCGTGCACGTCACGGTGTACCTCCTCAATCGGTCGCCAACGGCCGCCCTCGACGGCTTGACACCGTACCAGGCGTGGTACGGCAAGAGGCCGCCGGTACACTTCCTACGGGTGTTCGGGTGCATCGCCTACATCAAGCGTCTCCGACCGCACCCGAGAAAGCTCGAAGACCGTGGGGAGAAGGTAGTCTTCATCGGCTACGAGGAAGGAGCGAAGGCATATCACTTCTACGACCCCGCCACGGAGCGTGTCCGGGTCGCGCGCGACGCCGTGTTCGATGAGAACGCGCGTTGGGACTGGGGGAACGCCAAGTCAGAAGACGGCGCGATGCCGTTCACCATCGAGGAGGAGTACGAGCTACGTCGGCATGCACCAAAGATTCACGACGCCGCCCGGGCCGAAGCCCCGCACCACATGCTTTGAGCACGACGCCAACCGTGCACGGCTCCCCGCCCAAGACGCCCGCTCCCAGCTCGACATCGAGAGCGGCACCCTCACCGAACACCGAACGCCACCAAGGTGGCTCAGGTGGAGTTCGCGACACCGCTGAGTGCTGATCCGAACCTCGACGCTGACGACGACGAGGACCTGGAGCACCGGTACAGGACGTTGGAGAACGTCCTCGGCACGAACACCGTGCCTGGGCTTGCTCACCGCGACATCGAGGAAGCCGAACTGCACAACATCAGTGCGGAGGAACCCAAGTCCTTCAAGGATGCCGACGGCGATCCAAACCGGAACGCCGCAATGGTGGAGGAGCTCAAGTCGATCCGCGACAACGACACGGTATTTGGCTGAACTCCCACGAGGCCAAAGACGCCATCGGCCTCAAGTGGGTTTACAAGGTGAAACGCGATGAGAACGGGCGCCATCGTCAAGTACAAAGGCGCGTCTCGGTGGCAAAGGGGTACGTGCGGCGCCCGTGCATCGACTTTGAAGAGGTGTTCGCCCCGTCGCGCGCCGAGTCTCGCGGCGGCCGCTCCTCGCCATTGCCGCACACTTCATTTGGGGCATTCATCATATGGACGTCAAATCGGCGTTCTCGAACGGCGAGCCTGGGAGGAGGTCTACGCCCAAAGCAACCTCTCGGTTTCATCGACAAGAAGAACAAGCACAAGGTGCTTCGTCTCCACAAGGCCACAGACGGACTTCGTCAAGCTCCACGGGCTTGGAACCAAAAAGCTGGGACGCCTCACTTTGCTCGGCCTCGGCTTCACCCGCTGTGTGGGACGAGCACGGCATGTACATCCGCGGCAAAGGCATTGGACCTGATCGTGGGCGTCTATGTGGATGATCTAATCATCACTTTGGAGGCGTCGCGGGGAGCTGCCAACAAGTTCAAAGCCCAGATGATGAGCACATTCCGCATGAGCGACCTCGGACTCCTCTCCTACTACCTCGGCCTGGAGGTGTCGCGGGGAGTGGAAGGGATCACGCTCCGCCCAGACGGCGACGCCTCCAAGATCCTCGAAAGGGCCGGAATGGCGGGCCGCAACGCCCCGCCACGCCGATGGAGCCCAAGCCGAAGCCGCTCAAAGAAGGAACGTCGCCAGTGTGGATGCCACGGAGTACCGCGGCGTCATCGGGAGTCTCGTGTATACGCGGCAACTCCAGTCGGACTTGGCATACTGTGTAGGCTATCTCGGCCGGTTTATGGAGGCACCACGCCAAGAACACTTTGCTGCGATCAAGCGTGTGCTCCTAAGACGTTCTCGGGCACACAACAGTGGGGGACTGCACTACCATCCAGGCGAGAAGAATGCGGGCGCTCCCAAGCTCTTTGGGCTACTCGGATAGCGACCTGGCAGGTGATGTGAATGACCGCAAGAGCACAAGCGGGCTGATCTTCTTCCTGGCCGGTGGTCCGATTGCTTGGCGTCGGCGAAACAGAGTGGTTGCACTGTCTTCTTGCGAAGCGTAGTATATCGCTGCTGCAGGAGCTGCGTGTGAGGCGGTGTGGCTGGCACGGTTGCTGGCTGAGCTCGTCGGAGGAGCAGTCCTCGCACCCAAGCTCAAGGTGGACAACAAGTCCGCCATTGCTTTGATGAAGAATCCTGTGCACCATGACCGGAGCAAACACATAGACGTCAAGTTCCACTTCATCCGGGAGTGCTGTGACAGGAAGCTGATCGACGTCGAGTTCGTCGGAACTGAGTTCCAGCTGGGTGACATCCTCACGAAGGCACTCGGACGCAGCCGGTTTCAAGAGCTCCGTGACGGGATCGGCATGAAGAAGCTAGAACATATGCTCTAGGACTCAGGAGGAGATTGTTAGATGAGCTCTGAGCATGCTAATAATAGTAAGTAGAGTTGATTAGCGTCATTAGCTTTTCTTTCCATAGTTGACAGCATGATCCAGAAGGTTGGGATGGCAACCATCGATTGCGATCATGACTGATTGATTCGGTCCTAGTGACCTTGTAAAGATGCATGTATTTCCTTTATATAGAAATGGCAACAACAGAAAACGCTGCCGCTTGCAGCACCAGAATCAACTTGTGTTTTTTCTCATTGTTCATCCTCATCAGAGTTCTGTCAACACCGTCCGATGAACTACTCCAACTCCCTAGAAGGGCGGCGGCCGGCCCTCCACACCTCCGCCGCTGCCGAAACAGCCGGCGGTGGGGAACGCTTTTGGATCGAAGGGAGCACCCCGTCGCAGAGCTGGCGTGCGGCCTCAGGGGTGAGGCTTCCCGAGCGAAGGCGCCGTCCAAGGATCCGCTTCAGCTTCTTCAACCAAGGCGGGCGCGTCCGGCTCGACATGGTCGGCGCCGGCGGTTGGATCCACTCCTCGTGCCTCCGATTCCCCTCCTATTCGGTGGGAAATGCAGGTCGCTCTAGGGATGTTCCGTACTGCGCGGCGGTGGCGGTGTGCTGGTGTGAGAGTGGAGAATGAATCGAAATTAGTTGGAAGCAGCGGCGGCGGCGGCAGCGGCGGTGGCGGCGGCTCCGATTCGGTGGTGTACTCGCGGCTGGGCTCTGGTGGCGGCCTTCGGAGCCAACCGAGACAGGACGAGAACACTGAATGCTGATCACGTGCTTGGGAGTGGGCCACCAGCCCACCAGGTTGGCATCTTCCGCCATGTTTAGATGGCACATGCAACTTTCATGCAACTTTCCCATCACATCAATTTCTACTCGCATATATGAAGCAGTAAATGTTAGTAAAAAAATAACTAATTATACGGTTTAGTTGTAAATCACATGACGAATCTTTTGAGCCTAGTTGGGCCACGATTGGACAATATTTGCCAAATACAAACGAAAGTGCTACAGTTGCATGAAAGAAACTTTCTCACGAACTGAACAAGGCCTTCTTTGGGCTTCGACGTTTGACCAAGTAAATCTGGAGAATTTTTTTCCTTCAACGAAAAAAATAGTTTGAGCGCCAAACAATTTGAGGTGTTTATGTATATAGTGGCAACTGAGGAAAATACTGAGTTGACAGTTGAGGATCTAAAAGTTCAACAAGAAACTCAAAATGAACCAGAAAAGAAAAAGAGAGAAGTCAGTCATGAATTATGATATCTGACTATTTGTTGACACTTATATAATAATGTTGAATATTTTACGACAAATTCCTCTCATGGTGATGCTGATCTCGTGCTCATATCCCACAAATTAAGCTTGTCATCTCATTTTGTGATCAATTCAGAATAGTAATCAATTAGAATAATAATATTTTTTAAAGCCAACCAAACAGGAGAGATGTGGATTCTATTGATAAAAAAGGGTCCAAACTAGAAAAACAACAACCCAAAAAATCGTTGAGCTCCTTTCCTTCCAAACAAATAAGAAATTTAAAAACAACATAATGGAAGATGCATATAGTGCGTCTTGTAAATCCTAGAGTACATAGAGCCCATAGCGGTAGAAATTATGATGAATATTACAAATCATGATGAACGCATGGAAGTAATTCAATTACTGTAGTGAAGAAGAATAGTACATATGTAGGCACAATACCATATCATATATTACTTGGTGATCATAGCTACCATGTCTTATTCCCTGATAACAATGCCCTGAGGAGGGAGGCAGTAGCCACCAAGGGCACTCTTGTTAGTGCAACCAAGCAGCTAAACCGAGCTCTCAGCCACGACCGCCGTTGTCTGAGCGCAAGTTTGGTAGCTCTCTCTCTGCTCTCTCAACGTCTCCAGCTCATGTTTGTCTCAACTAAAGCTCTACTCGATCACTCCTACCCCAAAATACCATTTGATAGAGAGTTTCTTCATAGTCTTCTTATGTACCTCAACTATATAGAGGAGCGTGGGTGGAGAGATGAGTTAGGGAGGTGTGGAGGTCGAGCACATTGGGTTGAGCGACATCACCTCCATTGTCAATGGTGGACAGAGGCGTGGAATATTGCCAAAATATTTCATAGATTGCCAATTGGTGGATAAAGGTTTTTTTTTTCTCTCCACCTACAGTGCAAATGGGACGGTGGGACAAGCGCTTAAATATGGAGCTAGGGAGAGTGGTGGTATTTGGCATGGCTATGTGGCTTCTTGCGTGGAGTGGATCGAGCAGGGAGCTGACAATTATAGCACCTGATTTTAGGAATTAAACTAAGGGTTACTTTTAAAATATGTTTTAATCGAACTAAGAACTATTTTTCTAAACATAGTCATTTTCATTTTCCAATCGATTAAAATAATGAAAGATGTGCATAGATACAACAGCCTAGGGAAATTAATTTAGAAAATTTTATGAAACCATTTTCATTTATCCAAATGAGCGATAAACTTTTTATAGAAAAAAAATCATAATGTTTTCCATTCAGGTGTGAAACAGACTAGACCTCATATTGCACTAGCACCAAGCCGTGACGCTAGAGGGTTAGCTCGGTTCGGTTTGTTTAGTTTCTCTCGGTTTTGCCCGAGAAAATGGCTGTTTAAAGCGGGTTAGCCTGGTTTGGTTGGTTTCCTCCACACGCACACAGCCAGCGCTACGGGTTGGATTGGGCTGGTTTCACGGTTTTGCAGCGTTTGATTCGAAAGCGGGAGACGATTAGCAACATTGGCCTTGTTGCTCTTGCTCTACAAATCACGTTCGGTACGTGGATTTGCTCCCCCCACCCAGGCGCACGCAGCAGCCGGCCAGCAAGGGCATCCGCTGCATAAGGCATCTGATCTGACACAGTCCAGCACCAACAGCGCAAGGCAGTAGCACAGCAGCGCGGAGCGGCGGCAGTCGCCGGTGGAGCACGTGCACTTGGTCCATCGTCTTGCCATCCGAGCGACCTTGCCAGCATGGGCTCCAGGCAGGATCTGCCTCGCCACTCGCCAGCTAGCAGTACTATTCCCTCTATTCATGCTTTTCTCCTCCTCCGTCTCACAAAAGCGTAAATCTCACTTTTTTTGAGGTGAGAATAGTAAAAATGTGAAATTACGATTATGCCCCTCCTATCTTCTTCTCAAGACATTTTAGAAAACTGAAAAGAAATAAATTCATCTAGAATGTTCATCTATGGTGAAGTAATACTAGCCACACAAAATATAATTAAATATTAGTTCATCTAGAATGTTCACAAAAACATCTTAGAATTACATTCTTTTTAGACAAAATTTAAACTAAGATTACATGTTTTGCGAGACGGATGGAGTACATGCTTTCTCAAATAAATAAATAAATTGAATTGAATCCTGCTGGCCTAGTACAAATTATAAAGCTCCGAGCAAAACTGCCGCACTCAAAACAGTGACAAGAAACTGGCACTGGGTCTACACATCTACAGTAGTATGTTTTAAAATCAGATAGCTTCGTCATAAGACCACGCAAGAGTAGAAGAAAAAACGAGAGTATAGTTTATTCATCAAACAATAAAGACTAAGGATAAGGATGAGACAGATATAAAGATGACCCCTATATTGAAAGGAGTCCCCTCGTAACAAATCATCCACCGAAAAAAGTCCAATAGGGATCAAAGGAAAAAAAAAAAGGGAACACAGGAAAAAAAGAACAAATGAAAGAGACATGAATGGAATGGAAAAAAAGAAGAAAACAAAGACTTACTTTAGAATATATGGTGTGGGATGAGGGTAGCTTGGAAGTAAAAAAGTAGAATGCAAAATGGACAGTTTAGAAAGTAAAAAAAAAACAGATTACAAGAAAAGTTTAGCTTTAATATTAATATATTATTAAGTAGAGATAGCGAGTAGATAGAAATAGAGATAGAGAGTAGATAAGACATACATATAAATGGCAAAAAAGAAAACATCAGAGCAGAGGGCAATCAAAAAGCACAAAAACTGAATCTGATAATAAATAATCACAAGAGGCAAATAAAAGCAGAAGCTCGAAATTGAATCAGGCAAAAAAAAAATCCAGACGAAAATACCACATACACAAATAGAGGAACGGACAGAAATTAAAGTGGAAAAATTGACAAAAGCGATGTGGATGCAGAAAAAAAGGATAGGTGGAAAACTGTGAACGGAAATCACAACCATAGAATAATTTTTTTGCTCTTTAACTAATATATAATAAATATAGGCAAAACAATGTGCCATTTATTAAGCTTAGGATTTAGTTAAACCAGCCTTTAACTTCTTATTCTTCCCACGCTGATGATCTGGTGTTCGTATTGGGCAAACATAGCTGCTTGTTTTATTATATTTTTATATGCTCCATTCAAATAGGGGCGAAGGTAACTATGTGCCCACCTCAAAATACAGAACTAGTGGATAGAAGTGAACTTTTATTCCATTGTAAATTATAATTTTTTAACATAGATATTACTGTGTCTAGATACATAATAGTATAAATATAACTAAAAAGAAATCAAAATCTCTCGTAATTTGGAGCCAAGGAGTATTATATAAGCAACATTTATCAATCAAATATATTCCAATTTATTCTAGCTTTGGTACTGTATTTAAATAGAAATTAAACGACCACAAGCAGTGCAAATACCATATTTCATCAATAAATAAGTATTTGGAAAAACATACCCCTGCATTGTGCCTGACAAATCGAGTGTACCTGAAGGTAGTGATGCTATCTGTTTTTTTTTTTTTTTTGAAACAAGGTACCAGTGATGCTCTCCAGAGATTATTACAGATGCTCTCCAGAGATTATTACAGAACAAAAGTGGTCGACAGAAGAAAGCAGAAACGGCCCGGAAAAGAAACCCCGGTGTACAGGTGGCCTCTGGGCTGGGTCTGGGTAATCCAGAGGCGGGCCGGACCGTCTCTCCTCCCTCTCCTCATTTCCTCTCATATAATCCTACGGTCCACAAAAATCCCCGACCTATTCTACTCCCCTGGCCCTAAGCCAAACCCAAATTGCCCACCCCACCCCACGACGCCGCCGCCGCCGCCGCCACCGCCACCGCCACCGCCACCGCCAGTCACCGCCATGGGAAGAAAAGATACCTCGTCGTCCTCCGCGGCCGCCGGCGGCGGGAAGAAGGAGAAACCCATGTCCGTGTCCGCCATGCTCGCCTCCATGGACGCCCCCGCGGCGAAGCCCAAGTCCTCAAGTCGGCGGCGCCGTCCAAGGCCAAGGCGAAGCCCTCCAAGGCGCCGGCGTCGTCCTACATGGGCGACATCGACCTGCCCCCCTCCGACGACGAGGACGAGGAGGAGGCCCAGCTCGCCGCCGCCAAGCCCAAGCCGGCCCGCGCCGCCGCCGCGGCCGTCGACCTCAGCGCCGGCACCGCGACGCAGAAGGACGCCAAGAAGAAGGACAAGCGCGAGGCCATGGCGGCCGCGGCCGCCGAGGCCGCCAAGCAGGAGGCGCTCCGCGACGACCGCGACGCCTTCTCCGTCGTCATCGGCG
Organism: Chrysopogon serrulatus; assembly: GCA_015844335.1. NCBI lineage: Eukaryota > Viridiplantae > Streptophyta > Magnoliopsida > Poales > Poaceae > Chrysopogon > Chrysopogon serrulatus. The sequence continues at coordinate 314,269 of JADLZL010007190.1, forward strand.
CGCGCGTCCCCGGGTCCTCCGGCGCCGACGACGGCGCCGTCGACGACAACGTCAGGGACATCGTGCTCGAGAACTTCTCCGTCTCCGCGCGCGGGAAGGAGCTGCTCAAGAGCGCCTCCCTCCGGATCTCGCACGGCCGCAGGTACGGCCTCGTCGGCCCCAACGGCATGGGCAAGTCCACCCTGCTCAAGCTCCTGGCCTGGCGCCAGGTCCCCGTGCCACGGAACATCGATGTCCTGCTCGTCGAGCAGGAGATCATCGGCGATGACCGCTCGGCCCTTGAGGCCGTGGTCGCTGCTGATGAGGAGCTCACCGCCCTCCGGGCCGAGCAGGCGAGGCTTGAGGCCTCTAATGATGCTGATGACAGCGAGCGCCTCGTTGAGGTGTACGAGAAGCTGAATCTCAGGGACTCTGATGCCGCCCGGGCCCGAGCGTCCAAGATTCTTGCGGGGCTGGGGTTCGATCAGGCGATGCAGGCCAGATCCACAAAGTCCTTCAGTGGTGGATGGAGGATGCGTATTTCACTTGCGCGTGCGCTCTTCATGCAGCCAACGCTGCTGCTCCTTGATGAGCCGACTAACCACCTGGATCTGCGAGCCGTGCTGTGGCTGGAGGAATACTTGTGCTCGCAGTGGAAGAAGACATTGATTGTTGTGTCCCATGACCGCGACTTCCTGAATACAGTGTGCAATGAGATCATACACTTGCATGATAAGAGTCTGCATGTCTACCGTGGGAACTTCGATGATTTTGAGAGTGGGTATGAGCAGAAGAGGAAGGAGATGAACCGGAAGTTTGAGGTGTATGAAAAGCAGATGAAAGCAGCCAGGAAGTCTGGGAGCAAGGCCGCACAGGATAAGGTTAAGGGCCAGGCGCTGTCAAAGGCTGCTAAAGAGGCCGCCAAGAACAAGGGGAAGGGGAAGAGTGCTGCAGATGATGATGATGATCAGAAACAGGTGGCCGTGCCACAGAAGTGGCGTGACTACAGTGTCGAGTTCCACTTCCCAGAGCCTACAGAGCTCACACCACCTCTCCTTCAGCTCATTGAGGTAGGGTTCAGCTACCCTGGTAGGCCAGACTTCAAGCTCTCAGGTGTTGATGTTGGTATTGATATGGGAACACGTGTAGCTATTGTTGGGCCCAATGGAGCTGGCAAGTCTACCCTGCTTAATTTACTTGCTGGTGATCTTACCCCGACTGAAGGGGAGGTAAGGAGGAGCCAGAAGCTGAGAATTGGACGATACTCACAGCATTTTGTAGACTTATTGAAAATGGAGGAAAATGCTGTTCAATATTTGTTGAGTCTTCACCCAGATCAGGAGGGAATGAGCAAAGCAGAGGCTGTCCGTGCTAAACTTGGGAAGTTTGGGTTACCTGGACACAACCATCTCACTCCAATTGTTAAATTATCTGGTGGGCAGAAGGCTCGAGTTGTGTTCACTTCTATATCAATGTCTCAACCTCACATACTCCTGCTTGACGAGCCAACTAATCACTTGGACATGCAAAGTATTGATGCATTAGCGGACGCACTGGATGAATTCACTGGAGGTGTTGTCTTGGTTAGCCACGACTCGAGATTAATATCTCGTGTTTGTGAGGATGAGCAAAGGAGTGAGATATGGGTTGTGGAGGATGGGACTGTGAATAAATATGATGGCACATTTGAAGATTACAAGGATGAACTCATGGAAGAAATTAAGAAGGAAGTTGAAGAATAATGCTGCACCAAGTTAGCTGTGTTTTGCTGTTCTTTTATAGAACAGGCTGTTTTCTTGAACTGAAATTGCATGTACTATTAGTGAGTTTTGTTTACTCTGGTTTTCAGAGTATATTCATACTAGTGATTAATCCCGCGCAAAGCGCGGGTATCTGAGTACTAAGGTGACAGTACAAAGTATATTGATCAGATTTAACTACAGTAGTAAAGATGGTATATAAATTAGACGATTGTGATTGGAACATAATATATGTATATAGTTGTCTGCCTTTTTTGCAGTATAGGTTGGTATGTTGAGTAATAAGATTTGGCTGAACTGAGTTGCCTTAGGGTACACATTCGTAGAGATATATGGAACTATATCTAACCAAATTGCAGTGGAGGCTACAAAGTAAGAAAGCCTTGGTGGTAGGCGTCGGTGTCGCGCACGCAGGGTGAGTTTTCTTTCCTTTCTTTTTTCTTTTCCGTCGTGTTTTCTTCCTTCTCTCTGGAGCCGTGCGGGATGAAGTCAGCGGCCGTAGTGTGTAGAAGTTCAGGTACGTGGAGGTGTAGATGGTGCGGGAGGTCTCATCGGAGGGCCATTGATCGTTTACTGTTAATGTACAGTACTTTCTGAGAGGGCTCCGGTTCATAGAAATAAGTAGATGGGTAGATATGGTTACAACTCTGGAACAATGAGAGGCATGCTTGTTTTATGTTATACAAGAGAACATGAGAATATGGTATGATTTGTTTGTATCTTTTGCTCTGACATATATGTGACGACTGCAGCAGTACTTCTCAATCTGCTCTCAAGATTAAACTGAAGTACTGAACCACGAGAAATGAAGATGTGGCAATTGTATGTCCTTTTATTTACCTTCAGCATAGCTACTCTAGCAGTAAAAGTTTCTTAGAGCAAGAATCAGCAGAAGCTGTGTCCATCTGGGAAGGCCTTTGTGATGAGCAGCTTTTAGGCTTGCCCTCCTGTGAAGTTGGCAGACTGGTTTTTTTTGGGTACACTAGCTATAGTTCTAGTTTTCGACCAAATTATCTGCAGTAATTTTTTTACAAGTATAAAAGGTTTGAACTTCTTGAGTTTTAAATATAGATTATTGTGGCTTGTTTTTGAGATGATTGGGTCAATTTACATTTTTCAGAACTTAAATCCTCTGAATTGCCACCTGAACTCTGCATAAATATTTTTGTCAGCTTCTTATCTAATTCCTTGTATAATAATGATATACTGTCTCAGATCCAGTGGTGCTTCTTTCTATGAAGTTGAAAATCCAATAGGCTTCAGTAATGCACCAGTTTGACTTAGCAGCACTAAAGGTTCCCTTTCTGGTTCAAACTTTTGTTTTTGTACAGTAACAACTTAAATTTATCTAGCTGCAACTGCAAAATCAGCATGTTGCACTTTGCACGTGAGAACATACCTCTTAGTTTCCCATAAACTGTAGTAGGTTGTGGACATCAGCTTATAGAGGTTCTGTTCACTTAGTTGTCATTTGTTTCACCCCCTGAGTTTCTTGGATGAGTGCGACCACTGGTCTATTTGCTGCTCAATCTGTAAACTGAAATTATTAACGTATTAAGGAATCAATAATATATTGATATCATAAACCAATCAACAATTCAACATGCAAGATACACAAGTTGTTCCATATTCCTTTTGTTTATTTTCATTAATGATTAATGATTGGAATGTGGGAGCAGCTCATCGTTTGTTGTCAACAGCATGAATATCCTCCCTCTGCACTTTGTCTTCACAAAAGCGTTTATATCTACCACTCGTGTGCATATTCTGGAAGCACTTAACAGCAAAGAAATGCAAGAATTTTTTGCAGGAATCATTAGAAATACTTGGGGATTCTTTCCTAGTATATCACAACTAAGCATGTTTTTAGCAAATGACAACATCAGCATGAGGGCATGCTTATCAAGAAGCAAAACTCTATTTTGGATGCATCTTGTGCCAGCTGACCTGCAGTAACGATCTTGTTCGTCTTGTGGTGCTCTTACTCCTTGTCTAGAATAATTTTTTATTATAACATTGACGTGGTCTCTCTAAGGTTTCATACACTAAAGGGGCTGTTTGGTTTGCCCGACGCAAATCTGTCTGGATCAGACAGCTGATTCTGATGTCGAATTTCCAGTGCCTGAACTGATGCAGTGAGATGCATACCTAGAGGCTGGACCAGAGCAGAGGTTATCTTGGAGGGCACTGGGCGCCAACCAAACGTTCTCTAACTGTGCATTTCTGTTAAAATATGTTATTTATGATAAAAAGCATCTATGAAAGAATTCCTTGATGTACATACATCAATTTTATGTCAACAATCTATAGCATTCTAATATATTGATGCAAAAATGTATATTTTCTTTATTAATATGAACCAGTTAATATCAGGGGATACATACAATGGTTTCATAAGCTACAGCCCATTTCAGCTCTTTATGTTTATATAGCTAACTTTGTACAGTAAAACATGCACACCTTTTGACCTTTATATACTTTATTTATCACCACCACCACCGGTTCATGAACATTGGGCTTGTTCCAGGTGCTAAGCCATATCTGTTGCTGTTGTTTCTATTTGCTAGTTTACTTACTGCTGGCTGCTTCAACGAAGTCCTAACTCCTGAACTGCGTAGTTTCTACCAGTCTTCTGTGGTTCTGCCCTGCTGTTGGACCAGCTACTGGATAGTGTGGATACTGCTTACTGAACTTATGTTTTCTGTGGTCCTCAGTTAAGTCAAAAGTTATATCAATTGTGGTGTCTGAACTTATGTCATTTGACTTTGTGAGACTAAGCTGTATGTACTTATATGCCTGAATTTTGATATTTTACTCTATCTGGTGAACTTCTGTCGCATCACACAGGCGCTATGATCCAAATATGCAGAAATAATTTCTGCCTTGCTAGGCTAAAAAGCCACAGAAGTGCAGGCGTGCAGCTGACTTGCTCCCTGCTATCTGCCTGTCTCTGCCTCCAATCAGGAGATTGGTCTCCTGGTTTGGTCTGGCAAAGCTTCGGTTTCACAGATTCCATATACACCTTTAAAAACAAAAGACATGAAGATGCTGCTATGTGTCTTTTTTCAGATGAAAAAGCCCCCTGCTTTGTATTTCAAAAGCAAATTTAACGGTACTGTGCATAACTGGCGTGCCTGCCTGATTCAGCGCATACACCTATACTGAAATAGATGCAGCAACTTCAGCATTACTGCTAACAGCACTCTCAACACTAATGATACAAGCACACGACTCATTAGACTGGACTGGCACTACACTGACTGAAGCCAAACGGCGAGCACCCAATGGACCCAACCCTGATGGTGAGCTCATTCCATTCGCCATCCTCCACTGAATCTGAGATGGCAAGCTTGCTCTAGACTCCAACCGACTTGTAAAAACTTCTATTTCCTCCTTGAAACAGAGCCATCCATCTCATCATCATCTTGACGATCCGCAACAGCACTCTTTGCATCTCTAACCAAACGACCCCTGAAAGCAAATTTCATTTCTTAGTTTCCACACAGACCAAAGAATTGCAGAAGTAACAATATTAGTGAGTCTGTGACGTTTATTAGCAACCCATAAACGAGCAATTGATTCAAAACTGACCCCTAAATTCAAGCCTAACAGCTCCGAGATAACATTTCACACATTACTAGCCTCACAACATTCAAAGAATAGGTGAGTAGTAGACTCTTTTTCATTAAAAAAACACAGGATGGATCGTTAACTTCCCTTCTTTTCCCTCAGTTTTCTCGTGTTAACAACCTGTTATTGGCCATAAGCCATAGAAAAAACTGAACTCTTAGAGGCACTACAATATGCCAGACTGAACTAACAAACCTTGGGATGGCCCTTCTATAATTAATCACAGCATACATAGATTGAACTGAAAAGGTATTGCACTGCTGCTATGTGTCTTGAAGAAACGCTAGTCTCAGAAGTAACTTCAATGTAAGTGAACTTTTCTGTTTTGGACAAGCAAAGGATTGTGAATATCAATATTCATTATTGTTTTCTTGCATTACATTACATAAGCATTCTGATGCACTCTAGATAGCTCGATAACAAAGATTGGAGAATGATTGAAGATAGATTTGGAAAAGTGGTTACGTGGATGGAAATAAAAACATTAATATGTTGGTGGTGGAGACTACGTGCTTTAATTTTTTAATCCCTATACTAGATGTATCTTGAAAATGGATGTACTTTAGAAAGAGATCCATGTAGAGAATAGTTAGGGTGGGGGGGGGGGGGTGTGGTGGTGGATTGGGATAGACATTCTAGCTAATAAACAAAGAGAGAGTTGACAAAAGGTAAGTATATTAAAAGCAAAAAAAAAAAATTAATTGAGCATAAAAGAAATCAAGAGACATTTCAGTAGCAAGCGCGTATGTTTGTTTGGTTGGACGTTTAGGCAGTTGCTCTAGACTTTGGATTTCGATCAGCTGATAGCTTATAGCTAGGATTAATATTTGGCATGCAGATCTAAGGCATGTTTGGTTAGACAGTCCACTCTATATTTTAATCTTAGTAGCCTAGGAACAGGAACATTTCTAGAACGTCCACATTCTTACAATATAAAATAACACACTAAGTTCTCGTTCTCTCATGGGAACATAGTTGGTATGCTCTAGACCATGATTCTTAGTTGCCTAATGACTAGGATCAATGTCTCCTAAACAAGTTCCTAATGCGTGTCAAGAAATAGCTTTGAAAATAGTTAATTAAAATAATGGGAACTAAAATAGCATCCATCTCTATATAATATTGTTTGTGGTTGCTAATGTTTTAAGTATAGGCCTACTAAGAGTATTGTCGGGTAGCAAATTAGTAGAATACTAAAATGTCATTTTGTTGCAAGGATTGCAAATATTTAGTTAAATGGAGGAGTCATAAGCAGTCATAACATAGATAATTATATGTGCATGTATGCTTGCTTTTACATAAGCATCAGCTGATTGGACGATGATGATGCGAGCCAGCGTGACACTCTACGGCAGATCAGGGACAAAATTGAGCCGGCTGCGAAAGTTTGAGGACGAGAACGGTCGTTTTCGTAGTTTATGGATGAAATTAAGCCGACTGTGAAAGTTTAAGGACTAGAACGACCCTTTTTATAGTTCAGGGACGAAACTGAGCTTAGTGCGATAGTTTGAGGATAAATTTAGCTATTCAATCTATTTTCGTCTACTATTAGGTGTGCGTGCAGTTGTGCACTATCCTACAACTTAATAAGATTGGACTAATACCATGTCCTTTTAGGGCTGAAGCCCAAAGTTTTCTTTCACTATGAGAAAAATATGTGTCCAAACCAAACTCTGTCTTCAGTTTGGCACTTCCTCTGCTACCAACAAAATTTGTATCGATCGCTGTCTAGCCATTTGCGTTTCATAGGACAAAGTGACCACGATCCGTTGTCACGTGCTGCCATGCCCACACAGGACAGAACAGAACCCACCCCGCCACGTCACCCGCTCACGCCGACCTGCGATCCCGCCGCATCGCGATCTCCGCCACCGCACATCAAAAAGTTCTCCCACGCCACCGCAGCGCATCTCCCTTGTCCTCCACCACTCCCATTTCCCCGCCGCCGCCGCCGCCGCCGCCGTCGCCGTCACCATGGCCGCCGCCCGCACTCCCTCCTGCACGCACCGGCGTCCCACAGGTCCGCCGCCGCCACCCGCTCTCCGCTCTCCGCTCCCGCGCCCACCCACTTCCTCCGCCTCCGCGCTCGGCGCCTGCCCCTCCGCGTCCGCTCCACCTCCCCTACCGCCGCGGCCTCCGACCTCACCGCCTTCCCGCCGCCCAGCCCGACGGGGATCTTCGCGTCCGACCCGGCGCCCATCGACGTGGACGCCGCCACGGAGGCCGAGCTGCGGGAGAACGGGTTCCGCAGCACGCGCCGCACCAAGCTCGTCTGCACCGTGGGCCCCGCCACCTCGTCCCCCGACCAGCTCGAGGCGCTCGCCGTCGGCGGGATGAACGTCGCCCGCCTCAACATGTGCCACGGGGACCGCGAGTGGCACCGCGACGCCATCCGCGCCGTCAGGAGGCTCAACGAGGAGAAGGGATTCGCCGTCGCCGTCATGATGGACACCGAGGGCAGCGAGATCCACATGGGGGACCTCGGCGGCGCGTCCTCGGTCAAGGCGGAGGTGAGCTGCTCTCTCTGCTCCTTATGGCTTTCTTTGGGCTTGGCGGTGCAGTTTTCACTTCTCATAGTGGAGTAGGGAACGCCTCACTTAAAGTCTTTGAACGTATTCCGTGCAATTCATAATTGTACCAAACCCGGCAAGCCCAAATTCACCAGAGTTGTCTCTTGAATCAAAATGGCTCATCAGTTGATCTACATCTTACGCTCAGGCTTCAAACCAATATAGAATGGAAAACAATGCACATTTGTTGTGAAACATTCGATACTGAAACCGGCAGAATGTTTCAGGGCTTCCAAAAGTAACTGAAACAAAATGCATGGCAAAAATCACCATGTATTCGCTTTCTGAAGGTAGTTTTCTAGATCATAGGCCTAAGCCTTGGCCCTCAGGTAGATTCTGGTATTTACCTAATGTTGATGTCCACATAGGAATGTAACTGGATGGTTGCATCTGGTGATAGTTATGTTTTACATAATACATTGTGTCATAAATCATAATTCAAAGAAACTAAACTGCTTCTATAATTGTCAGCTGATATCAGTGCTCAGGTCACTACCCCAAAAAAGGAGACTATCTACCCTTCAGCTGTTTATTTTAAGTTATTAACCATACAGTTAGAAGCGACTTTGCGCCTGTGTAAAATTCATTGGTTTCTTCAGCCACATTATTTGCCGATTGATTTCCATTTCCTTAGTATCAAGATGTTCCTGAAGTAATTAACAAATCCTGTCACGTTTGTTGGTTTCCACAGGATGGAGAAGTATGGACGTTTAGCGTTAGATCATTTGAATTGCCTCTCCCAGAACGAACTATTAATGTGAACTATGATGGATTTGCTGAAGGTATTTAAGCTAGCCTATTTGTTGATATTGTTTGTATTTCTATTCTTTTGCGTAACGTTGCATCTAAATCCTACACAGATGTGAGAGTTGGTGATGAGCTTCTTGTGGATGGTGGAATGGCTCGGTTTGAGGTGATTGAGAAGATAGGACCAGATGTTAAGTGCCGCTGCACAGATCCTGGTTTATTGTTGCCACGTGCCAATCTTACATTCTGGCGTGACGGAAGTATCGTCCGTGAGAGGAATGCTATGCTTCCTACAATTTCATCAAAGGTAAATGCACTAGCATAATAAATGTCTTGCTGTAATTACCAAAAGGCTGTAAAGCAAAACCCTATAGACCATCCCTGGTGTTAGAATGAATTTACAGCCTCTTTTTTTTTTATGGATACCATGATCAGTTCAAAACATTGTGCACTGAAACTCATCTCTGGAAGCTTATCAGCTATTTCTAAAGAAGGCTGCTACCAACTAGAATTGTTTAGTTGAGAAATGGAATCCTCTAGTATTAGATATTAATGTAGTATAACAATGCTGCTCCTTTTCTTGTGACAACCTGTGCAGGATTGGCTTGACATAGACTTTGGAATTGCCGAAGGTGTAGATTTCATTGCTGTTTCATTTGTCAAGTCTGCAGAAGTAATTAAACACTTGAAAAGCTACATAGCTGCAAGGGGCCGTGGCAGGTACCAAGCGTATAATTTTATATTAATTTAAGTCTGTGCTTATCCGGAAGACTTTATTCGGAATTGTTAAACTGATGATGGATGCCCTAGAACTGTTCTGGATGCTTAGCCATTGTTGCTGGTTGCTTCCTGGTCACTGGTCAGTCCTGGATGATTATTCATATTGGTTAGCCATTTGATGGGATGTATTGAAATAATTTTGTTCAGCAATGTGATTCACAGAAGAATTAGAACTGTTTAAAATTGCATGAACAACCTCAACCATAACTTGGTGCCATCTCAGCCCCTATAATTCTTCTGCATGCATTAACAAAACTGTTAGTATGTGTCCCCTGTTTTTATTTGACATACTAGTCATTCTGCCGTTGTACATCCATCTCATGTTCTTTGATTAGTCAGTGACACAGCACAAAGTTACCTGGTAGCTTACAAAACCTTTAAAGGTACAAACTCCCCGAAAATATCAAACTCACTGTGTTTTCTTTACGCTTTAAGTAATCAGGCCTTGCAAGCATCCACAGATAAAAGCATCGCATATGTTTTCTTATTAGAAATGCTGTAATGTTGTATTTCTGTCATGTTTATTTCGTTTCATCAATATTTGTTGCTTGCTTATCCTAATGATTTGTTGTATATGATCAGTGATTTAGCAATCATTGCAAAAATTGAGAGCATTGACTCTTTGAAGAACCTGGAGGAGATAATCCGAGCATCAGATGGTGCCATGGTGGCCCGAGGGGATATGGGAGCACAGGTTCCCTTGGAGCAGGTCCCTTCAATACAACAAAAGATAGTTCAACTGTGTAGGCAGCTCAACAAGCCAGTCATTGTTGCTTCTCAGCTTCTCGAATCGATGATAGAGTATCCCACACCCACCAGGGCTGAAGTTGCAGATGTTTCTGAGGCTGTCCGCCAGCGAGCTGATGCTCTAATGCTTTCTGGCGAGTCAGCAATGGGGAGATACCCGGATAAGGCTCTTAGTGTTCTAAGGAGCGTTAGCCTAAGAATTGAAAAGTGGTGGAGAGAGGAGAAGCGTCATGAGGCACTGGAACTTCAAAGTGTTTCATCTTCCTTCTCTGACAAGATATCAGAAGAAATATGCAACTCAGCAGCTAAAATGGGTATCTGCTGCCATCTTCCTGTTGTTGCATATTCCTTTTATTGTGTTTACTCTCAGAACGTTTACATTCCATTGCTCTTACATATATCTAAACGATGATTTCATTTGCAGCTAATGGTTTGGGAGTAGATGCCGTTTTTGTTTTCACGAAGACTGGCCATATGGCCTCCCTGCTCTCACGGTGCCGTCCTGACTGCCCGGTTTTCGCCTTCACAACCTCAACGTCTGTCAGGAGACGGCTGAACCTCCAGTGGGGCCTGATCCCCTTCCGCCTCAGCTTCTCCGACGACATGGAGAGCAACCTGAACCGCACCTTCTCCCTGCTCAAGGCCAGGGGCATGATCCAGTCTGGCGACCTTGTGATTGCCCTCTCAGACATGCTGCAGTCCATTCAGGTGATGAACGTACCGTAAAGATAGAGCCCTATCTCCATGTGGCAAACACGATCCTGTATCAGATGGAAGTATGGAACACACAGTTCCTTGCGCCTAGATCATTGCCTTTTTCACTGTATTAGATGCTGCTATGCTAGGCTTAGTCCGGCCCAGGGATCTGTGGCAATAATTTGTGGCTTTCAGGCTGTTGTAGAACTCTTATATTACTTATAGGCTTAGGTGACGTTTAATGTGCAAGTAGTTGTTTTGATGTTTATGCGTGATAAAGCTGTTTCAAGCTGTGCTCTCCCATTATGTTGTACGATGATGCGTGCAGCTAATCTGCTTAAACTTTAGTTATAGACATCTGTGTACTTGGCACATGGGGATGGTGTGTAGATTTGTCTAGAAAAATAACTTTGTCAATTTTTACAATGTTAGCTATGAGGGGTTGTAGATTTGTCTAGAAAAATGAAGGAGAATCTATGCTTCAGAACAGAGCATAGCTTTATTAGCTGATGTGACTAGAAACATGAGTTGTGCAGTCGAACTTTCAAATCATGGATTTGAAATCCTTATACAACCTTGCCTCTTTTAAGTACTGATACACATTCTCCAATGCTATATTATATATCCACATAGGTGTCAAAGAAACCATTTGGTTAAAGCAGTGTTGTAGTGAGCATTTTGAGTAAACTGATTATTAGATTGAGTGGCCAGCCAGAAATGAGCCGATGGGCTTGCGACCAATGTGGAATTTACGATCGTTGAATTTGACTTTGTATGGACTTGCGACCAATGTGGAATTTACGATCGTTGAATTTGACTTTGTAAATGTTTAGCTGTCATTTGTCAACTCGCCAAACTAAACTGTGATGGACGTAGTAGTAGAGTTGTTACTATAATAATAATAATGATGCACGTATAAAAGTTCCAATTGTTACTAAAATAATAACAAATCCGGATCTTTTGATGGCAACAATAATAAAATCATGGATCGATCATTTTATACATAACCAAACATTTTGAGAACTATGATCATATAGGGAGAAAAAAAAAAACGCCTGAGCTCATCAACAGATCATTAAAAACAAATAAAATGGTAATTTTACATGTATACATACACTCTCCATGACCTACTCCTATACAAGTCTAGAACTCAGGAGCTAGGCTTCCCCTGTACAGCCCAACAACACTGCACAGCTTTCCAAAATTCACCACCTCCTCACAACCGCCGGTCCGTGGATCATACACCCGCACCACGGCGTTGGGTGATCGCACCTAGAACGCAATGCGTCCGTCCTCCAGCACCATCAACGGCCGCGCCATGGTTTCGCCGCCACCGCGGAGAACCTTCCCCAGAGGAAGAGACTCCACCCTCAGCCACGTCCCGCCGTCCCGGTCCGTCGTCAGCACCCACATGTCCATGGCGTGGTTCAGGTAGTCGTGGTGCACGAACGCCAAGCAGCCGTTGAGCTCCACCAGGCTCAGGCTCTCGCTGCAGCAGTTGCACTTGTCGGAGGAGAGCGGGCACCGGACGAGCGCCGGCCGCCAGGACTCCGTCGCCATGTCGAACGATGCGACGGCGTCGTACTCGGCCGCCCTCTGAGGGCTCAGGAAGTGCGCCACCCTTCCGGTGACCGCATGGTGCCGGGGAGCAACGTGTCGACGCGCACCGGAGGGCTCGGCGCCGGCCTCCACCGCTGCTTCTCGCCGCCGCCGCTGAGGGTGAGGATCTCGCACATCTGCTTGGTCGTCGTCCGGCCGTGCCGGGCGGCGGCGTAGACGCGGAGGATCTTGTGCTCCCCCCGTCGCGGGACGTGCCCGAACACGTACGCCGCCGACGACAGCTCGTTGCCGCTCGCGCACGCCGGGATGCCGGTGACGTCGCCCGTGGCCGGGTCGAGCACGCTGACGGTGGCCGTGCCGCCTGTGCCGACGAGGCAGAGGAGGCCGCCGGTGACGCCGAAGTGGCCGTTGCCTTGCCTGTCCAGCCGCGCGACCGTCGCGCCGGTCGCCACGTCCACGAGCTTGATGTCGACGCGGGAGATCTTGGCATTGGCGGCGGCGTAGACGGCGGCGACGAGGAGAGCGTTCGCCTCGGTGCTTGGCCGCCTCACAGTGCGCAGGCAGCCGAGGAGCTGCGTAGACTGGTGCAGCTGTCCGCCGTCGCCGCCGTCCGTGGGGAGTATGCCGGCGGCGCCGTTGTTGAGCGGTGCTGACCGGTGATATGCCGTCGTCGACATTGATTACTACCTGCGGCTAGCTAGCTAACCGGCGAATAAACTAACAGATGTGGAAACGAATCAGATTGAGTCGACAAGTGTGGTATGCGTCCGCTGCTCGATGCCTCGATATGTCGATGGCTTATAAAGAAGACGGGTTTGCGCAGGTGGCTGGAAGGCGGACCGGAGTAGGCGATCCGGCCGCGTCAAACGTATGTTCCTCTCGCAATTTATACCCGCATCGGAGTCGACCTCGATCAGCCAGACGCCAGTAGTACGCTCGTATATAGAGGCTCGGACTCGGACTCGGCCTTGGTGGCGATCAGTGCGCGTCGCGGCCAGCAACCCGAACGTAGGTGAGTCCGTCGTTTTTTCGCCCTGCTCGCAACCTACTACGTGACCGACATGGGCGGACCCAGCGCCCGGCGACCCTGGGCGCCTGCCCGGGCTCCGGCGCGCTGGGTACTGTATGTCCGTATACTCCGTCCCTATTTAATTGTCATCGTGGGTTTTCGTGCCACCAGTTTGACTCAATTTGTAGAAAATACGTGTAATATTTGTGTCTCTAAATAAATTTATTAAAAAACTAGATTCAAAGATCTTTCAGATGATAGTATTTATTAAAATTGTCGGCATTTGTTTCTTGGAAAGCACAGGCGACAATTAAAAAGGGACGGAGGGAGTATAGCCGAACTCCCACGCTGCGACAGCACAAGATTGCTGTAGACGTTTATTAGAGAAGCATTACACTCCCACGCGAAGCATCTGCTAGACGGGACAACGTAGGACTAGCTGGCACACATTAATTTCTACAAAAGCCTGAACCACTGCGGCTGTCACAAGGAAATGCAAGCAGTCTACTCTTGTAAAGATAGTAGTAAGACCGATGCATAAAAGTTCTTGTTAATTAATACTACTCTTGTAAAGATCGTACTACTCCATACTCATATTAGTTGACGTTTTGGACAAGGTTTGGGTCAAACATTGGAAACATAAACTAGCAATAACTTTTAAAATATTTAGTTTGAAAAGGTGAAACTTATATGTATAGATTCACCTTGAAGCCTACTTTTATAAAAAAGTAATTTTGTTTTTAATTTTTTTATATATTTTAATAGAAAATGATGGATAAAGTTAGATCTTGGAGACCGTGTCCTTGTCCAAAAAACGTCAACTAATATGAGTATGGAGGGAGTATTAATCTTAATCAAGACTATTTATTAAGACCGTGGCAGTTATTCTCTTTTCCTCTCATTTAAAAAGTGGTTAGGCACGCGGTGGAAACCAAAAAATACTTTCAATCTTATTCTATATACTAAGATGAATGAGAAAAGTTTCTTACCAACTTTGACTCTGGCTTTCCAAATAAAAACCTACTAAAAGGTTTAGTACAAGGAGCCATCTAGAGTCATTTTTTATGAAAAAAAAAGAGAAGGCCTACTAAATGGTTTAGTAGAAAGAGTTGTTTAGAACCATTTTTTATAAAAAAAAGGAGCCGTAGTTATTTCGGAAGAGCAAAAGGTTCCATATCATCCGAAGGAGCCCCTCTCAAATAAGATTTTAGACTTTACCATTCCGGTCACTTCGCCTAGGCTCAGTTCAATTCCTGGGTCCGCCCTCTAGGAGGCTTCCCCGGTATACAACACAACAACACTGCACAAATTTCCAAAGTTTACCATCTCCTCAACCGCACCACGCCATTGCTGGGTGCTCTGACCCAGAAGGCAATGTGTCCATCGTCTAGCTCCATCAATGGCTGCGACATGATTTCACCATCGCAGATAATCTTCCTAAGGAGACTCCACCCACATCAGGCCACAGCCATGTTGTCCCCTTGTCCAGATTTGTCAGCATCCACATGTACACAGAGAAGGATAAGTAGTCATGGTGTACAAAGTCAGAATAGTCATTTTGGTCCCTAAACTATTACTCGAGGCTTAGTTTCATCCCTGAACTTTGAAAATGCCCGTTTTAGTCCTCAAACTCTACTATTAGACTCAATTTCATTCTAGAACTATGAAGATGATCATTTCAGTCCTCGAACTTCGCACTTTGGACTTAATTTCATCCTAGAATTACGAATATGATTATTTCTGTAACACCCCAGGTGTTAGTCACTAGCTTAGTAGCGAGATTGGACTTAATCAAGATATAACAAGTGATGATCCTAACCTCTAGCTCATACCCATCTCCATCTACCTTGATCATTGGAGAAGTTTGGTGAAGATTGGAATCAAGAATTCACATGAAATGAGGAGTTATATCCTCGCTTAAAAGGCTTTATCAAGTGCATGAGTACATGGAGTGTCAATCAAGCCTAGCCATTTTGCCCAAAGTACTCTAATTGGATTTACAAACAAAAGTCATGAAGGGTTTGTGTTGAGCAAATGTCAAGAAAGTGCTCAAATGAGGCTAAAACTTTAGTTTAAACCTTTATCAAGTTGCTGAGTTGACCAATATAAAAGTACAGGTTCTGGTCACATTCTAGAGTTGGAGCCTAAATAAAAGTTGAGGTTTAGGTTGTGCTTAACAAACTTTATTTAAGGAACCAATCCTAGTTTAGCTTGGAAGCAAGTCAGAAATGAGCTCGAAGATTTAATCTGCTGCTGTTTTGAGGACTTAGAATTTTTCTGTCTGGGAGCTGATTAGTGAATGCCATCGGTTGACATCCCGCGTTCTCTGAAATTTGTTAAGCAACTCAAGTTGGACCAAAAATAAAAGTTGGAGCTAACTCATTGGAGAAGAGCATATCAAAAGATGGAATCATTTTGACACCGTTTGACAAGGTTTGACAGCCATTTACTTCTAGTGTTAGCTCGCTGACAGCAGCAAGTTCGAGGTTATTTATCTCCTAACCTACTCAGCTTATGTCCCTGGTATCTTAATCAAAGCTGGAGAGAATTTCTTGTTCTACAAGTTTGCTTCAAGGCCCAAGGCCCAGTTCGCCCTGGAACCCAACCAAAATTGCGCCTGAAATCGCGCACGCCAGCTGTCCGACCGAGTGCCACAAACGGCGACGCGTGGTGACCACGCGGCCTCCATGCGCGAGCAGTGCCCCCACCTCCCTGGACGCGTGCCCGGTACCCTCTGCGCAATGTGGACGGCCTGGTCGAGCTCCCCACTCGCCTCTCCACTCCCCAGATGCTCCTCTCGCCCTCCCTTGCTCTCCCTCGCCGTCGCCTTGAGCGCAGCGCGCGAACGCCGCCATTGGAGGCTGAGCGAAGCTCCATGGCGCCGCTGCTGCGAGCCCCCTGCACACCCACTGGCCCCACCATCGTCTTCCCCACCTCGCACCGCCCCTCCAGCTCCTTAATGCCGCCCTTGCCAGCCGCCGTTTCGCCGTCACCGTCGCCGCCCGAGGTGGCCGCGAGAGCGCGCAGGACCGGACCATCACGGTTCCGCGGCGCTGCTGCTGGCCGAGCCACCACTCCGCGTGGGTGCGCGCGAGGCCGGGGCTCGCCATGGCCCTACCCCCCGCCGCTGGCAGCCACCGCCGGTCGCCACTGGTCTGCTCCCGGTCGACCCGTGCTCGTCTGCTCCGTTCTGTTCGAAGGAAGAAGAAGAAGGAGTAAGGAAAGGAATAGAAGCTCTTTTGTGGATTTTTATGCAAAATTAGTGACTCAAATGAACGGTGTCGTACAGTGCTTTAGACTGCAGATTGAATCTTCTAAAATCCAGGGGCCCTGATGCAAAGTGTTTGTCTCATATGGTTTTCTGTTTTTCTTTTTCTAGAAAATGGCTGAAACTTCTTTAATTCGTAGTAAATCACAGAAAAATTGTAAAATAGCAAATGAGGACTTTTTGGAATCCTTGTGATTAGATCTATGCAGTGGAGTGATAATATTGTATGTTTTAGTAGAAAGTTGGTGCAGTAAAAATACATCCTTGCTACCTAGGGTTTGCTCTTGTTAATTTTATATCCGATGTTGTGGTGCTCCAAATAATGTAAAATTTGAATGGTAGGCTCCACATGTGATGCTGGTACTATGATAAAAATTTAAGGTTCATTTGTATGCAGTTTGATTGAGTTATTGATTTACCTTGCTTGATGTCTAGTAAATGAATTTAATTGATTAATAATAAAAATAAAAATGGTAAAATGGAAAATATGGTTCCATTACCTTTGCATGACATTTTTGTGACCTTTGGATGCTTAACATGACCATGTATTTACTGAAAATATTGAGTTTTAGATTTATCTTGCTCTCATATGATTTATTGCATTAGCAGTTTGTCTTTTTCATAGAAGTTGCGATACTTATTGAAATGTTATGAAATTTGAACTGTATGCTAATGGTAGTATATTTGAGCTACTGTAATTTTCTTAGAATTTATTGTGCACTTTTGATATGTGTTCCATATATGTCCTTAATTCACCTTGTTATCAAAATAAATAGAAAAGGAGATGAAAATAATTTATTTAGGAGTGGACACTATGTTTTCTAGTGTTTATTTAATTTATGTAACCTGTTGGTAATATTGGTTATACTCAATTTGCAAGTCTCAACATGAGTAATATAATTATTGCTTAGGATCAGCCTTTTCGGACAGTTTTGAAGCTTTAAGTTTTGCATGATCAAAATGATGTTTTATGAAAAACTTGTGAATATAAAAGTTGCTGATAATCTAGTTGCTGTTAAAATTTGGTGGCATTTGGCCCTTTGGTTTGGAAACTACAGCTATGAATGTTTGGGTAACAGTTTTGGTTGCTCTCTGTCTTGTCAGGACTTGATCCTGTACTTGTATCATTTTGACCTAATAAACTTGCGAATCATGCTTTGATGATTAAAGATTATTTGTAGAAAATTTCATAAGCTTTCCATATTGTCTTGTTGCATGTCATTTGGATATGTATAGCTTCAGTTATGATTAAAACATGCCGCTACTGTTTGCAGTCCTGAAATTGATAGATTCTAGTTCTAGTTGTTTACTTTGTATGTTGATTAGTGTGGCTCATGTCATTGATGTTGGTTAACTTAATACACCTGAGATCTCATATATTGGTGTCATGTTTGATATGCTAGCTATACCAATGTTTGACATGATTGTGAATAGTTTACTCTCTAATTGCTCATATCTTCTAGTGTGGCTTGATGCTTGTCTTGCATGCTTGAGGGCTGCATCTTTTATTGGCATTCTTTATATTCATGCACTTGCATCTTGCATCTCATCTAGGTACGCTAGATGAACTACGTGAAGGTCAAGATGTGGATGCCAAATGTGTCATATTCCAGGCAAGCCCCGGAGCATCACTTACCTATGCTTTCTAACGGTCTAATTATGCTTTATGATTGTTGCATTAAGTATAGGAGTTGATTGCAACCGTTGATGCATTATATCCTTGAATTACCTTTGAATTACCCTACCTTGATTTACCCTATTAGTCTAGGACGAGTTTATTGCTTAGCCTGCTTAGACGGTAAAAGTCGGGTGATTTCCTGTTACCCGCGAGCATAGGTGGTTACTTGTATGTTGATATCATCTGGTTATTGGTTATGGTTATGATAATTGGAGACCGGGCGGAGTCTTATGGGGTTGTTGGACCATAGTGATTCCGCTGCAGTGTCGATTAAGGACCGTGCCGCTTGGCGTCCCTCGAGTCATGTTGAACGCATGCCTCACACTTAGCCGGGCCGGATAAGTCGTTCCGACCGCTGAAGCCTAACACTATCCAGCCGGCTCTCGACCCGTTCGCACCGCATGGAGATGGATGGGGGGACCACGGGGGCGCGAAGAGTAAGTCCGAGGTCCAACAAGGCTGGCTAAGGCGGTCGGGCGGCCCCTGGTACGGTGGTTCCGCTCAAAAACCGCGTTTCTTCCCGGATATGTGCCACGGTGACTGTAGCTCACTTCGCGTGAGTGTGGTTTGTGTGAGGAATACCCCCCGAGCTCGAGAGTAATCGATTCGAATCGCCATCGTTCTGGGCGGTGAACACTTGACTTGAGCTACGCCATCGTAGTAATGATTATGGAATGCGGTTAAAGATGATGATGAATTAAGCTGTTATGATTATGGTTACTACTTGATTGCTTAATCATGATTAATATATTACAATGATGCTTAGTATAGGTGCTCACCTAGCATAAATAGGAATGATTAAAATGAGTTGTCACTATAAAATGGTTACCACTTTGCTTTTCCGCAAATGAGTCAAGCTATCCCTCGATAAAGCCCTGTCATACTCCTTGGAGTCTTTTGTTTTGAGTCAGGCGGGTAAGTCTAGCTGAGTACCTTCTCGTACTCAGGGTTTTTCCTGCTTGTTGTTTGTGCAGATGGCCATACCTACCACGGGTATTGCGAGACCTGCTTATATCCAGTGGATTAAAGTACCAAGGGCGTGGTCGATCTTAATATTCTCCCCACTTGCTTTTGTGGATTGATCATCGGCCGGGCAATCGTATTAAACCTTAAGTGTGTGTGTGTGGGTTGAGCTTTTAAAACTACTTTGCTTTCGCTACTTAAATTGAGACTTGGTTTGTAATAACTTTAATTTCCACACTCTGATGTTATCGGACTATTTGTGAAATGTTGTAACGTGTGAATGGTGACGCTAAATTTGTACGATCTTGGTTGATGATGTTTGGTTTGAAATCCTTCGAGATTTCCGGACTACTGGGTTTATAAGGGCTTAAGTGTGCTAATTACTTGTGTGGCAAGTGGTTTTTGCACTTATGCTTTTATAAATTGGGCGGTTCTGTTACAATTTCAGTTCTCAACCTTTGCATTTTTTGATATTTAAACTTTATTTTCAAACTCAATTTTGACTATGATGCTGCATAGAACATTGTACTATTGCACTTGTCCAGCTTCAATACCACCGGTGATTGGAAATAGAAAAATAGCTGTCGGTGCTAGAACTAGTGGCCCTAGCACCAACGAGTAAATTTGTGGTGCGTGCTCCCAACTCCGGAAGGTGTGCAAGAAGGACACAAGGAAGACTTGTATTATCCTGCACCTAAGTGCTTGTAGGTAGGGTATACAAGCAAGTGGAGAGAGGGAGCTGGTCCCAAGTCTCGTGATGAGGAAGTGTGTGAAGTGAGTGTGTTGAACTAAACTCGTTGGTCGTCCGCCCAGCCTGCTCGTGGAGGGACCCCCGTCCTCCCCTTTTATAGCCGCAAGGGGAGGAACGGGTTTACACAGTATCTGAATGTGTGAGATGACTGTAGGCGCCGTTCCTTCTTGGCCGAGGCCTCGTCTGAGGCTCTGGAAACATCTTCCCCTCTAGTGCCGAGGCCTTGGTGTGGATGGCGGCTCTGTCATGTACGGGCGTCTTGCCGGTTGTGGGCGCCATCCCGAGGAGCTCTCCTCGGTCCCCGTGACGGAAGGGACGTCCTGCCCCTACCGAGGTTGGCGTGGACATCATGGGGGGCGATCCGAGCTCAGAGCTCCGTTGTAGCTTTGACATGCCTCGGTCCGAGGCCCCGAGGGCCGGGGGGTGTCGCTGCGTGGATACGGCGTGGCCGGGCGCAGAGATACGCCTGTATCGTGGCCGCATCGCCTACCGGGCTCGAAACCTCGGTGCACAAAGTGACCGGGGCCCGGAGACTCGTGCTCGGTAGACTGTGTTGACGCCGACGCCGCCCGGACGCGCGACGTCGTGGCCGGGACTCCAGGATGGGACCCGCCATAGAGGTTAGGCATAACATTGCCCTACAAAGCAGTGCATGGCCGCCACCGTAGGAGTAGCGTAATCATGAGCGCGGGTGAGAGTGGCGACGGGATGGCTCCCATCCCCTGCCAGAGGATAACATCGCTCTGACGGTCACTGTGGGAAGGCGGGCGGCAGTTATACGTCCAGTTAGTGGCCTGGTTTGACCGGGGAAGCGGCGACGTCCCATCCGAGGCCCCAGCGCAGGGGCTCGGAAGAGGCGGTAACTCGGCATTCGCCCGAGGCCCCAGCGCAGGGGCTCGGGCGTTAGCGCCCGCACGAGGCCTCGGCGGGGAAGGCTCGGACGAGGTGGAAAGCCGGCGCCTATCCGAGGCCTCGGTGGGAGGCTCGGATGAGGCGGTGCGTCAACGCCCGCCCGAGGCCCCAGCGGGGAGGGCTCGGACGAGGCGGAAAGTTAGCGCCCGTCTGAGGCCCCGGCAAGGGGAGGCTCAGACGGGTCGGTGTGCAGTGTACTGGGCCTCGGCAGGCCATGTTTCATTATTGTGTGGTCTTGCTTTGCGTTTGTTGGGCCTGATTCTTTGGGAGGGCCCTTATTTTGGCCCCCGACAGTAGCCCCCGAACCTTCGAAGGAGTAAGTATACTCGTTCGGAGGTTGTGACCTTTATACTTGGTTTTTGGCTTTCCTATGTTGGGTGTGCACAAGCGCGCTGGTCGGGCGTAGCCCCCCGAGGCCCTGGAGGTGTGTGAGCGACTCTCCGAGGGTTTGCTCGTGTTTGGTGAAGGTGCTCGTTCGTCCCGGAGGCTATATTCTAAGGTGGGGGCGCGCGAGCGCACCCGCCGGGTGTAGCCCCCGAGGCCTCGGAGGAGTGTGGGCACTCCTCCGGGGGCTTGTACGTGTTCTAATCGTGATCGTGGCCCGTGGGCATTCCTCCGAGTTTTTGAGTCACTATGATTGCCCAATACCATAAAATGGAATCTCTGGAGGAGAGTGAGCATTTCTTCGAGGGCTCGCGCACGTTTTGGTTGGCGTGTTTCTGCTGTTTGCCGAGCCCCCGGGCCCGTCGGCGCGACCGGGAGCTTGGTGAGCGAGTTAGTTGACGTTTCCCAGCCTCGGCCACTGTGCCGGGGAAGCCCCCCGAGCCCCGTTCTAGTGTGGGGCGGCTGAGCGGTACTTGGTCGTCAGTTTTGTTCGTACCTCTGCATCCCTTCCGCAGGGAGGAGGGTGGATTTCACCATGCTGTCGTCGACGAGTGCCGAACATGGCTAGATCCGGTGAGCTGTTAACGGGTTAGTCCGAGTGGAATGCCTGTGCCCCGTTCGCTAGGGGTTGGCTGGGCCCGGAGGCGCATTCCATTCGAGCCCGCCTGTGTGTGTCCGAGGCGGGGCCCGGTCCCGCCCGCCAGTCCCGAGGGCTCGTTGCACTCCCACGCGGGATCCCCCGACTCGATCGCCCACCGGCCTCGAACACGTCGGGCGGACGGTCCTCCCCATGCGTGGGGCCGGGCTATGTATGAGACCGTCCGAGCCATCCCCGACTCTGTTGTCCCGAGGCGGCCGTCGAACCCCGTAGTGGGCCAGCCCACGAACCTCTGGACCGTACATGGGCCGTCGCCCGAGCTCCTTCCGTGGGAAGGAAGCGCCTAAAAGTGGAAACTTCGATCGTGGGGGTCGTTGGCATGCCTTTTGAGGCGGCCTCTTCGGAGCGGTGGCGCCGCTACGCCACCTGTCCGGGGAGAGGTGGTGGGCCCCCATGATCGAGGCGGTTTGGCATACCGCGTGTGTGCGCCGGCCCCACGTGGAGACGTGACGGTGGCGCCGGCGGCCGCCACCGAAGCCGCAGCAGCAGTCGAGCCCCCGGGCTCCGTGTGCCGGGATCTTTTGTGGAGGAAAATCCATGCCGTGCGTGGGGTGCCGCGGGGCCCGTGTGGTCGTGGCCACCCGTCTTGTGGCGTCTGGGACTCCGTGTGATATGCCATTGAGTAGGGAATCCCGGACGTGATTGTGCATTAAATGCGGGTAGTCGAACGGACTGGGGTTTTTGGGTATAAGTACCTGGCACAGGCGGTGGCTGGCCTTCTTCTTGCCTTCCTCGCCCTTGCGCTCGCCTTTGCCTCTCCCACCGTCGCCATCTGCCCAAGCGCCGCCGAGAGGAGAAGGAATAGTGAGAAGGGAGAGGACTCACCGCCGTTCACCTACCCCACCATTGCCATGGCGTCGAGAGTCGCGGTCGTTGGTGTGGACGAGTGGAAGTCGAGCTCCGTGACGTTGGCGGAGCTGCTGGCGCTCGTGGGGAAGTGTGGCAGAACCTTCTAAATTATATGGCCCACAAGCACTGACTTTGTCCTTAAGACCTCAGTCAACCATGCTTATACACCATATAACCTAGAATGTTCCGTCGGGTGGATCCCCGATAAACCACAAACACTCAGGATCGATACTTACGGATACATCACAAGTATTACAACACCTTTTATACAAAATACGAGTAGCGGAAGACTTACAATAACTTAATTTACAAACATTTTGTAAAACTTATATAAACCGTAGTAATATTACAAAGCAGCGGAAGTATCATTATATAACTTTATTACACTCACTCAACAAAAGGTGCCCCGCCCGAGAGGCCACTCAATTCACTCCTCATCAGTCACTTCTTCGATAACCGTCATGCAACAAGGGCCGTAGCACTCTTGTCCATGCGGTTCTCCCCGCAATGAGGGTTGAACAAACCCCGAGTACAAAAAGTACTCCGCAAGACTTACCCGACCAAAATTGGGGAGAAGACTCGGGGAATGCTTTGGCTAATAGGAATCAAGGTGAGGCTTTAGCAAGATCAAAAGACTCTTTTTGCTAAAAAGACTAAGCCGGTCCTTAATGTATCAATCACTTGTAAAACATATACCGAATTCAAAACTTTCCATACTCAACTTCCATTATTACTACGATCTTTGGTGCGAGGATCACGGCTCCCATATCGTGGAGCACACGACGATTCGAACCGCTTTATATACCCAGCTGGGGCTTCCTAGCCGCACGATGTATGCAGGACCAACATCTTACATACATCAACTCACGCCCGGATTTCTCCCTACCGAACGGAGGTACAAAGTACACCACCTTACTACGGCCGCTCGGTCACGCCCGGCGGTGCGCATCGTAGAATGGGCACACGCTACTTATCCGTTCTAGTAAAAGATAGTCCAAGTGGAGTTTACCACCATTAGCATGCGACTAGTACTATCCAATAACCTCATGATCCAAGGGCCAAGCAACGAACGGTGCTTAACCGACACAAGTGGACGACACTACACCGGCAAAGTAGCCCCTCCCCGATGCAAGTCACTCCACCGGCGTCTCAATTTACTCATCATCATGTCCTTGTGCGTACCCACGACCCGGCCAAGGTGAGAGGTAGGCGACAAGCAACATCAAGTTTTCTTAAATTCCCATCAGGGATCTTTGTGATCACACCTTTGTAAACAGTTTATCAAAACCCTACACTAGTAGCAAGACTAAGCGCATACTAAGCATTTCGAAATCAAAATAGGTATCCAGGATAATATATCAAGGTATGGTAAATGCATCAAGTAGGGTAACACACAACTCCTACACCTAATGCGGTATCATCACATGGGAAATCATAAAAACTTTTCGAAATACAAGGCGGGGTTTGAATGCATCCGGGGCTTGCCTTGGGGCTCGACGAAGTGAGGTGCAGTTACCCAATCACCAGGATCAGATCCAACCTCTTCGGGAACTGGAGATGGCTCAACTCCCTCCTCAGATTCGATAGCTACACGATTGAGATGCATGATTACAATGCAGTAAATGAATGAACATGCGATAACGATGCATCAAACGTTAAACTATCTTGAGTACAACTTTCCTTCACGGTAACCTCACTCTAGGAAGGTATAACTAGCGTCGACGACGACGGAAAAGCGATACGCAATCAACATGAAATGCCGAAGGTCATTAGGGTTAATGACCTAGGGTCATCACTCAATCCCAAAATCAAGCAACCCTAATGGTGATTAGAGGTGATTACTAATTTATTGACCATTTTCACAGTCGTTGAAAGCCGCTAATTAACTTGCTAATTAAAGATTAATTAAACCCTAATTAATCAAAGAATTAACTAATTAAACATTAATTAATAAAGGGATTAATTAAGCATAATACAAAACTTAATCAAAACTTAACCAAACTTCATAATTAAGATCATCACCATCTAATTAGCACACAAAATAAATTTCATGATTTTTGGAGTTATATTTTAATTATTAAAAATCATGGAAGTTGCATTTGTTAATTAAAGGAGCAATTTTAATGGTAACTAAAACTTACTGAAAATCATAAGTTAGCATTTTTCATTGACAGAGCATATTATGGAGAGCACTCACATATTTTTATTACATTTTTATCTGCCCAAATGAAATTATAGCAAAAAAAGATGAAAACCATATTTAGAAAATTAAAATAGAAAAAGGAAAACACTTTTTTTCCTCGCATGGGCCTACTTTTGTGCGGCCCAAACGGCCCGCACGGCCCGCTCCGGCCAAGCCTGCTGGGGCTCTCCCCTTCTCTCACGCCCGCCGACAGGCCGGACCCGCTGTCGCGGCACCTCCCCTCTCTCCTCTTCTTCTTCCCGACGGCGCACAGTGGCACGGCGACGGTGAACGGCGGTTCTTCGCCGTCGACGAACCTCTGGCGAAACCAACTACACCGACGCACTCCCCTCCTTACGACGCACCGACCGAGCTGCTAAACACACCACACCAACCCCGGCAGCACGGGACGACGATCATGCGCGGCGGCCGGCCAAGACGGCTCCCGGCGAACAAGCTCCCCAGAACTTCTCTGGCGAAACTAAACACGCCCACGTGACCAGCACACCAAGGCGGACTTGGTGAGACACGAATGAGACTCAGAGATAGGCTGGAGAAGGACGAACGGCGGTAGCTCACCACGGCGGCGGCGGGTGACCGGAAGTGAAGGAGACGGCTCGGTTCGGGCTACTCCGACAGTTGCAAACGGCGACAAGTGACTCAAACGACGCGCAAGGGGGTTGCGGAGCTGCGTGCAAGCTATCAAAACCAAAGAGCGCGGCGCTATGGAATTTAGCAGAGAGATGACGGCGGCCGGCGGCGAGCAGTGGGGAGGAAAAAGAAGAAAAGGCGGCCGGCGCATGGCTTTTATCGGGCAAAGGATAGCCGGGCAGGTGGCTGGAGTTCTCGCGACGACGTTGAGCTGGTTGGAGGCGCGGGAAACGCGGGAAAGCGCGAGAGCCGCCACGGCGGCCGCCGGCGGCCGGCCGTCCGGCATGGGCACCCCCCCGTGGATCATCAGAAAGCGAGGGACACCTATTTCCTCCATTTTCGAAATTAATCCAAAAATTTGAACTGTTCACAAAAATCTTCCAAAATATCAAGTGTGCAACTTTTCCAGCTCTACAACTTTGATCTAAAGAGTTTGGGCAGAATCAAATTAGTTTTTGAATTTGAATTCCAAATTTGAAAAGGGACAAAACTCCAACTTTGGGGATTTCAAAATTACTTTCAATTTTTGAATAAAAGATGAAAATATCCAAAAATAAAAGTTGTTCCATTTCTCAAGGTCTACAACTTTTATTCAGGAAGTTTTTCATGAAACCCAATAATTTTTGAATTGTAGTTTAAAACTCAAAAGGGGACAATTTGAAATTCAAATTACTTTTGAAATTACTCCAATTTTTATTCAAAAACTTGAAAAACTTTGTATACCAAAGTTGTAGAGTTCAAAGAGATGCACAAACTGTATTTTGGAGTTTTTCCCAAATTTTGAATATTTTGAGGTGAAATTATGAAGGGGTAAAAACACTTTGAAAATCTCCCTTTTTGAAATGATTTTCAAATTGAATCTTTGGGCAAATAAATTATGATGATGTGGCACTTTTCAAACCCAACCAATAGTACACTTTCAAAGTACAAAGTTTATACTTTGAAATAATGCCATTGGTTAGCAACTTTTATTTATAAAATTAATTATGGTTAGCTCACCAAATTTGAAAGTGATATTCAAACTCCAACACTCAGCCTTCATGCTAGGGTTTGGGATTTGAATGCCAATTTCAAACTTGGTTCTCTCTTGCACCTCATTTGATTTAGAAAACTTGTTTAAGGTGAAAGTCAGGGTTAGCCAAGCACTTGCAAACATCACGGTTGATTTTAATTGATTGGTTTTATTTAAGAAATCAAACATGTGAGCAGGATTCAAATTATAACATAAGCACATGTAATACAAAAGAGCTCAAACAACCTCCTAGAATTGTAAACTTATTTTAATTGTTTGAATTAGGGTTTTCTAATCATGAATGCTCATGCAATGATGATGATGACATGGCAGGTTTTGCTTAACGTAACACCGGGGTGTTACATTATATTCCCCTTAAAAGGAATCTCGTCCCGAGATTCAAAGCTTAGAGCTAAGTAATGGAAAAGGAAATGTATCAAGTAGACACATCTTACATTGTTTCATAAGGGAGGTAGAAGGTTCATATTACAAGTCTCATATTTTTGGAAAGTCACGATTGTTAGAAACCAACCATGACTTAGGAAAAAGAAGGAAGAAACTCCGGAAAGTGTTCATTCAAGAATTCCTCCGATTCCCAAGTTGCTTCATCCTCAGAATGCTGATCCCATTGAACTTTATAAAATCTTCTTACGTACCTGCGGGTGATTCGATCTTTTCGATCAAGAATTTTGACTGGATACTCTGCACATGTCAAATCAGGCTCCAGTGTGACACCTTCAATGTCAACAACCTGGTCGGGCACTCGCAAACACTTTTTCAATTGAGATACATGGAACACATTGTGCACCAGAGACAACTGCTCAGGTAGATCCAAGTAGATATGCAACCTTGCCACACTTTGTTCAATGATTTGAAATGGACCAATATATCGAGGCGCCAACTTTCCTTTGACCCCAAAACGATCCACACCCTTCATGGGGGATACCTTCAGGTATACAAAGTCTCCAACCTTAAATGCCAAGGGTCGCCGATGACGATCGCATAGCTTTTTTCTGTCGAGATTGAGCTTTTCAGATTTGCTTGAATTTGTCCGATCTTATCTTCGGTTTCTTTAACTAAATCAACTCCATAGAACTGTCTTTCTCCGGTTCGGACCAATTAAGTGGAGTACGACATCGGCGGCCATATAAAGCTTCAAATGGTGCCATTTTGAGACTCTCTTGATAACTGTTATTATAAGCAAATTCTGCTAATGGTAAACATTCATCCCAAGCTGAGGAATATGTTAATACACAAGATCTTAGCATGTCTTCAAGGATTTGATTTACTCTTTCAGTCTGCCCTCCAGTTTGGGGATGATAAGCAGTGCTGTGCAATAAGTTAGTACCCATAGTCTCATGAAACTTCTGCCAGAACTGAGCAACAAACTGTGTACCTCTATCTGTAACAATAGACTTGGGTACCCCGTGCAAACACATAATTCGATCTATATATAATTGAGCATATTGAGGTGCTCGGTAAACATTCTTCATTTGGGATAAAATGGGCCGACTTAGTTAATCGATCCACAATAACCCATATAGAATCATACCCGGGCAGTTCTAGGTAAACCAACGATAAAGTCCATGCTAATATCTTCCCACTTCCAGGGGGAATTGGTAAAGGCTGTAACATTCAATGGTCTTCGATGAATGGCTTTGACTCTCGACAAGTGTCACATTTCGCAACATATCGAGCTACCTCGATTTTCATTTTAGTCCACGAGAATCTACGCCTCGGGTCATGATACATCTTGTTGCTACGGGTGAATCGAGAATCTGGTTAGGTGAGCTTCATCAAGAATCATCCGCCGGAGCTCGGGAACTTTTGGAACAAACTGACGATTTTTGAACCATAACACATTATCATCATCAAGGCGGAAGCAAGATGCTTGCCCCGATCGACTTTTTTCTCCGATATGCTTGAGGCCTTTACTTTCTCATTGAGCTGCAATAATTTTCTCTTGAATAGATGAGTGTATGGTGATATCATTCAGAGTACCGATAAATTATATCAATATTTAATCTCTCTAACTCTTGACATAGACTCAGATTTCTTTGGAGTGATAGCAAGACAGTTGCACCGACTCTTTCGACTGAGAGCATCTGCAACCACATTGGCTTTACCAGGATGATAATGGACGTCAAGATCATAATCTTTGATTAATTCAAGCCACCTTCGCTGCCTCATATTCAACTCAGATTGTGTGAAGATATACTTCAAACTTTTATGATCACTATAAATATGACATTTGTTGCCCAAACAAATAATGCCTCCATATTTTTAGAGCATGCACAACTGCGGCTAACTCAAGATCATGAGTGGGATAGTGCTCTTCATGTCGCTTCAACTGTCTCGAAGCATAAGCAATAACTTTGCCTTCTTGCATTAACACACATCCGATGCCGATGCCAGACGCATCACAATACACATCGAATGGCTTTTCAATATCTGGCTGAGCAAGGATTGGGGCAAAGTGGTTAGAAGATCTTTTAACTTATGGAAAGCTTGCTCACATTCAGATGACCATCGGAATTTAGTTTGATTCTTGAGGAGTTACGTGATTGGTTTGGCTAATTTGGAAAAATCAGAACGAAACGACGGTAATATCCCGCCATTCCAAGGAAACTACGAACTTGATGAACGGTGGTGGGTGGTTTCCAATTAAGAATATCTTGGATTTTCTTTGGGATCAATCGCAACACCCTCGGCCGATAAGACATGACCAAGGAATTTGACTTCACTAAGCCAAAACTCACACTTACTAAATTTAGCATAAAGCTGATGCTCTCGGAGACGAGACAGAACAATACGGAGATGCTCTGCATGATCCTCTTTATTTTTGGAATATATAAGAATGTCGTCGATGAACACTACGACAAAACGATCGAGCTCGGGCATAAACACCGAGTTCATTAGATACATGAAATGGGCTGGAGCATTAGTAAGCCCAAATGACATGACTAGATATTCGTGATAGGCCGTATCCGGTGGTAAAGGCGGTTTTGAATATCTTCCGGCCGTATACGTATTTGGTGGTAACCAGATCTAAGATCAATCTTGGAGAACACCTTGGCTCCCGCAAGTTGATCAAAGAGAAGATCAATACGAGGAAGAGGATATTTATTTTTGATGGTCACCTCGTTTAATGGACGATAGTCCACACACATTCTCGAGTTTGATCTTTCTTTTTTTCACAAAGATTGCGGGACAACCCCACGGCGATGAACTAGGTCGGATAAAACCTTTATCCAACAGTTCTTTCAATTGGGTTTTCAATTCAGCTAACTCTTTTGGGGGCATCCTATAAGCTCTTCGGGATATCGGTGCGTGCGGCTTCAACTCAATCACAAATTCAACATCTCTTTCCGGTGGTAGCCGGGCAAATCATCGGGAACACATCCGGAAACTCACGGACTACCGGTATATCTGGAAGTGCTTTGGCACCGAGGTTGCATTAGCGGTCGTAACCGCTCTCTTGGGAATCGGAAATTGGATAAGGAGTGGGGGATCGGTTATCGGGTAGCAACGACTTAACATTTCTATTCAAGGTATCTATCACAGCGCCATACTGGCGTAACCAGTTCATTCCGAGGATCACATCTATATTTTGATCCTTCAATACTATCAGATCCGTGGGATATAAATACCCACCAAGAGATATAGGAATCTGAGAGACTACTTCCCGCGTACACATACGCCCTCCCGGTGATTGCACCATAAACTCATCTTTAATTTCTTTTATGGGAATTTCATGCTTGGTAACAAAGGTGCGGTTGATAAATGTATGAGATGCACGTAATCAAATAATGTAAGTGCGGGGTGATCGGCAGCAGGGAACATACCCATCAACACGGGTTCTCCTTCAAGAACGTTCCCCGATGGACTTGATAGACGCGCCCGATCTTCTTCCCGGCATTAACCTTCGGGACACGCCGTGGAACACCCCCCGCCTTGACTCGGGGCTGTTGTTATTTGGACCCTTTGCTGAAATTGGGAAGCATTCCTTTTAGGGTAGGGACAGTTCCGATACAGATGCCCGACTTGATCACAATTGAAACACGGGCCGAAACCGGTAGAAGTATTTTGTGGAGCTTTGGTGGAGTTGGGTTTCGAACACCCCGGGTGTTTAAATTTCTTTGGGGATAGGTTGCGGCGCAGGCGAGGGTACACCTGTTGCCTCGGAGCTTGTTCTTGTGGTGGGTAGCGATAGGGTTGAGGATTTTTGCGGCTGTGGTGGATAGCGAAAATGGTGGGCGATAGTCTTTGGGTGGGATGATAGATAACTTTTTCTCGGGCGTTTTTGGATTCCGCCCGGATTGTCGAGAGAAAGCACGTCGTTCCTCACTCTTTTGCTCGGCGAGGGGGATTTCTCATAGGCAATGGCTATATCCCACGCCTCGTAGAAAGTGGCATTGGGGTTTGAGGTAAGGTGGGTTTTGATATCTCCCTTTAAACCCCCGAGGAAGCACTTCTTCTTCTTTAAATCAAGTATCCACATGTTTACGGTGCATACTTTGTGAGAGGTGGCTAAAGGAGTTCACGTCTCGCACCACCGATTGTCCACCTTGTTTCAGGGCTAAAAACTCTTCTAACTTAGCTTGCATTACTCCGTCGGGTATAAAATCTTGACGGAATGCATCTTTGAACATGGTCCAAGTGATTGGCCGGTCGGCCGGTCGCCGTGCAAGGAAATTCGCCCACCATGCAGATCACGGGGGCCTCACCATTTCTTTGGGCGGCAAACTTGGGTTTCATCAAGTACGGACAACCTTCCAAAGTAGATCAAACTTCAGATCTATAATGCGAAGCCAATCATTAGCCTCTAGGGGCTCCTCATTACAGTGAACACCGGCGGACGAGTATCGGTGAAGTCCGCATAGGTGATTTCGTCGTGATTTTACGACGACCCCGATTTTCACGTGGTGCATTGCGGTGTCTGGCGACTTATCTCCCGTAGCATACGGGCATTTTCGGTGGTGGCGTGGACTAAAGCCGCCACGGACTTGACCAAAGACGGTGGTGCTTGTGGTGCCCGAGGGACCTCACCCCTCTCTTGTGAATAACCGGACATACGTTATAAACAAGATCGGATTTATTCACAAAGGGGATTTATTAAAATTGAAAGCAACAAAGTGCAAGCCGGTCATACAAAGGTTCACTTATTTATTTTACAAGTCCGCCCATAGGCCGGACACCCAAAGTTGACTATTTAACATATATTACATCTCTCTCTTTCTCTCGGGGAGCTCGGATGTCGATCCCTCATCCGGGTCGGACTCATTGCCTGCGGCGGACTCATCCGCCTCGGACTCCTCGGTTGGGGTCGGGTACACTTACGGTGATTCCACCGATCCCAAATCATCCGCGGCTACCTGCCTGGCTGGTACACCGGATTGTGGAGGTTATGCGATGATGAACCTCTTCGTGTAATGCAGCGGTATATGCTTCAAGATCCTCCACCGAGCCCGCAACTCTTCAATAGCATCATACCCATCATTTCTTTGGTTCCTTGTAGCTTCTAGTTCTGCTCAAGTTGGGCAATTCTCCGCCGATACTCGTGGATGGACTTGATATCCTTACGCTCTTGCTCCCGCAGATTCTCTATCTCGGACTTCAGCTTGATGTTCTCAATTGTTGCCTTGCAATGATCTTTGGTAACAGATAGCTAGCTCGGCAGACCAACTCAGCTATCTTACGCCTTTTGGTTATCTTCCTCCAGCATTGCGGCTCGCTAGGTCCTGCCTCAAAGCATCGTGGCTACGCTGGGCGCCATCGGTGACGCGGTACTCCCTTTGGTCCGGTCATCTTGCAGGCGATGCAGCTTAGTGCGTGCCATCCTGTAGTAAGTAAAGATAGAGTCTATAAGATAGGGAACCTTAGAGTCAGCAAGAACAGGTTTGATTTTACTTAGCCCAACCACTTTGTTTCGAGAATAAAATTTTAAACATATGAATTAAATATGATGCATGATCGTACCTACGGATCGAGCGAAAACCGTTTAAACTAACATAAGCATACTTTTTAGTAATATAGGGCAAAAGAAAAACACATGATACTCCGCTTAAGACCCTCTTTTAAATAGCACCTATTAAGACTATAAGAAAGAATTAAGACGGAGTAGAAGCAATTTGGACTAAAAACCCATTTAACTTTTGGATCCAAAGTATTTTGAAATTTTTAAAAGGTAACACTGTGAGTATCTTTGTAAGTACCGCTCTGATACCCTCTGTGGCAGAACCTTCTAAATTATATGGCCCACAAGCACTGACTTTGTCCTTAAGACCTCAGTCAACCATGCTTATACACCATATAACCTAGAATGTTCCGTCGGGTGGATCCCCGATAAACCACAAACACTCCAGGATCGATACTTACAGATACATCACAGTATTACAACACCTTTTATACAAAATACCAGAGTAGCGGAAGACTTACAATAACTTAATTTACAAACATTTTGTAAAACTTATATAAACCAGAGTAATATTACAAACAGCGGAAGTATCATTATATAACTTTATTACACTCACTCAACAAAAGGTGCCCTGCCCAGAGGCCACTCAATTCACTCCTCATCAGTCACTTCTTCGATAACCGTCATGCAACAAGGGCCGTAGCACTCTTGTCCATGCGGTTCTCCTGCAACAGGGGTTGAACAAACCCTGAGTACAAAAAGTACTCCGCAAGACTTACCCGACCAAAATTGGGGAGAAGACTCAGGAATGCTGGCTAATAGGAATCAAGGTGAGGCTTTAGCAAGATCAAAAGACTCTTTTTGCTAAAAAGACTAAGCCAGTCCTTAATGTATCAATCACTTGTAAAACATATACCGAATTCAAAACTTTCCATACTCAACTTCCATTATTACTACGATCTTTGGTGCGAGGATCACGGCTCCCATATCGTGGAGCACACGACGATTCGAACCGCTTTTATATAATTTGGGGCTTCCTAGCCGCACGATGTATGCAGGACCAACATCTTACATACATCAACTCACGCCCGGATTTCTCCCTACCAGAACGGAGGTACAGTACACCACCTTACTACGGCCGCTCGGTCACTTCGGCGGTGCGCATCGTAGAATGGGCACACGCTACTTATCCGTTCTAGTAAAAGATAGTCCAAGTGGAGTTTACCACCATTAGCATGCGACTAGTACTATCCAATAACCTCATGATCCAAGGGCCAAGCAACGAACGGTGCTTAACCGACACAAGTGGACGACACTACACCAGGGCAGTAGCCCCTCCTGATGCAAGTCACTCCACCGGCGTCTCAATTTACTCATCATCATGTCCTTGTGCGTACCCCTGACCCGGCCAAGGTGAGAGGTAGGCGACAAGCAACATCAAGTTTTCTTAAATTCCCATCAGGGATCTTTGTGATCACACCTTTGTAAACAGTTTATCAAAACCCTACACTAGTAGCAAGACTAAGCGCATACTAAGCATTTCGAAATCAAAATAGGTATCCAGGATAATATATCAAGGTATGGTAAATGCATCAAGTAGGGTAACACACAACTCCTACACCTAATGCAGTATCATCACATGAAATCATAAAAACTTTTCGAAATACAAGGCAGGGTTTGAATGCATCCGGGGCTTGCCTTGGGGCTCGACGAAGTGAGGTGCAGTTACCCAATCACCAGGATCAGATCCAACCTCTTCGGGAACTGGAGATGGCTCAACTCCCTCCTCAGATTCGATAGCTACACGATTGAGATGCATGATTACAATGCAGTAAATGAATGAACATGCGATAACGATGCATCAAACGTTAAACTATCTTGAGTACAACTTTCCTTCACGGTAACCTCACTCTAGGAAGGTATAACTAGCGTCGACGATTTTAAAAAGCGATACGCAATCAACATGAAATGCCGAAGGTCATTAGGGTTAATGACCTAGGGTCATCACTCAATCCCAAAATCAAGCAACCCTAATGGTGATTAGAGGTGATTACTAATTTATTGACCATTTTCACAGTCGTTGAAAGCCGCTAATTAACTTGCTAATTAAAGATTAATTAAACCCTAATTAATCAAAGAATTAACTAATTAAACATTAATTAATAAAGGGATTAATTAAGCATAATACAAAACTTAATCAAAACTTAACCAAACTTCATAATTAAGATCATCACCATCTAATTAGCACACAAAATAAATTTCATGATTTTTGGAGTTATATTTTAATTATTAAAAATCATGGAAGTTGCATTTGTTAATTAAAGGAGCAATTTTAATGGTAACTAAAACTTACTGAAAATCATAAGTTAGCATTTTTTTTTCATTGACAGAGCATATTATGGAGAGCACTCACATATTTTTATTACATTTTTATCTGCCCAAATGAAATTATAGCAAAAGATGAAAACCATATTTAGAAAATTAAAATAGAAAAAGGAAAACACTTTTTTTTCCTCGCATGGGGCCTACTTGTGCGGCGGCCCAAACGGCCCGCACGACGGCCCGCTCCGACAAGCAAGACGCGCGCTGGGCTCTCCCCTTCTCTCACGCCCGCTGACAGGCCGGGACCCGCTTGTCGGGGCTTTCCCTCTCCTCTTCTTCTTCCCGACGGCAAGACACGGTGGCACGGCGGCGGTGAACGGCGGTTCTTCGCCGTCGGCGAACCTCCGGCGAAACCAACTACACCGACGCACTCCTCCTTACGACGCACCGACCGAGCTGCTAAACACACCACACCAACCCCCAGAGCACCCTGGACGACGACCGCGGCGGCTCGCCGGCGCACGGCTCCCGGCGAACAAGCTCCCCAGAACTTCTCTGGCGAAACTAAACACGCCCACGTGACAAAGACACCAAGGCGGACTTGGTGAGACACGAATGAGACTCGAGAGATAGGCTGAGAAGGACGAACGGCGGTAGCTCACCACGGCGGCGGCGGGTGACCGGAAGTGAAGGAGACGGCTCGGTTCGGGCTACTCCGACAGTTGCAAACGGCGACAAGTGACTCAAACGACGCGCAAGGGGGTTGCGGAGCTGCGTGCAAGCTATCAAAACCAAAGAGCGAGCGCGTTGCGGGAATTTAGCAGAGAGATGACGGCGGCGGCCGGCGAAAGCGGGGGGGAAAAAAAGAAGAAAAGGCGGCCGGCGCATGGCTTTTTATCGGGCAAAGGATATAGCAGGGGCAGGTGGCTGGAGTTCTCGCGACGACGTTGAGCTGGTTGGAGGCGCGGGAAACGCGGGAAAGCGCGAGAGCCGCCACGGCGGCCGTCGGCCGGCCGTCCGGCATGGGCACCCCCCCTGTGGATCACTGTAGCAGGGACACCTATTTCCTCCATTTTCGAAATTAATCCAAAAATTTGAACTGTTCACAAAAATCTTCCAAAATATCAAGTGTGCAACTTTTCCAGCTCTACAACTTTGATTTAAAGAGTTTGGGCAGAATCAAATTAGTTTTTGAATTTGAATTCCAAATTTGAAAAGGGACAAAACTCCAACTTTGGGGATTTCAAAATTACTTTCAATTTTTGAATAAAAGATGAAAATATCCAAAAATAAAAGTTGTTCCATTTCTCAAGGTCTACAACTTTTATTCAGGAAGTTTTTCATGAAACCCAATAATTTTTGAATTGTAGTTTAAAACTCAAAAGGGGACAATTTGAAATTCAAATTACTTTTGAAATTACTCCAATTTTTATTCAAAAACTTGAAAAACTTTGTATACCAAAGTTGTAGAGTTCAAAGAGATGCACAAACTGTATTTTGGAGTTTTTCCCAAATTTTGAATATTTTGAGGTGAAATTATGAAGGGGGGGTAAAAACACTTTGAAAATCTCCCTTTTTGAAATGATTTTCAAATTGAATCTTTGGGCAAATAAATTATGATGATGTGGCACTTTTCAAACCCAACCAATAGTACACTTTCAAAGTACAAAGTTTATACTTTGAAATAATGCCATTGGTTAGCAACTTTTATTTATAAAATTAATTATGGTTAGCTCACCAAATTTGAAAGTGATATTCAAACTCCAACACTCAGCCTTCATGCTAGGGTTTGGGATTTGAATGCCAATTTCAAACTTGGTTCTCTCTTGCACCTCATTTGATTTAGAAAACTTGTTTAAGGTGAAAGTCAGGGTTAGCCAAGCACTTGCAAACATCACGGTTGATTTTAATTGATTGGTTTTATTTAAGAAATCAAACATGTGAGCAGGATTCAAATTATAACATAAGCACATGTAATACAAAAGAGCTCAAACAACCTCCTAGAATTGTAAACTTATTTTAATTGTTTGAATTAGGGTTTTCTAATCATGAATGCTCATGCAATGATGATGATGACATGGCAGGTTTTGCTTAACGTAACACCGGGGTGTTACAGGAAGGGGCTTCTCCGCCCCTGCGCCGACGACGCCAGACCGGAGTGGATGGTTTCGCCGGCCGGCCACCTGTCCCCGCACCTGCCGCCGGGATACATGGTGAGCTTCACGGCATTCCACGAGTACGGGTTCGAGATGCCGGTGGGCCGGTTCTTGAGGGCGATCCTCGAGTACTATGGCCTGGAGCTGCAGAACCTCAATCCCAACTCCATTACGTAGGCGGCGGTGTTCGTCGCCTTGTGCGAGGGGTTTCTCGGAGTTGAGGCCCATTGGGACCTCTGGCTCCATTTCTTTGAGGGCGCCATCTACTTCAAAGGCGTCGAGAGGGGGAAGAGGCTGGCGGTTCGCACCGGGAACTGCATGCTGCAGCTGCGAGCTCGCCACCGGGATTCCTACATCCCGGCGAAACTCGCCTCCTCCAACCGCAGCTGGCACGCGAAGTGGTTCTACCTCCGGAACGACTTCGGCCACCTGCCCGCCTTCACCGGGAAGGTGTTCGAGGCGGAGCCAGCGAGGTGGAAGGAGGAGCTAATCCCGGAGAAGGTCACCCCGCTGAAGAAAGTGTTCGGCGCCCTGAGGGTGCTGATCCGCCAAGGGCTGGACGCGTCAGTCGTCATCGCCGCCTTCCACAGGCGGCGAAGTCCCCCCTCATGGCGAGGCGGACTGCGCCTGCTCGACATGAAGGACAAAAAAGCGGCTTGGTCGGGACGAGGATGTCATCCGTCGACCTCGAGCACGACGAGATCGTTGCTCGGACCAAGAAGGCGGCGGTGGTGGCAGACACCTCCCACCTCTACAAGGTCGTAATGCGCCCCGACCCCGATTATATCTCCATGGTAAGTTCTTGCGATTGATCCCGGACCATTGATGTCCGCATCTCCCCCCTTCGTCCTTATCCCATCCCCTTCTTTGCAGGGTTTGGCCGGGAAGCTGAAGAAGTCCAAGCCCCCCATCTCTGCGGAGAAGGAGGCGAACAAGGCCTTCGCGGAGAAGCGGAAAAAGAAGAAGGAGAACAAGGCGGATCGGAATGTCCGCAAGCAGAAGGAGCTACGGAACCTGGAGAAGCTGCGGCGCCGGCAAGAGGAACAGGGTCTCCCCCGGGAGCCGACACCCTCCGAGACCACCGGCGCTGATGACGATGATGAGGATGACGAGGGGGACAACCTCGACTTCTTCGACTTTATGGAGGAGGAGGCACTGAGGGGGTCCCTGGCCCAGCCCCCAGTTCCAGACGACGTGCCGCAAGGGTGGGCGGCGGAGAAGTCCACCGCGCGGGCCTCGGCCTCGGCCTCATCAGAGTCGATGCCGTTCGTTGAGTCCGAGGCCGTGACGCCCTCCCATGGAGAGGGAGAGAGGACGCTGCGGGCGTCAGGAGATGCCCCCCTGTCCCTCGTTCCGCCGAGGGAACGGCTGAGACGGCTGAAGGCGTGACCCCGTCAGAAGGGGAGGAGGCCCTCCGGAGTCATTCCGCGCCGGCCGACCCTGGCGAGGGTGGTTCGGTCCTTCCCCGGAGCAACCCGGCGACGGTGAGGGAGAGCTGCCGAGGGCGGAGCGCTGGGTCGCCGAGGAGGTGGCGACGCAGGGGGGCCAGCGTCCCGTGCCAGCGGCCCGCGGCCCTTGTCGGGCGAGGGCCCTCGTGTTCGAACCCCGACGACCGTGGCTCCATGAGCCAATTGTTCAAGCCGCCGGTCATTGGGTGAGCGTTTTTCCCGTTCAGGAACTTTTTTCCATCGTTTTTCTTTCTTCTTTCCCTCTGAAACTCCACCCTTGTCGCCATCGCAGCCAAAAAAGCGCAAGACGGCCCGCCCCGGCCCCCGGCCCCACTTGCTCCGCGTAAGCAACCGAGACGAGGGGCCGAGAAGGCAAGCACTACCGTTGCCCCCCCGGTGGTGGGCGCTGCAAGGATCGAGGCCGAGGTGGCCGCGATGCCGCTAATCGTGGTGCCGCCCCCCGGCCGTGGTGGGAGAGGGCGCAAACGCCCGGCACGGAGGCCGTGATGACGCCCCGCCGCAGAGCCGCATCGACGCCTCCCCCGGAGGCTGCGGCCGACGTGGTTATGGCGGAGCAGGTGCCGGTTCCGCCCCAAAGCCACGCCACGGCACATGAGGTGGTGGAGATCCCTCCTCGGAGGATACCGCCTCGGGGGGGGAAAGAGGTAGCCGTTATGGACACGGCTTCCTCGTGCAATGATCGTGCGGGGTCGTCGGCTGCGGCGCCCGTCGAGGAGTCTTCCAGCCGGGAGGTGGTCTGCTACGGCGAGCTCCAGAAGGCGCCACCGCGGATCATTTGGTCGGATCGCCGGGACGGAGGGCCGGGCGGTTTAGGTGTGCCGACGACGCCCGAGGCAGGAGCAATGGGAGCATACCGCAAGTACACGAAGTCAGCCAAGATCTGCTCCGGCTGGTCTTGACGGTCGTCTCGAGGGATCTCCCACGACGTGATGAAGGTACTTTCAACGCTCGTGCACGAAGCCTTGCCTTGGACGGGCGCTGAAAATGGCTAGCCCGTTGGATCTGATTGTTGCAGTGGTGCAGCGCAGCGCCCGGGGGAGAAATCGCCGATTCCTCCAGTTGAGGGCAGGTCTCGGCGGTGCGCTCCACCTCCAGTAGCAGGAGACAAGCCGGCTGCGCGCTGAGTTGGCTACCCGGAGTGCTGAAAACGCCGACCTCCGCCTCCTCGTCTCGGATCTGAAGGCCGAGGCCTCCAAGGCTCGAGAGCGGAACGCTCTTCTGCCGGAGTCCCTGTTGAAGCAGTCGTCGGAGCTCGACAAGGTCCGAGCTGAGAAGGAGGCGATGGTCGCGGCGGTTTGCCGGGCGAACGACACCGGACACCAGCTCTTTGTCGATGATGTCATCATGGTGCGGGCCGAGCTTGGACAGGCGCTGAACGAGGCCAACAAGCTCCGGGAGCAGCTGGCGGAGGAGATAGCGCTGACGGAGGGTAAGTTTTATGTTTTGGGTAACATACCTTTGTTTTCTTGTTCAAAGATTGACCCCTGGTGGACGCAGAGCTGAGGGGAAGTCGTCGGAGCAAACGGCGGCTCTTGATGCGGCGCAGAGCGGCCTACTCCCCGGGCGCAAGGCGAGCTCGACACCTTAAAGGAGAAGGTTCAAGCCGCTCGCATCGAGGTCGAGGCCGGGCGAGCCCGCCGCGCTAGCCCGCTTAGGCCGCCCGGGAGGCGCCGCCCCAGCGAGTGGAGGCACGCGTGAACGCCGCCCTTCAGTCCGGCCTTCGGACCGGCATGTCACAACCCTTGCGATAACCCTATCCCATTACGACCTCAACCTCCCCCAAAGTCGCCGAGGGGCTTATCGTTGCCGGGGACGAGGAGGGTCACGAGGCCGAGGTGTTCGGCCGAGCCGGTCCAGCGGGCTGAAGTGGCCACGATCGGCGCTGGTTGGGCACTTCACGCCGGCTATCTTCCCCGGAGCTGCCGAAGGGGCCGACGCCGCCAACGCCACGGACGCCGACGCCGAGGAGGGTGGGGGGTCGGATGCCCCCCAGTAGATTTCTGCGGTTCGGGCGAGGGGGGTGCCCTTGTAAAAACTATGTTAGTTTTTGGAAGTGTTTATGCTTTATGGCCCATCGTGGCCTTACGTTTTTGTGGTCGTTTTTGCTTGCTTTTCGTGCCTTTTGATCTCGGTCCGTACTTAGGTTAGAGCCTTGCGAGACTATTTTGAATTTAGAGGTCGTACGTTAGTCGAGGGTAGTGAGTGGAGGTACCGTAGCGCACGGGCGTAGGTGACCTCGTGGCTCTGCCGACCCTTACTTACATAACAACCCTCTCGCAAATGCCTGAAGTCCTTCCTTGGCCGAGGGTGGCGAGTAGAGGTTCCGTAGCGCGTGGGCGTAGGAGGCCTTGCGGCTTGGCCGGCCCTAGCCTCGGAACGACTTCCCTTAGCTGCTCTTTCCTAAGTGTTCGAGACTTAGGTACGAAAATTTTGCGAAAAACGACCAATGAAAAACGAGAAGTGTTTTTCGGATGCTTTCCAAGGGGGGTTCCCCCCTTTCTAGCCCCCGAGGGAGGCTCGGTTTTGGTAAGTCAAAACCGAGTCTCACTCAACCCTTGCGGGATTGTTATTGTAATTGAAATCCTTAGCCCCCGAGGGCCTCGGGCGTGTGTTCTGTTTGTGGAAAAAATGTACAAGTACTTGTTACTTCCATTTCTCCAGAGAAAAAATGCGAGGTACAAAAGTGTGTACAAAGCTTAGAAATTTTCAAGGGTAGAAGCGACGTAGTCGTTGAATGTTCCAAGCGTTGTTGAGGACTTGGCCGTCCTCATCGGCGAGCTTGTAGGTGCCCGGCTTGAGAACCTCGGCGACGATGTAGGGGCCTTCCCATGGCGGCATGAGCTTGTGGCGGCCTCGCTTGTCTTGGCGAAGACGCAGCACTGTGTCGCCCTCCTTGAGTTCTCGGACTCGACGCCGGCCGTGGTAGCGTCGGAGGGACCCTTTGGGTATCCGGCCGAGTGCGAAGGGCGGTGTCCCTCGCCTCCCTCGCGCGTTGAGCGAATCCTCCCGAGCCGCCTAGTTACGCTGTTCGTCGTAGGCCTTGAGCCTCGGAGAACCGAACTCCAAATCGGTGGGGAGAATGCCTCGGCGCCGTACACCCGGGAAGAAAGGCGTGAACCCCGTGGCCGGGCTAGTCGCCGTGGGAGGCTCCAAAGGACGGAGGGGCTCCTCGAGCCATCTTTTGCCAAATTTGTCGAGCTTGTTGAAGATCCGAGGCTTGAGTCCTGCGCAAGATCATTCCGTTGGCACGTTCCACCCGCCCGCTGGTCGAGGAGGATGGGCAACAGCCGAGCACTGCATAATGCGTATCCGATTGGCCGCAGAAGTCCCGAACTTCATCCCCCGTGAACCGGGTACCGTGATCGGTAATGATGGAGTTTGCGACCCGAAGCGGTGGATGATGTCCGTGGAAGAACAACACCGCTTGCTCGGATCGAATGTTGGTGACGGGGCGTGCCTCAATCCACTTGGAGAATTTGTCGATGGCGACCAGCAAGTGGGTGAAGCCCCCGGGCGCCTTTTTGAGAGGTCCGACGAGGTCGAGTCCCCACACGGCGAATGGCCAGGTGATGGGGATAGTCGGGAGCGCTTGGGCCGGTAGGTGCGTCCCCGTGAGCGTAGTAATCTTGGCAGCCTTCGCAGTGCGCACCACGCGGGTGGCGCGGCCGACCGCGGTAGGCCGGTAGAAGCCCTGCCGGAACGCACTGCCGACGGGGGAACGTGGCGCTGTGTGATGGCCGC
The DNA here is from genome assembly GCA_015844335.1 of Chrysopogon serrulatus. Taxonomy (NCBI): domain Eukaryota; kingdom Viridiplantae; phylum Streptophyta; class Magnoliopsida; order Poales; family Poaceae; genus Chrysopogon; species Chrysopogon serrulatus. The sequence continues at coordinate 356,660 of JADLZL010007190.1, forward strand.
AGACGCCGGCGTGGATCTTATGGACTAGCTTCAACCCTTCCTTGGTGGAGATGCACCGTTGCAGGACCCCCGAGGGGCTTCGCTTGTAAAGCTCGTTCTCCATCACGACGAAGGATTTGGCTCTCCTCGCGATGCGTCGGCCTTGGTTGAAGTCTTCAGGGAGGACCCCTCGGATGATCCAATCAAGGTACGGCTTCCTCCAATCTTGTTCGGGGTCGGCTTCGGGGCCCTCCTCGTCAAGCTCCATGACCTCGACGTCGTCCGTCGAGGGAGCCTCGGCCTTGGATGGGGCCGTAGCCCCTGGGAGGGGCTTGGCCCTGTCGAGGCTGACGGAGGGGGCCGCAAGGTCCTTGGTGAAGACGTCCGGGGGGACAGGGGTCCTCCCGGCCGCGATCTTGGCAAGCTCGTCGGCGGCTTCATTGTACCTCCGGGCAACATGGTTGAGCTCGAGGCCGTCGAACCTGCCCTCCAAAGCTACGTACCGCCTTGCAGTATGCATCCATCTTCGGGTCGTGGCAGCTCGAGTCCTTCATGACCTGGTCGATGACGAGCTGCGAGTCCCCTCGGATATCGAGGCGCTTGACGTCGAGCTCGATGGCGATCTTCAACCCGTTGAGGAGGCCCTCGTACTCTGCCATGTTGTTCGAAGCGGGGAAATGGAGACGAATCACGTACCGCATGTGCACGAAGAGGAGGCCGGCGCTGGCGCCAGTTTTCATCAGGGACCCGTCGAAGTACACGGTCCAGCACTCCGCCTGTATCCGAGGTGGCGGTAGCTGGGTGTCGGTCCACTCTGCGAGGAAGTCGGCCAAGACTTGAGACTTGATGGCCTTCCTTGGCGCATAGGAGAGAGCCTCTCCCATGAGCTCGACGGACCACTTGGCGACCCGTCCTGAGACTTCCTGGTTCTGGAGGATCTCCCCCAACGGGAAGGAGGAGACGACCGTCACTGGGTGGGCGTCAAAGTAGTGTCGGAGCTTGCGTCAACTCAGGACGACGGCGTAGAGCAGCTTCTGGATCTGTGGGTAGCGGGTCTTAGTCTCAGACAACACCTCGCTGATGAAGTAAACCGGCCTCTGGACCGGCAGGACGTGGCCTTCTTCATGTCTCTCAACCACAATGGCCGCGCTAACCACTTGGGTCGTCGCGGTCACGTACAAGAGAAGGGGTCAGCTTCTGATGGGGGGACCAGTATCGGAGCGCTGGTAAGGGCAGCTTTGAGCTTGTCTAGAGCCTCCTGGGCCTCGGTGGTCCAGGAGAAACGCTCTGACTTCCTCAGGAGGCAGTACAGGGGCAAACCTTTCTCGCCGAGGCGCGAGATAAAGCGGCTAAGAGCCGCAAGGCAGCCCATGACTCGTTGCACCCCCTTCAGATCCTTTATCGGCCCCATACTGGTCACCGCGGTCACCTTTTCCGGGTTGGACTCGATGCCGCGCTTGGAGACGATGAATCCTAAGAGCATGCCTCGGGGAACCCCGAAGACGCACTTCTCAGGATTGAGCTTGACACTTTTCGCCTTAAGACACCGGAAGGCAACCTCAAGGTCGGCGATGAGGTCATCGGCCTTCTTGGTCTTGACTACTATGTCGTCTACGTAGGCCTCCACGGTTTCCCCAATGTGATCCCTAAAGACGCCGAGCATGCACCGCTGGTACGTTGCTCCGGCGTTTCTGAGTCCAAAGGGCATCGTCACGTAGTAGTACATGCCAAAAGGGGTGATGAAGGAAGTCACGAGCTGGTCGGACTCCTTCATCTTGATTTGGTGATAGCCAGAGTAAGCATCAAGGAAGGATAAGAGTTCGCACCCTGAAGTGGAATCGACTATCTGATCGATACGTGGTAGAGGAAAAGGAACTTTTAGACATGCTTTATTTAAACTAGTGTAGTCTACACACATCCTCCATTTCCCACTTTTCTTCCTAACCAGTACAGGATTAGACAACCATTCGGGATGGAACACCTCCTTGATGAATCTGGCCGCCAAAAGCTTGTTCACCTCCTCGCCGATGGCCCTGCACTTCTCCTCGTCGAATCGGCGCAGACGCTGCTTTATCGGCTTGGACCCGGCCCGGATATCAAGGGAGTGCTCGGCGACATCCCTCGGAATGCCTGGCATGTCCGAGGGACTCCACGCGAAGATGTCGATGTTCGCGCGGAGAAAGTCGACGACCACAACTTCCTATTTGGGTCGAGGGTGGCGCAGATCTTCACCGCCTTTTCGGAGGGAGAGGCGGGATCCAGCGGGACCTCCCTCACCCCGTCGGACGACTCGAAGGCTCCGGCGTGGCGTTTGGCGCCAAGCGCTTCGGACACCGCCATGGCCTCGGCGTGTTCGATCGCCTCAACATCGCAGTTGAACGCATGCTCGTAGGATGAGCCAACGGTGATGACGCCGTTTGGACCCGGCATCTTGAGGAGGAGGTAGGTGTAGTTGGGGACCGCCATGAACTTCGCGTACGCGGGACGTCCGAGGATTCCATGATAGGTTCCTCGGAAGTCGACCACGTCAAAGGTGATGACTTCCTTGCGAAAGTTCGACGGCGTCCCGAAGAAGACCGGAAGGTCGATCTGCCCGAGGGGCCAGGCGCGCTTGCCCGGCACTGTGCCCTGAAAAGGAGAGCTGCAGGGTTGGAGCTGCGGGCGTTCAATCCCCAACGGGCTAAGGGTCTCGGAGTAGGGGATGTTGAGGGCGCTGCCGCCGTCCATCAACACCTTGGTGAGCCGCACGTTGCCGATGATGGGATCGACCACGAGCGGGTACCGTCCTGGGTTCGGCACGTAGAGTGGGTGGTCGTCGACGCTGAAGGTGATGGCGTCGGCGGACCACGGCAGGTACTGCGGAGTGGCGGGGCGCACCGAGAAGACCTCACAACGCTCGCGCTTGATCTGGCGCGGAGTGAGGTTCACCGGTAACCCCCCCGATGACCACGAAGACGTCATGGACCTCAGGGAATCCTTCGTCCTTGTTCTCTTCCTCCTTCTTCCTCTTGTCCTCGGGCGGGGGAAGCTTCTGGTAGAAACGGCAGGCCAAGTCACACTCCCCCATGGTGTGCTTGACGGGGAACTTGTGGAAAGGACAGGGCTTCTTGAGCATGTCGTCGAAGGCCCCGGGCCGCGGGGGGTCACGATGGGCCTTTCGGTCGACCGCGGCGACGAGCTCGTCGTCAGAGTCCGCCTCCTTCTTGCCCTTCTTCCCCTCCCGCTTGTTCCTCTTGTTCTTCTTGGGGTTGCGGAATGCGTCCCCCTCGGCATCGCTTTCCTTCCGCTTTCCTTTGTCGTTGCCGCTGCGAAAGATCGCTCCCACCGCCTCCTCGCCGGAGGCGAAGTTGATCGCCACCTCGAACAACTCGTTGGCGGTGGTCGGCATCCTCCGGCCCAGCTCATGGATGAGTTCCTTGCAGGTGGTACCGTCCAGGAACGCGCTGATGATGGCAGTGCCGGCTACGTTGGGCAGCTCGGTGCACTTCTTCGAGAAGCGCCGGATGAAGTCCCGCAGCCACTCGTCGGACTTCTGGCGGCAGCTGCGGAGGTCCCACGAGTTCTTAGGGCGCACGTATGTGCCCTGGAAGTTCCCTACGAAAACCTTGACCAGATCAGTCCAGTCACGGATTGTGTGGGCGAGTAGATGCTCCAGCCAAGATCGCGCCGAGTCGCCCAGGTGAAGCGGAAGGTTGCGGATGATGAGCCTGTCGTCGTTCGCACCGCCCGGATGGCACGCCAGGCGGTAGTCGTTGAGCCACACCTCGGGGTTCGTTTCTCCCGAGTACTTGGTGAGGTTGGCCGGTTGGCGGAACCGGAAAGGAAACCGGGCGTTGCAGATCTCCCGGCTGAAGACACGGGGCCTCGGGGGATCGGCATCGCCGCGGTCCTCGCCGGGCCGTGCTCGCCGCCGCCGCGCTGGCCGGGCGGTCGCATCCGGCCCGTGCTTCGCTTCCCTTGCGGCGTTGTTGATGACGTTGCGTGCGTCGCCATCGCCGAGGCTGCCGCGGTTGTCCTAGATATGCTCGCGGACCGCCTCCGCGACGGATCTTGATGACTGAGGCCTCCCGTTCGCCGCGAGGGAGTATCTCGTCCTCCTCGTCCCTCTCACCCGCCCCGGGGGAAGCCGAGCTCTCGGCCTGCTGGACAGCAGCGGTCTCGATGTAGCCCCGCATCTCATCTCGAATCCGTCGCCCCTCCGGGGTGGATGGCTCCAGCATCGCCCGGAGGAGAAGGGCCGCAGCCGCCACGTTCTGGCTTGCACGCTGGAAGATGGGGGGGCGTTCCCCTCCTTGGTCGTTGACGATCCTCCGGTTGACGTCGCAGGCACGCTGTCGGGCAGCGGGGCTCGGGTTACGCCGCCGTGTGGCGCCACGCTCGAACGCCTCTATCTCCTGCCGTAGCAGAAGACGGTCGCTTCGAGCTTATCCCCAAGCTCCCCGGATCTGCTTTCGATGGTGGGGCCGCCGTGGCCCCGAGGGGTAGCCGCTGGATCACCGGCTCGGAGGACCCATGCGCGGGGCGGAGTTCGCCGCTTCCCGCCCGTGGGCCGAGACGCTGGGGTCCCCGAGGCGTCGCGCCGCCGGGCCGGCCTCGCGGGCGTGCCTCGGGTTGCGATCTTGGTCGCCGTCGCCGTTGCCGCCGCCGCCGCCGCCGAGATCACCGATCTCCACGTGGAAGCACTCACGGTCGGGTCATACATGCCGTATGGCGAGTCCGAGTCGGGTAGCCAAAGGCATATGCATGCGCCAAGCATTAGCCCCTCGGCTCCGTGGCCTGTGTAGCGCCGATGGGTGGACGCAACGGGACCCGGAATGGTCCATTCCCGCCCACCTAGTCCGGGCGCTCCTCAAGGTCGTGGTCGGATGCGGCCAGGCGAACGTGTCCGAATCCCCGGGCGTAGCGCAGCCTGGTGGCCGGGAGTTCCCCATAGGCCCCCCCAAGCCGGTGGAGACCAACGACGCGCACGGAGGAGGCGGCGTTGGTGAGGCCGAACGGTGATGGTGACGGGCTGGTCGCGAGGCGTTAGGGGCGGCCTATGCCGCCTAAATGCAACGCGGCCGATCCTCCTCCAGTCCCTAGCAGCGCGACAGCGCCTGCCGAGTACGGCGGGCTCGTGCGCTACGGGCGCCTCTGCGCGTCGGGCTGCGCGATCCGGGCTGCGGGAGCCTCGCCGGGAGACCCACGGGCCTCGGGGCGAACGAGCTCCATGTCGCATGCTTGGGTGCCCAGCGACACGAACTCGAGATCCCCAAACCGGATCACGGTGCCCGACTCCATTGGCTGTGTTGGAGGAAAGCGGGAGCCGGAGACGTTCGGAGACGTCTCGTTGCGGTGGTTGGCCGTTCCGGAGTTTTGGCGGGAAGGAAGGCGAAAACACGCACAGGCCCCTACCTGGCGTGCTAACTGTCGGTGCTAGAACTAGTGGCCCTAGCACCAACGAGTAAATTTGTGGTGCGTGCTCCCAACTCCAGAAGGTGTGCAAGAAGGACACAAGGAAGACTTGTATTATCCTGCACCTAAGTGCTTGTAGGTAGGGTATACAAGCAAGTGGAGAGAGGGAGCTGGTCCCAAGTCTCGTGATGAGGAAGTGTGTGAAGTGAGTGTGTTGAACTAAACTCGTTGGTCGTCCGCCCAGCCTGCTCGTGGAGGGACCCCCGCCCTCCCCTTTTATAGCCGCAAGGGGAGGAACGGGTTTACACAGTATCTGAATGTGTGAGATGACTGTAGGCGCCGTTCCTTCTTGGCCGAGGCCTCGTCTGAGGCTCTGGAAACATCTTCCCCTCTAGTGCCGAGGCCTTGGTGTGGATGGTGGCTCTGCTCATGTACGACGCCGTCTTTGCCGGTTGTGGGCGCCGCCCCGAGGAGCTCTCCTCGGTCCCGGTGACGGAAGGGACGCCTGTCCCTGGCGAGGTTGGCGTGGACATCATGGGGGCGTATCCGGGGCCCTCAGAGCCCGCCTGTAGCTTTGACCTGTCCCTGGTCCGAGGCCCCGAGGGCCGGGGTGTCGCTGTCGATACGGCGCGGGCCGGGCGCAGAGATACGCCAGATCGTGGTCGCATCGCCAGCCCGGCTCAAAACCTAGGTGCACAAAGTGACCGGGCCCGGAGACCCGGCTCAAGATGAAGTTGACGCCAGACGCCGCCGGGACGTGAGCGACGTCGCGGCTTTGGGACTCGTGGATGGGACCCGTCATAGAGGTTAGGCATAACAAGGCCCTACAAGAAGCAGCATGGCCGCCACCGTAGGAGTAGCATAATCATGAGCGCGGGTGAGAGTGGCGACGGATGGCTCCCATCCCCCCGCCAGGATAACATCGCCCGACGGCCACCGTGGGAAGGCGGGTGGCGCTTATACGCCCATCAGTGGCCTGGTTTGACCGGGGAAGCGGCGCTGGCCCCATCCGAGGTCCCGGCCAAGCAGGGGCTCGGAAGAGGCGGTAACCTCGGCATTCGCCCGAGGCCCCAGCGACAGGGGGCTCGGGCGTTAAGCGCCCGCCCAGAGGCCTCGGCCGGGGAGGGCTCGGGACGAGGTGGAAAGTTGGCGCCTATCCGAGGCCTCGGTGGGGAGGGCTCGGATGAGGCGGTGCGTCGGCCCTTCCTTCGAGGCCCCGGGGCCGGGGAGGGCTCGGACGAGGCGGGAAAGTTAGCGCCCCCGTCCGAGGCCCCGGCAATGGGAGGCTCGAGGCGGGTCGGTGTGCAAGCAGTGTCTTTGGGCCTCGGCAGGCCGTGTTTCATTATTGTGTGGTCTTGCTTTGCTTTTGTTGGGCCTGATTCTTGGGAGGGCTCTTATTTTGGCCCCCGACAATAACATTCATCCAAAAACTCTTTAGTTTCCATTAATAATTCCAACCTATTATTTTTAATGTTAACAGTACCGTTTATATATATTTGACTGTAAATGATTTTTGTTGGACAACATTGAGTTGAAAAATAAAATTTTAAAGACCAAAATGTACTTTAGTAATTTATGGATAAAACTGAGCCTAAATGTAAAGTTTAAGGACTAAAACAATCACCTTCATAGTTCTAGGATGAAATTGAGTCCAAAAGTAAAGTTTGAGGCTGAAACAGTTGTTTTGAAAGTTTAGGGATGAAGCTGAGACTTAGGTAATAGTTTAGGGACCAAATCGGCTATTCCGCAGTGTACAAAATACAAGGCAGCTATTGAGCTCGACCAGGCTCAGGCCGTTGCTGTAGCAGTCGCGCTTGTCGCCACTCCTCCGTCGCCATGTCGAATAAGCAACGATGTCATACTTTCCCATCCGAGAGATTAAGAAGTGAGTGTAGGGTTGAAATAGCGTATTATAGGGGTGAATAGTATTTTCAAAAACTAATTGCGTCAGCTAGCCAAAATAAAAGTGAAATTAAATTAAACGATCAAGTCAAGACTACACCTCTCTACCTATGTTGTAAGCACTTTAAAAATGTTTTTGTTTGAACAACGGGCTAGATAAAACTCACCTAAACAATCTAGTTTTTAAAGTCACATAACCTAAGCAATTGCTCCCTCCATCCTATAATACAAGACATTCTAGCACTGAGAGATTGTCTTAAAAAATACTCCCTCCATATTCAAAATACCTGACGTTCTGGACTGGCCTTTGCGATAGCCTCTTGGACGCGAATACCCTTCCGTTGCTCCGCCGTCCCATTTAATTGATGCATGCATGCATGCTCTGGTGGGTGCCACTCCTCTATGTGGTTGGCCACTGCTCTCCCCATTAATCTCCTGCAGTAATCGTGCGCACGCGCCGAGGCAATTAATCATGCGCATGCAGCGCCGGCCATGCAAAATAAAGTCACCAGCAAAAAATCGTGGGCAGAAGGAATCGAATTCAGCTTGGTGGACTAGCCATCTGAGCTGATAAACTTTTTTGCATTAGATGCAACCGGTATCCAATTTAATAGGGGCAGATAGGGAAAAAAAACTCTAATTAATCCCTCCTTGGTTACCACAATCAAATCCTAAACGTCAGATTTTTTGAATATGGAGGGAGTAACGTTCTAGCCTAACAAGCCTATCCTATGCTATTCAATGGTATGTCAAGACAGTGCTTTCATGCTTACTTGTTACTTCTATCTCCAAGCACCAAGGCAAGGCCTGTGCCTCTCTCCCGCATGACGTCACAATCATCTATCGTGATTCTTTATAGGGGCGTTTTGGTACATTGACTTCAGCCTTAGTCTCTTTGAGATGTTCTTAAACGACATCCATTGTGAGATGAAGGAAGTAGTACTCAAACAACCAGAGAGCTCCACAGATACTAGTGAGCAAAGCACATAAAGTCTAAGCAAACTAGTACTTGTCAACTAGCAAGGCTACACAAGCCAAACTAGCTAGAGAGCTCAAAAACTAGTTAGCCACTCAAACTAAGCAATATAACTAGTAAGGCTATACAAGCCAACTAGTTATACTACTAGAATTTACCCATGATGCAACAGCCTAAAAATATTGTAATAGGCCTTAAGTTGTTGCAATAGGTGGAATTGCAACACAATAATTGATGAAAAATGTAGCCGTGTATAAAGCTTGGGTCACCATGAGTTCAGGGTTGCAATAGGTTTGCAACACAATATAGTGTTGCAAGTCATTTGTTAGCGAGCAACCATGCTGGTTGTAATAGTAACTATTGCTTTGGTTATTATAGGTGGAACACCCTGTTGCAAGGATAAAGGTTTGGTTTCTATAGGTTATACTATCCACACTAAATGTTTGGCTGCTATAGGTTGTACTGCCACATCATACCGTTTATGTGTGCTATAGCATATATTGCAACACCAAATGATGATACTAATAGTCCCTACTGCAGTGCTTTTATTTATTAGCATCAAATAGTATTGGCACACCAATTTTTTTTTAGAACAATAAATGATCAATAAAATATTTTGATATAACCATTAAACCAAAATGTAATTTGTTTGTACCCATCTAGAATGAAACCCATCCCATATAAAAAATGATTCAGCCACACCTATTGTTCAAATAATAAGTTTTTCAACACATTTGTTTCGAATCATCAAAATCTAAAGTGCCTAGCTACCACCCAACCAAAGCTGGATTGATATTTGACAATCTCATCAATCATGTGTAACACTGCATTGAAGCTTGGCTTGATATTGTTGAATAGCTTGAATTGATCATCCCATCATTTAAACTACTCCATTCATTGAAGAACTCAATATTAGGACAAAGAAATAAGTTAAGGAGCTTCTCAACATTTGTTCAATTACTTTCAAACCTACATATCTTCATGTTCCCACAATCAAAAGTCCCAGAAACATACATAGAAAAGGTTCAAAGGTATAGAAATAATTAGTAATCATTATGTGATTGCTCAATTAGAAGATAACATAAAGAACAAAAAATCAGAACTATGCATCTTCCTCATTGGGACCTAAATAATGTTTCAAAAAAAATTAGTAATGCTCTGTATGCATCTACAACTCTTCACATATGCAACCGAATGAAGTCTAGTTCCTTGTTCTTACACTTGCTTTGCTTTATTCTGCATGTGAATGTTAAATACATGGAGCAATAGAAGTTTTTGTTCCTGGTCAGTTTAACCCTATGAAGACATACTAACCGAATTGAGGCACCCTCTGAAGCTATTTGAGGTTCTTCTATGAATTTCACAGTAACCAGGGATCATACATCATTGACCAAAATAGGAAATTTTCACTAGTAGACCAAAATGAAGAAGCATGATATAGAAAAACATGCAAGAAAGGAAGGTGAAGTAGACATTGGTGTCGGAGGAGTTGATGTAGGCCTTCGAAATTGACGATGAAGGCAAGTCATCATAAACATTGATGACAAAGGTGTTGATAGATGCTCTCAAGCTATTGTAGTGGCCAAAGATGATAGTGAGGCCCCTCTTGTTGAAGTGTTATTGAAGACAAGTTGTCGTAGACACCGAAGGTGTTAGCGAAGCCCCCCAGCATGTTGTAGTGTTGGTGGAGGCGAGTCATTGTGGACACCAGAGGTGTTGGCGAAGGCCATCGTGCTGAAGGTGTTGATGAAGGCGATGTTGGTGTAGACGCTAAAAATATTGGGGAAGCCTCTTGTGTCTAGGTTCTGGTGATGTCGGTGATGTCCGAGAGCCCCTCTAGCTGTTGACTTTGAAGGTAGTCATTGCAGTCGCCAGAGATGATGGTGAGACCCCTCGCATTGAAGTGTTGCCATGGGTGAGTAGTTATAGTTGCCAAAGTGTTGGCAAAGCCACCCCTCCTGATGTAGTGTTTGCAGGAGGGGGGCCCATGAGGTATATAGACCAAGTCTCCCCCTAGAAAAGGTCCAACTAGTATATATTTTAGTGTGACGTGAAATCCAACCCCCACAAGGGGTCACATGTAAATAGACATCACCTATATAAGTTCCCAAGGGCATGAGGTTAAGGGACCTCACCTCACACTCGTTTTTCATTGTTTAACACACTATTATGTTCCCTCTCCACCGTTAATCTCTCTTCCCCTTCTCTTTTTAGGACCGATGCATCAACATAATAGACTTAGAAACATATTCTCGTAGATATTTTACATGTATTAGAGTATTTGTGTTCATAAAATGTTTGTATAGTTAAATTTTTTTGCATAATTTGTTAACAATTTTCATGTTTTATGTAAAATCACAAAATTGATAACTTCCGCTATAGCTCGATATAGCTTTTTATAGATTTTGGAGAAGGTCACTGCTAAATAGTATAGCCCACTATGTAAATGATGGCGACATGGAGTAAATTTTATCTTGCTACTTAGCCTTCCGACAATGTAGAGGCACCCGAGAAGCTTTGTAGTCCGCCCGGGCCTTCTTCGCACGCGGGTTCGCCTCGTCGGCCCCTGCCCCTGCTCCTTCTCCGAAGCGGAGATCCCCCTGTAAGGGGTGTGTACGATCTAGAGGCGTCGTTCGCGGTGAAGGTCAAGATCGTGCGTGATGAGAACACTGTCTTTCGTAAAGATCAGAAGGAGTTGTTGAAGAAGTTCGGATAAGTACTACCATGTGCTTACTATCTGCTCATTATCAACCTGACAACCTCTATCTCCTATTTATTTATTGTTTATTATGCGTTTTAATTGACTCGCAAGGAGTCCACAGCTTTTGCCCGGGACTAGGTCAGAGAGACGACGACACAGTCCGTCATGTTCATCGCAGGCCTAGTGAGTCTGGGGTTGGGCGGCCTCTACCTCGGCCCGACCCGACTCCAAGGAGGCGCCGTCGCCCGACTCGAAGGAGAAGGAAGCTGCTGAGGCCACAGCAAAGGAAGCTGCTGAGGCCGCAGCGAAGGCTGTGGCTGAGGCAGCAGTCAAGGCACTAGTGGAGGCCTGCAAGGCTTCTGCTGACCAGCCGCAGTGAAGACAGATAAAGATTGAGGGGTTCGCAAGTTTCTGAGTTTAGTAGTTTCAGTATAGTAGGAGTAGTAGTTGTAGTCGATTGCCATGGGGGGATACGTGCTTTTTTGGATGGTGATGTTGTCTTGTGTTTACCTTTCCGAGTTTGTCATGTTGTGTGTAACCTATTTAGCATGACCGAATTTAGGAGACGAGCACGAGCCAAGGCAACATGCTGGGTTTTGTGTCAGCCAATGCATTTATAGTGCAATATATTTTTACGGCAACTTTTATTTGGATTGCAGGTTCTTGTATGTTGTTGTGTACATGCTCACATCTTTATTTTTGTCTACAGATTTGTGCTTTCTACATAAATTTAGTGCCTCAGCTTTTACCTTCACTTGTGCAACTTTGCTGTATTTTTGCTTCTGCTTATATCTCACTGCTATAAACTCTTGTGGATGTGTGATGGTTACATCAAGTCTGCTGGTACCGCTATATAAGTGGTTGTTACCTGGTTAATAATTGTCCAGGCCTATTTGTGTTGTGCGATTTGTCTGCTGATAAATTTTTGCTTCTGCCTACTTCCTATGCCTCCTAAATTACAGGGATGCTGGATATACTGTTGGTCATTGTTTGTTATCTTGGATTACTAGCTGCCTGTCTTATATTAATTTGACTCAGTGTATGGGTAGAGATAAGAGTGCACTTCATTAATGTTGCAGCCTGGATGTCAGAATGCTTATGCAGTAGCACAAGTCAAGAAAGCTTTGTAAGCCTGATCATGATGATTTGTCTTCCTTCATTTTGCCCAATTTTTAATTTATCTCCTTACAGGTCACTTGCTACCTGCGTGGTGAAAAATAAGTGTATTTGGGGTATAAGAGAGGGTTATCAGACTCTTCTGAATATTCATATGAAGACAACACTTGACCATCTGGTACGAGTGGGGCCTATTTTCCTGATTACTTTGTCTATGGTGTATTTTCTGGCATAGCTTATTTGTTTATGGCTACCTGTCCATAACTTTGACGGTGCATTGTCTTTACTTTGTCAATTTTTTATGACAGTTTTGAATGAATTAACAAAATTTCTTACAGGATTCAGAACCATTAATCCTTCCTTGTTTCTCTAGCAGGTACGACTGGGATGTTTTTTTTTTCAAATCAAGGATCACCCCATTCCCATTGCATAGCCAACGGAAATACAGAGTTTCAGATACAGATAAGGGAAGAAAGCTAAGTAGAGTTAACGGCACAGCCTACCAGCAAAAAGGAAGGAAGAAGAGGGGTGATGGATCATCACCGCATATGTATCACCAGAAAACCCCGCTCACATAAAGGGGAGGCTAGGAGTCCCATTACGGGCTTGTTTGGCTGCACCTAAATTGAAAGGTCCTTGTTTGGTTTTGGTAATTGAGTGACAACCTAGATGGACTAATTGTGCTTATGTGAGATTTGCAGAGAATTAGTCCATAGGTACATTTGTGTGAGCAACCTATGCCATGGAGGTGAAAATGGCTTGACATATTGTGATGCTGACCTAAGTGTGATGAAGGAACTTAATTGCATATGAAACATGACATGGAGTCATGTGGCTAAGGTGGAGAAGATCAAGACAAGACTTGGCTTGATGGACCGGTTGCAAGAGTGAAGGGCGAGTCGAAGGCTTTAAATCCGTTGGTGCCGAGTGTCAGGAGGCTTGAGCAAAGACTTGGCGCTGATGGACCGTTGCAAAGATGAAGGGCGAGTGAGGTCAAGATCGATGAACCAATACGGTTATCTAGTGCCACTAAGTGTGAGTCTTCTTTGCATATGCATAAGCGCTTAGTGACGTGGTGAGATGCATGAGAAAGCCCAAGAAAAGTCTTTGTGAAAAGCTAACTAAGGTGCTAAATTTGTTTTAGCATGTTGGGAAGAGTTAGCAACTTAAAAGGGAAGAATTTGGAGAAGTTCTCGCGCTTTGGACAGAGAGGGTGAGCCTGGAATTTTTCTTGGCCCTGGCTGGAATTTCAGGTTGTGCGCTCAAGACAGAGAGGGTTCACCTGGAAATTAATCTATCCCTACCTAGAATTTTCAGTGTCGCTGACTCTTTTGACCGTTGGAGTGAAAGAGCCGTTGGAGGGTTCGCCTGGAAATTTTTTCTGCCCTACCTGGAATTTCCAGTTCAACTCAGATCTAAACGCCCCAACGGTTCGGAGCGCGGGTGACGGGATTTAGGGGGGCAGCAGCCCCTCCTTCTTCCCCAACTCACCCCTTTGGCTCATGTGTTGAGTTTGGGGAAGTTCTAGGGTTCTTCCTCTCCCTCTCCTCTCTCTCCATTGCCATGTGCTAAGATTTCTAGAGAGAGTGAGTGCCCTTTGTGGGAGTGGATGAGAGATTGAAGATCCACCTCCTCCCCTTCCTCTCCCTCTCATGCTTGATGCTAATTTGAGTGAGGGATTGAGAGCCTAGTGTGTGCATATGAGGATTGCATTTGGTGGCACTAGGAAATCTTTGTGATTGGGGATTTCTTATTACTCTTGGTGATTGCCATCACCTAGATGGCTTGGTGGATTGTGTCTCTGTTGAAGCACGCAAGAAGCTTGTGCGGTGCTCCGGAGAAGAGCTTTGTGAGGGGTGTTGTGCTCACCCTGCGGGAGAATCGCGAAGAGCAACTCTAGTAGAGAGAGACACGAAGAGCGTCAAGTGGTTCGACCGTATCAAGTGCTAGAGCTTGTGGTAAGCACTCCACGTAGAAGAGTGTGACTTGCGGGTCACCACTAGCAAGAGGACCGGCGGCAACCTTGAGCTTGTCTCAACGGGGACTAGCTTGGTGGCAACCAAGTGAACCTCAGGATAAAAATCACCGTGTCAACATTATCTTCATCTTCTCAGTGGTTTGCAATTTACATACTCAAGCTCTTTACTTATTATTCATATTATTGTGCTTGTGTAGTTGCTCTTGTAATTAGTTAGCTTGTGTAGCTTGCTAATTACCTTCTTGCTTGTGTAGCATAGAAGTAGATCCCTTGCGTGACTAATTGGCTTGCGTAGTCTTGTTAGTCACATTTCTTAGTTTGTGTAGCTAAGTAAATTGAGCTCTCTAGTTTGGCTTGTGTAGCCTTGCTATTGAGCATTGCTAGTGGTGCTTAGGCTTTGTGCGCTTTGCTCACTAGTATGTGTAGGTGCTCCCCGGTTTGATTGAGTACTAGTTGCTTAGGTTTGTGTGACCTTGCAAACTAGTATTTGATAGGCGAGCACTACCTAGCCTAGCACCTTAGTGGCTCAACCTAGGATTACTTTGTAAGGTGCTTGAACTCAGATAGAGGGGTGAAGTCTTGGTTAGAATGATAGTTTCAATTCCGCATTTAATTCGGTCATCCGCTGCGATTAGTTTTAGAAAGGACTATTCACCTCCCCTCTAGTCCGCGATCTCGACCCTACATAAATACACTTCAATCCATACGGTTTAGAGAGGAACGGAGTATAATTTGAACTAAAATACACTTCAATCCTTTCGAAACCGTATGGATTAAAGTGTATTTGTGTGCAGCCAAACAAGACCTACGGCTGGGATGTTGCAACAGCCTTTGGTTTTCTACACACATATGGTCTTACAGGTAATATATATATGCTTCCATGTTTTCTGGATGTGATATGTGTTAGGAATTTCTGCGAATAAAGCTTCTATCAGTAACCATCTGTTCTGAAAGTTATTTCAAGCCACCCTTTTCATGTAGCATATGGCACAAGAGAGTTCAAGATTAGTGTCGTGTGCAACCACGCACGTTACTTTATCTGGACATAGATAGGCTTTTTTTTTTTTTTTTTTCCTGCCTAACTTGAGTTGTGTAACAGGTTAACTGCAGGCTAAATTTGCAGCTGCTATCATGAATTGGAGACTGCTTGGATTAATGGGCTGCTTGGAAATAATGATGCAGATGATGGTGATCCTCAGGTTGGTATGTGTCACCGTATAACTCCTTCATTTAATTAGTAACCATATGACTTAAAATTATTTTCAATCTTACACTGGATTAATTAATCGACGCGTTTTTGTAATGCAGCCATTGACTCATTTTTTTTTTGAGAGGGTACAACGAGGATGCCACGAACTCACACTCCACACACACCCACACTACACGCGCGCACACTCCACACACACCCACACCACACGCACACACACACGCGTGCGCGTCCTCATACACATACTAGGAAGGGATTGGGGCGCAAGAAACGCGAGGCACGCAAAATTTGTTCCCTGATGGGATTGAACCCACGAGCGACCGCTTCTCACCTGGGAGTCGGACCAACCGAGCTACGCTCGGTGCCATTGACTCATTGATGCCCTTTAAAATGTTGGCCATTGATTCTTTGGATTCCAAAATAATAACCTATTTATTCAATTTTATTTTATTATTTTTCATGGCCGGTGCTGTTTTTTCTTCGCTGTGCTTTAATTTGTTCTGTTTAATGGCCTGAGCCAACAGGTGCTAGGGGCAGGGGAAAAAAAAATCTACCGTTACATCTCTGCTTTTCAGACACCGCGTTCCATTTCTGCTTGAAATTGATCAACGCAGCATCTTTATCGTTGAAAACGGAAATCTGACTGCCATTGCTCTCTGCGGTGGAAATGAAATGCGGTTATTTGCAGCTATAAAAATGTGACTGCAACCGTGTGATTTTTTTTGTTTAACAGAGGAGTACTTGTACAGTTGAACTTGAATACTTATTGATTGCACTACAAGTTCGATGACAAAATATAAAAGCTTCACAAGCAAATTGTTCGCCCAATTAGTTCAAAGTTATTTCGTCGAGCACGCGACATAGTACCCAGTAGAATAATTGAACGCACAAGATCCCAGCCAAGCTCACTATTATTTTTTTTTATATTAATATAATAAACTAATAGTCCTTATTACCGTTCAGTCTGCTGATCTTGGCTGAGTTCCACGCCGGCCTCCGCTGCAGTCCTCGCCTCACCGTCACCGTCGATGGGTCTCCGCCAGTATCCTTCCCACCGCCGGCGGCCCCATCTTGAACCCGTGCCCGGAGAAGCCGGCCCCCATCACCAGGTCCTCCCCGAACTCCCCACCCAGCCAATCGTCAATCGATCACGAAGTCCTTGTCCGGCGTCATGGAGCATATGCATGACTGCCGGACGACCGGCCCGCCGGCTGACTCCACGTGGCCAGGCATGAACTCCGATCCACCTAGCCACCGACCCGCTCGGTGACTTCTCTTTTGCCGTCGCCGGCCGCCCAGTCGCGGTTGTCCGGGTCGCACGGTGGCCCGCCGTCGCAACTGATGTTGATGAGGCCCGGGAGCTCGAGCGACGGCGTACCGTAGACGGGGGGGCGTGTCGTGTCGCCGTAGCTGGAGAACGTCGATCAGGAAGGCAGCCTTGGCCGTCAGGTCACGCTCGCGTCCGGGCTTGATGCGCCAGTAGAGGGTCAGCGTGTGCAGCGGCTGGATGGAGATCTCCGCGCCGGCAACGGCGGACCTGAGAAGCTTGGTCGTCCAGGGGCCCACTGTCACGACGCACTTGGCGGCGCCGCGTAACTCCTCGCCGGCGCTGGTCGTCACCACGACGCCTCCCTCCGGCCCGGGCGCCTTCCTGATGTCCGTCCACTACCTCGGCGTTGTCCCTGACCACGACTCCCATCTTCACGTACGGCGAGCGCCTGGAACATGGCCACCGCCTTGGTCGCGCGCGTCGGGTTCAGCACGCCGCCGCCACGATCGCTCACCGCGGCAACCCAGCCTTCCGGTGCCTGGAACGCGCCTCCCCACATCTGGCTTACGTGCACCTCCTCCGCACCGGCGCTCTTGACGGTGCCTGGAACCCCAGCCTTGACGGATGAGCAGCAGGGCTGATGAGGAAGCACGTGGTGCAACCGCGGGGCTGCTAGCCACCGACCCGGTGATGCGCAGTAACGGTCCGACGACCCTCATCATTTATTTTTTCGGGTCATGCGCGCAGCATGGATGTGGGCCGATTTTAGCACATTATCGACACCTTGAAGGACGGTTCCTTGCGCCTAGATCATTGCCTTTTTAACTGTACTAGGTAGCATACCCGTGCGTTGCTATGGGACAACAAACTTATATACTAAAAATATATGGACCGCACGATAAGATAACACGGTGTTGAACGTTGCCGGGAACGGGAACAACTTACGGAACACAACCAAACAATGTTTGGAATAAAGTTTGCTACTGGACTTCAACCACGTAAAAACTTCAGTAGACATCAAGGCATGTTATGCTAAATCGTATAAAATTGTTCCAATCAACATCCATTAGGAAGTGGAATACTTAAAATTCAAATGATGAGCAACCGCATACCAATCCAGAGCACGTCAACAACATCAACCAGCAGGTTGTTGCCGGTCCAGCTGATCCAGGACACAGGGCAGGGTCGCCTCCAGTGGCGCATGGCCGCTCCACCTACGTCCCTAGCTCCACCCCACCATCTTTGAGCTCAGTGTCATAGCAACCATAGCCCAGTGCTAAAGCTATCGTGGTATTTATGTATCAGGGATACTTACTTGTACTGTTTGAATTATCCTGTTCCTCACATTCAATGAATGTTGGTACTTCTCCACTTGTCCTCAGATCATCAGTAGTCTCCTAAAAATATATGCAAGACAATCATACTATGAAAGGCAAGAAGAATTTGATAGTGCTATGCGGCCAGAATCAATTCAGATACATCAGCTTCACTGGTACCAAATAATGCTGAACCAGGCAACCAATTCCTTCACCTGCATCCTATCTACTCGCTGTTTCAGTTAATACAACAGAAAAAAGAATCAGTCAGTAGATTGTGTACTTGCGAGACAACAGTATGTGATATTATTAGTTTTCAACAAGATATCATAGATGAGAATGAACAAATACTTGTAATAGTTCTCAAGTCAGCACCACTAACAAATGATCACAGTACCTTTATAGGAAATTTTATCAGTAATTTTTCAATAGAGGAAGAAACTTCTAAGTGTCATATCCAAAGCGATCAAACATTGTATCTGCCTCATCGAAAACCTGCAAATGCAGGATGACAAAATGAAAATAAGAAGATTAGAAAAACAAAATAAAGAAGATTACAAAAATAGTTAAATAAGGTAGCAACATCTTGACAAATTTTAGAAAAGTACATCCAGGTAGGAATTATCTATCCTATAGCTACTCTATTTGCCATCATATCGCCAAAATAGAAAATTTGCACAAAAGAACTAACCCTACTTCTATGCAAGAAAATTGCAGACACAGAAGAATTAATCCTCCTCCTATGCAAGAAAATTGCAGACTAAATTGGTATATGGTACACATCACGTCATCACCTAGCTTCCATCGCGGCAAACGATAAAATTGACTGCAAGGTTGTATTGGAGGTACAAGAATAGGTACCCAATTACTAACCTGAAGCAACATTTATTTGATCATTCTGAACATGGAATTACTCTGAAATTGATGTTATCTCTGTTGAACCATTCAAGACAACTGGTCAGGAGTTTGAAAAACACAAATCAGTTTGTGTTCTAAAATCATATGCTTCTTTGATATACATTAATTGTCTATTAGTTCATAAACCTTTATGTTATCAGGATGAGGAGCCCCAACAGCTGGTTTTAGACACACATATATATATGCTATTATGCCCTGCAAATTTCTCTAACTCCAAAACCACATAAAGCTATTAGGGAGCTCCAAAACCAGATAATAAAGAGTAAATATCTTTAGATTAAATATGTCTAACAACAATATGATATATGGATCATCTAAAAAGCTTAAATCTTGTGAGTGTTGGATAGTATTAGTAGAACATGCCTTTTGTGTCAAAAAAAGTAGAACATGCCAAATGAGAGGACCTAGAGGACAGGGAGCACGGTGGCACCGTAGTTGTTCGGAGGCAGACGGTAGCAGCGCGACCCGCACTTGCGAAGCAGCAGCTCCGGCGCCGGCGGCCCCCCATTATTACTATTGGTCATGGTCACCTCCACCGCCGTGAGGGCGAGGATCATGCGCTGGCCTTCTTCCCGGTAGGCGCTGGACCATGAGATGCAGAGCCTGCCTCCTCCGAGGTAGGCCAGGCCCCCGAAGGGGAGATAGTCTTGCTTAGGACAGTAGCCCTCGTCCTTGCTAGGGAGGAGAGTTGCCTTGGTCCACTGCTGCCGGATCACCGGCCGGGGCCTGGCCTCAATGTCGACGGCGCGCAGGGCTTGGTGGCCGCGCTTGAAGCCGAAGAGCAGGCCCAGGTCAGGCGCATACACCGCTGGCCCCTCGAAGCGCAGCACCCAGCTCCCCTCGCGGCGCCAACCAAGCTTTGGCGCCGCCATGTCCAGGGAGTAGGTTCCCTTGACGACCCCTTTATCGCCCCTTACGGACAGCCACACGCGCCCGGCGGCAACGAAGTAGGACTTGACCTCAATCTCCTCGTCGCCGAACAGCGGCAGGGGCGGAGGAACGGGGAGGGGCTGCAGGCGGCCGCCCGACGTGAGACGGAGAGCCTCGAACAAGGGGTCTGGTTCCGACGAGTCGAGGAGTTCGGTCGTTACGAGCATTGACATGTCATCGCGGCGCCGGCGGCGTTCGGCTTCTGTCCTTGCTCCCGACGATGATGATCTGCGGCTGCTTATGGCGAGGAGGATGGGCCAGGGCTTCCAGCAGCCTAGCCCGTGGTCGTAGGTGTACTGGGACCTGGTGGCGTCGTACACCATGATGTGCCCGTCCGTGGTGGCGGCGACGATCTTGTCCCCGCGGGAAGAAACGATCAAGTCCATGGGGAAGCTGAGTGGACGTCGAAAGCAAGCCACGTGGCTGGGAGGTAACGGGAGAACCTCCCGAGGCCGCCGCCTGCGGTGCCTGCGGCGGCTCTGGTCATCACCATCGGTATCATTGGAGAAGAGGCGCTTCACGTCGAACCTGAAGACGAGGTAGCCGCCCACCTTTCCATCGCGCACGGATACCAGGACGCTGCTGTTGCTGCGCAGGAGGCGCCTGCGCGGCGGTGCCATGTTTCTTCTGCTTTTTTGTGGGAACGATCAAACGCCGTACGTGTCGTCTGGACCTCTTGTTTGCATATTCAATACATCCTATATGGCTATATATGGAACATCGCAGGATCCAAGTACGTAACAAGAGTTAGAGTCGGATGGAATACTGACGTATATAGACGTTTGAACTTTCCTTGTTTATAGTGTATCCTATCCGTATCCAATGAAGCTTCATCAACATTTGATACATGGACTCAAGTGACCAGACCAAGTTTTAGGTAGAAATTTTATCTCTGTAGGACTTGAACTCATGGCAATCAGAAATAGGATATGATTTTGTTCTTTTAACCTAATTTCTACTTGTATCCTCTTCTATTTAGGTTTCTAAACTAATTTCTACTTATATCTTTTTTTAGTTTAGGACTCTGATGAGTTCTAGTCACATACACGAATCAATCCGTTTTAGAATCTGACTCCATATCATGCTAGACACGAGCCTCATATAAACACAATACCTAGTAGTTAGAGGGAGACGAATCAAAAAATTGATGGACAAAAAAATGAATGGACGAAAATAGATGGGCTAAAATTTTGATGTTTTATTATTACTAGGAAATATGCCCGTGCGTTGCAACGGGAGAAAAAAACTATCAAAGATTAATAGAAAATTAGGATGAAATATTGCATATCTAATTACATGTTTATCCTTTTTAGAATATGTAATAGTTATAGTTATAATTTATTCTGTGATCACTATGCCATCCATAATATAAATAGTCAACATTTAGCGTTTTAGCTCTTGCCACCAAAACAATTTTGGCTCCGTGTACAGGGGGCAGAAGCGCACCTCCATACAATCTAGTTTAATGAGGCTTTGTTTTCTCCTGTGTGACGGAGCGGAGCCGTTAATATTGGCAATAATATAACAATATTCTATACGTTATGATTTCCTATCACAAGTTCACAACCTTGGTAGATTGTTTTCATTCATTATACTACACAAAAATACTTACTCGTAAATATGTCATCTTTGTTTTCCATGTGTCAATAAAGTTATATATCAAGTTACTTCTTTTTAGGATTTATATAACTATGCAATTTTAATATCCGGTTAAAATAGGCAATGAGTTTGTTGTTGGTGAAGACCTTGATTTCTACGTGACATCTTTAAAAATATGTAATTGCAATGTGTTATTAAAATCAGTAAAAAGTTAGTTGTTGTCAAGACATCTCTTAATTAAATTTTCACATAGCAACCCTGTTGAGGATTGCATTATACGTATAACTTACAGATACATTTATATTTTTATGAATTTGACAAACTACTTAAGGTTTCAGTTCGTTCTAATAATAATAAATGTTATTTCTATTTTCTAATTAAATTTACATCACAAACATAAGGATAGGGATAAAGAATTATCAAAGTTCAAAGATCTATAACATTGCATTTATTATTTATTTATTTTCTTTATACTTCATACAATAAAACAAGAGATATTTTATTAGAAAAGAAAAAATAAAAGAAAAATCACAGAACAAGAGAGCTAGATATATACGGAAAAGAAGAGACAACTACCAAAGTCACAGGAACATAATTGTTTTTTATAAAACGGAAGAGAAGTTAGACATGGAAAAAAAAGACAACATAAAAAAGGAACGGAGAACAGGAACGCACACACGGGACATTATTCGGAAATCTTATTTGAATAGGAAAACAAATAGCATCGCAAAAACACTCCTACTTGAACTCGGCGACAGTAATTAACCATGTTTTTGGATAAAAAAAAAAGTAATAGAACGGGGTGATGGATGAACATAAAAGTGGCTTATGAGTCCAAATCACATACACGACCCAATATATCTTGGAATTGGATTCCGTATAGCGCTACATAAGAACTATTCATACTCTTGGCACGGGTTATATATATAAGTCTGGATGGAAGAAACTTTATTGCCCGGTAGTTAGAGGGAGGCGGACAAAAAAATGGATGGACCAAAAAAATAGATTGAAATTTTGCCTCTTTATTATTAGGTATAGATATAGATTAGATGCTGCTATGACAGGCTTAATCCGGCCCAGGGAACTGTGGCAATAATTTGTGGCTTCAGGCTGTTATAGAACTCTTATATTACTTATAGGCTTAGGTGACGTTTAATGTGCAAGTAGTTGTTTTGATGTTTATGCGTGATAAAGCTGTTTCAAGCTATGGTCCGCCAAGATGCTGTACGATGATGCGTGCAGCTAATCTGCTTAAACTTTAGTTATGGACATCTGTATACCTGGCACATGGGGATGGTGTGTAAATTTGTCTAGAAAAATAACTTCGGCAATTTTTACAATGTTTTTAGTTATGAGGTGTTGTAGGTTTGTCTAGAAAAATGAAGGCAAAATCATGCTTCAGAACAACAGCATAGTTTTATTAGCTGATGTGAGTAGAAACATGAGTTGTGCAGTCAAAGTTTCAAATGCGGGGGATTTGAAATCCTTATATAACCTTGCCTCTTCTAAGTACTGATACATATCCTTAAATGCTATATATTATATATCCACATAGATGTCAAAGAAACCATTTGGTGGAAGTAGTGTTGTAGTGAACATTTTGACTAATAAACTGATTATTAGATAGAGTGGCCAGCCAGCCAGCCAGAAATGAGCCGATGGACTTGTGACCAATGTGGAATTTACGATCGTTGAATTTGACTTGTAAATGTTTAGCTGTCATTTGTCAACTTGTCAAACTAAACTGTGATGGACGTAGTTAGAGTTGTCACTATAACTAGCATGGGCCCCCGCGCAGTTGCGCGGGGTAGGAATCAGTAATACATATTGGTTTACGAATGGAAACTGACTACGTACATGTATGATGGGAGAAGCTGTGAGCAGCAATATATATTCGAAGTGAAGTAGGAAGATAATAGTATTATTTTATGTTCATTGTGGGACGAAAGATGGAATGGAGTGTGAATTTTTGCAGGACATGTATATGTGTAATCTGGAAGTTCCATCTGGACCTGCGTCTCACATTTTGAGATGAGGTATTTTGCAGCAGTATCGGTAGGCTCCGTCAATTTACAGTGGAACCGAAGCAAGAGAAGGCCATCTCCATATGGAAGGTTTAATCTGGATAATATATATGCTGGAACTGAGAGAAGCTATGAAAATTGATATGTTTACATGGAACAAAAGGTGGAATATGGTATTATTAGAAGAAGTAATATACTATGAAACATAATCATATATAATTCTGAAGTGCACAATCAGATGCGTTTGGATTGTATTCTTGAAGGAATAGACACATCTAATGATATTAAAAACAAAAGTTTGTTAGCAAAGTACGCATGAGCACATTTTGTTTTCGGTCAGGCAACTCAAAGACTGAAACTTGCTGATGTCAGCTGGTCAGAGCGGACAGAAGTTTAGTATACAGCAGGAGTCTTAATGAGTTTGATATGATCAGCAGGGTACATGAGCAAAATATAGTGTCGACTACAATATGTACATGATACGCACGTCGAGTACTTTTACAGCTTTGCGGCGCCCACAGAGCTTGCTCCAGTGGCTGATAGGAAGATGATGGGCAACCTGGCAATTTCAGACCTGGATGGAAAATATGAAGATAGTTTTAGTATGGATACCCAACTTTACGTGGCTGAAATCATGAAATGAAATCCAAATTTGAAAGACTGATAGTGGAAGGTGAAGGAGATTGACCGATTCAAATGTGGTACAGAGTATTTGTATAAATATTTGTAGGTAGGCATGTGCAGAACGGTTAAATAATTCAGAACTGCTATTGTTCATTTGAGAAAGAGAAGTAAGCAAAAGTGGAGGGCGTCAATATATACAGGTAAAAGTAGTATAAATTGATAGAGGCACAAAATATATTGAAAGGAGTAATGAGAGTGTGATATTACCTGAAGTCAGCTGTTCTGGTCTATGTCGTGGAAAATGGTAGTGTATACCACATTGTGTGTCTGGTTTAGATACTCAGGGGTGTTATTTTCAATGAGTACGCGCAGCCCTGCGGGTGAGGTTACACGTGAGAACGCAACATAAAGTTGCCCATGTGAGAACACAGGTTTTGGTAAGTAGACTCCAACTCTGTTCAGTGTTTGGCCTTGGCTTTTGTTTATCGTCATAGCGTAGGACACGCGGACTGGAAACTGGCGACGCTTTATTTTGAAAGGCCATTTTGGATCAGTGGAAGTACATACTATTCTTGGAATGTATTCTTGACATCCTTTAGCCTTTCCTGTAATTATTTGAGCCTCAATTATGCGATGAGTGAGGCGGGTGACTATAAGTCTGGTTCCATTGCATAGGCCCCTTGGTGGATTTAGATTTCTCAGTAACATTATGGGTACTCCAATTTTCAGCCGCAAACAGTGATCAGGCAGGCCACTCATTTGTATAGTGTTGAGGAACTCCTGGGGATAGAGGGATTCAAGAGTGCAGTAGTTAGATGTAGCATCATCAATGGAATCAGAACTATAGTATGACATTTCTTCAGTAGTTAGCTGATCAATAATTTCTGTATTTATAGTGGCAGCTATTTCATTTGTTGGGGCTAATATTGCCCGTTCGCATAGATAGGTTGCTAATTCTGGGGCATCTGTAATCGTCCCATAAACAAAAGAGATTAAACCTGTAAGGTTTCTTTCATTTGGGGGCAACTGAAGGTTTTCTGGAATTTGTACCCATGATGTATCAGGCTGTTCTGCAGGTATGCTGCCAGGCACTGTGCCTTCGCCAATACAGAGGAGCCACTGTGCAAACTTGTTTAGTTCAATTTTTGCAGCTTCAGAAAGAGTTGGACATGTAAGCCTCATGTTTTCTGTCAATCTAAGGACCTTGCATTGCCGCCATAAATAGGATCGGGTGATCAATGCATTTAGTACCTGATATTTCCCTCCGTTTGGAATAACTGGTAGAGTTTGTCTAAAGTCGCCACCAAGTACAACTGTTATGCCACCAAATTGTTTCCATGCTAAATTATTGTTGTTCGACGACATGATATCTCTAAGTGTGCGATCAAGGGCTTCGAAGCAATGTTTGTGGTTCACGGGAGCCTCGTCCCATATGATAAGTGCTGTATGTTGCATTAGCTCAGCCAGCTTAGTATTTTTCTGGATTGGGCATGTGGAATGTTCATGGATATCCAAAGGAATCCTGAAACGTGAGTGGGGCGTTCGGCCCCCTGGGAGCAAGAGGGCTGCTATGCCTGATGATGCAACTGCTAGGGCTATTTTTCCTTGGCTTCTAATACCATTAAGCAATGTATTCCAAAGAAAAGTTTTGCCGGTTCCCCATATCCGTAAACAAAGAAGGTATGGCCAGAACCATTTAAGACTGATTGTTCTATGATGTTGTAAATACGTTTTTGGTCTGTATTAAGCTGGCTGATTTGCTGACTTAACTCAATTGTTGTGTCATCAGAAGTGTAAGAAAGCTCTTCCATTATGAATCTATTTGTAAGAACCATAGAGGAATCATGTTGTGGTTGTGGTAGGCGGTAGTGATCTAGGCTATATCCAGCATCCTTCAGCAATTTATCTAATTCCTGCAACACATAGTTCCTAACCTGCTGCTCCATTATAGCTCCATGGATTTCTGGGGTTAACTGTTTTGCACGGTATGCTATATCTTCTCCCATTATCTGTATGTATTCATCAAGTAATTTGACTGGATCTGTGACCTCACAAAAAAGTAGTAATGTGACGAACAATTCTCTCAATTGATATGGAAGTGCCCAATGTGATGCATCAGCCATAGCATAGGACCATTCCTGATCATCGCCCAGCAAGCCCAGGGCTTCACATGCAGCACGAAATGTTTGATGTTGATGGCCACCAATAGTACAAAGATCTGAGTAGCATTGTGCTCCTTTGACAACATGGAGCAACATACGGAGGTAAAATCTTTCGCCTTGGTTAGGGGCTACATTGGCAATACGTCCAACTTTGGCACGGTTGTTGCAACGGGCATGCCAGTATTTGTGGTCATCGTGCCATGTCCAGTGTTCAGGGAATTCCACATAGGTGTACTGTCGAGCCATTGGATATTGTCTGTTGGCTTGGAACCATGCTGTTAGTTTTGTTATGAGCTTTGATGGATCATGGATCACTTGATCAAGATAATCGTCTTCGGTATAGGTCACACCGTTTTCTAGGGGGAGATGGACGGGCAGACGTTCCACAGATGGATTAGTGTAGTGTATGTCAAATTGCATCAATCTCCATGCTGCATCATTTGGAGTCACACATCTGCAATCCAAGTATTCCTTTATTTCATTGATAACTTCTTCTGTAGGTTCTGACCCACCTTTTTTCCTTTGAAGTGTAGCTTTAGCACAATCAGGACCTTTATTAGTGTACTTGAATAAATATCTCTCCATTCCATTACGATTAACGCTTTCAACATTTATGTGACCCTGGTACTTAACTAACAGATCCACATTGTGGGGCACTACGAATCTGTTGTCAATATGGATTCCCTTTTTTTCAGTCGTAATGCCATTATGTGGTTGGGCATATCTAACCTGACCATTAGGAAGCACAGTAGTTTTTTCACAGAATTCCTTTGGGTAGAATTTGTCACATTTTCCATCAACCATGCAAGGAGAAAATGGATTTAGGGATCCGCAAGGTCCATGAATCATGAACCTAGAAACAACCTCAAAACCTATAGGATCGTCAGCTGCATGTGGCAGTTGCGCTGAGATTATTGCATCTATTTGATCAGCATGCAGAGACTTGTCTTTTTGAAGCCATAGAATTAAGTGGACATGTGGAAGGCCTCGTTTTTGGAACTCAATTGTGTAGACAACTGTGACATAAAATGCAGGACAAATTAGGATTTTTAGGGAATGAAATGGAAGGTAAAACTATGTTAGATTGTGGCAATAGTGGTACCTCCAAGTATGGGTCCGAAAAATCCATGCTTCTCTATGTCATCCATAAGCAGTCGGAGCTTCATTTGGAAAACTCGATCGACAATATCAGGTCGGTCTGAAGCATGCTGTCCTGGTATGGATGCTAGACCATCTTCAATTTCTTGCCACAAAGCATTACATGTGAAAGTAAGGAATAGGTCTGGACATCCAAATCTACGACACAATGCGACACAATCTTGGTAGTTTTGATAGTAGTACCGTGGGCTTCCAGTGAATGAGCCTGGCAAGAAAATTCTCTGCCCCGTAGATGAAGCCTCATTGATACCACTATTGACTGCTTGAAGTAAAGCTTTATATGGACTCGACCTGTACTTTTTTTGGAATGATTTCTTCCTGTAATGTCTGAGTCGATCATCCTCAACACAACAATAGCTGTCGACCACATACGCTTGGGTCAGCCTCTTGGATCGCAAAGGAGTATTGAAATCACCAGGTCTGTCGTGCAGCCTATATGAGTAATATTCAGCCATGGTGACATATTTGCGCTTGATGTTCTCTGAGCGGGGACATCTTCTGTATTGAAGGTTTTCATGGAATCCATCTTCTCCATATGGAAACAGTAGTGGATACTGCATTGCCATAAACTTGCAGTGCTTCTCATTTATCCTTTGAAGTTGAGATGAATGGTCTTGCACTATTAAGTCACGACCATCATCAGTTGCACCTAAATCATTGACCACCAAGCCAATTACCTCTGGCG
The DNA here is from genome assembly GCA_015844335.1 of Chrysopogon serrulatus. Taxonomy (NCBI): domain Eukaryota; kingdom Viridiplantae; phylum Streptophyta; class Magnoliopsida; order Poales; family Poaceae; genus Chrysopogon; species Chrysopogon serrulatus. The sequence goes on from JADLZL010007190.1 coordinate 384,599, forward strand.
CAACCGGGGCACTATAAATGTTACCATGCTGCCTTGGAGTAGAGAATAGCTTCACAGCATAACAATCATCCACCTGATCAGAAAAGGTGTCTATTTGTGCAGCTAGTCTGTCTCGAGCAGTTCTAAATATTTGCACGATTGGGTTTTGTGTATCGAGCATGGTGAGTAAGGCACACACAATAGCCTCGTCTGGTCTAAAATTTCTGTCCAGACGTGTTGCAACAGCCATCCTATTTTGCACCTCATTATCAGTGTCAAAGATGTACAACTGACAATACTCAGGTCTTGCATCGGGCCTTGGGATTAGTGATCCTATGCGATGGCATAGTTGGCCACTAATTTTGAAAACATAGGGGGCATGGCCATCATTAATAGAATTTATAACATTGACGCCCATGGAGGTCATGGAGAACATAGAGTTGTAGCGTCTGATGTTATCAAAGAAGTGTCTGGATAATGTGGAGTCTTTTGCAGTAAGAAGGGACAACAAAGGTTCTGGTGGGTGGGTGTATGGAGATAGAACAATGCTTCCTCCTTTGCAGCATTTGTTGTAAATTGGAGAATTTGTACGGCCATGGCCACGCACACGTTCCTCGAACCAGAAAAGAGCTCCACAATTTGTACAGGTATGATCTGGGCCTCCCAAATATAGGGGTCTAAAAACAGTGCCTGTAAGTGTGCACACAGGTACATGAAAGGAACATAATTGGCATATAAGGTGAGCATGTAATGAAGGGACAAACATTGGACATATATTTTTGGGGCGTGGCTGTGAATTATTAAATTTAGGTTCGAGTTTTTAACTGTAATATAGCGCCTACATTGGCACAATGCTGCAGTAATACTGTATCAGCAACTACAATGTAACCAAATCTTGTCATATGTGTAGCGAACAGAAGGAAGTAATGGAAATAACCGAAAAGTGCAGAAAAGTAAGAGTGCAGAGTTGAAGAACTTACGCCGGTGTCGACCCTGCAAGAGAGGTGCTGGATTTTCAGGATTTTCTGCATAGTCGAAGGTAAGGTCGTCAAAATGATAATAACCTTTCAGGTTGGGCAGCAGAAAAGGGGAGCCAAAAATATAGGAGCTGATGTCGTATATGTTTTAATTAGAACACAAATTGTGTACCTCCTCTTTCAAAAGCTATGACCGCCTTCCGTTTCCTGCGTGCATCAGAAGAAGATTCTGGTGGTGCCACATCTGCTGCACGGAAAGGTGATAGCTTACGACCTTGAAACAGGGTGTGTGCGAGAAGCAAGGGTGTAGTGGACAGGTGAAAGGCGCAGGTGTGTAAGACATAATCCAAGAAGAAAAAGAAGGTAGCGTTCCGCTATCTGTATGCAATGCATTTGAGATTGAAGTGGTCCATGTAGGTAATCCATGTCAGTGCTCTATAATAATTGCGGAGTGGATGAAAGCATATAGAACGATGGCAATCCAATATATCAGTATGCTTAGAATTTGAATCATGCATACCTTTGCTTCGAAGAGCTGCACGCGCCCTTCTGCTGTCACGCGCAGGAGGATCGGTCACTGGCAACGGCATATGTGCTGCGGAAGAAAGGCAGGATGTAAGAACGCTTGAATACAATATACGTACTATGTAAGAATGAGGAAATGAAGGAGAAATGGTTAACACTAACACGTGATATTGAGCATAGGAATGTAAATGTTTTTTAGCAATTTAAATCTTTATCGTGGAACAGGAAGTGTAACTCTGTAAGAAGAGGAAAGCGACTAAAAGTGTAGGACGATCACCTGGTGATGGTAGCAGGCTTCAGGAAATGGGGCAACATATATGTCAGGAACTAACATCTCGTGGGGGCACAGCAGGACTGTATGGCCACCATGCTCGTGCGTTGCAGGTGCAATAGTAAAGAAGATAAGCGCATATGCAGGTGAAGGAAAGAACGAAGGATGAACAACATAAGCAAATTGGATATGGCATACCGGCTGGCATTTCTTCGAGCACCTGCTGGGCGTGATGGCACCAGCAGAGCCGGTGGTGTGCAGGTGGCTGCGGCCAGGCGGAGATGGAGACGAAGTGCGAGAGGGAAAGTCGCGGCGTCGATGGCGTGTTGGCGTGCGTGGCACCGGACGGCGAGACGGCTGCAAACGACGGCAGGCGTGGGAGGTGCGACGAACGCAGATGGCAGCGCGGCGGCGATGTTCGCCGGCGGCAGGCGCGGTACGTGAAGGCCGAGGAAGATGGGAAGGCGGAGCAGGGGCGGGTGCAGGTGGGTGGACAGCTGAACGCCGTCGCAGAGGCGCGGCCGTCGCAGAGGCGCGGCCGGAGGGCAGTGGAGCGGAGGATGCGAGGGGCGACTGCCTGCCCTTTTTTTTTCCCCCTCCGTGCAGAGTGGAAGAGGTAGAAAGGAGAAGGCCCAGTTACGTGTCGCTGATAGGAGGAAGTAGAAATCTCTGGAGCAGCAGGACGGTGAGCTGGGTTTTTCCTTTTTTTTTTCCCTTTTTTTTTTTTTATGCAGAAGGAGGCGGAGCGTGGAGCCTGTTACGTGCAGCAGGGAGGCCAGGCGTGGGACTCTTGGTTAGCGGTGACGTGGTGCATTCTGTGAAGACTTTTGGTATATAGGAATAGAGATCTATGATAGATAATGATGCACGTACAAAAGTTTCAGTTGTTACTAATATAATAACAAATCCGGATCTCTCGATGCTAACAATGATAAAATCATGGATCGATATACTCATGTAATAACCAAACATTTTGAGAATTATGATCATAGGGAAAACAAAACGCACGAGCTCATCAACAGATCATTAAAATCAAATCAAATCAAATGGTAATACATGCATAGTACACTCTCCATGACCTACTCCTAGAACTCAGGAGCTAGGCTTCCCCTGTACAACCCAACAACACTGCACAACTTTCCAAAATTCACCACCTCCTCACAACCACTGGTCCGTGGATCATACGCCCGCACCACGGCGTTGGGTGATCGCACCCAGAACGCAATGCGTCCATCCTCCAGCACCATCAACGGCCGCGCCATGGTTTCACCGCCGCCGCGGAGAACTTTCCCCAGAGGAAGAGACTCCACCTTCAGCCACGTCCCGCCGTCCCGGTCCGTCGTCAGCACCCACATGTCCATGGCGTGGTTCAGGTAGTCGAGGTGCACGAAGCCAGGCAGCCGTTGAGCTCCACCAGGCTCAGGCTCCCGCTGCAGCAGTTCTGCTTGTCGAAGGAGAGCGGGCACCGGAGGAGCGCCGGCCGCCAGGACTCCGTCGCCATGTCGAACGAGGCGACGCCGTCGTAGTCGTACTCGGCCCCCCTCTGAGGGATCAGGAAGTGCGCCACCCCTCCGGTGACCGCGTGGTGCCGGGGGAGCAACGTGTCGACGCGCACCGGAGGGCTCGGCGCCGGCCTCCATCGCTGCTGCTCGCCGCCGCCGCTGAGAGTGAGGATCTCGCAGCACTGCTTGTGCTCGGTCGGCGTCCCGCCGTGCCGGACGCCGGCCGCGGCGGCGTAGACGCAGAGGATCTTGTGCTCCCCCCCGTCGCGGGACGTGCCCGAACACGTACGCCGACGACGACGGCTCGTTGCCGCTCGCGCACGCCGGGATGCCGGTGACGTCGCCCGTGGCCGGGTCGAGCACGCTGACGGCGGCCGTGCCGCCGGTCCCGATGAGGCAGAGGAGGCCGCCGGTTACGCCGAAGTGGCCGTTGCCTTGCCTGTCGAGCCGCGCGACCCTCGCGCCGGTCGCCACGTCCACGAGCCTGAGGTCGACGCGAAAGATCTTGGCATTGGCGGCGGCAGCGTAGACGGCGGCGACGAGGAGCGGGTTCGCCTTTGGTGCTTGGCCGCCCCACGGTGCGCAGGCAGCCGAGGAGCTGCGTAGGCTGGTGCAGCTGCCCGCCGCCGCTGTCGCCGTCCGTGGGGAGTATGACGGCGGCGCCGTTTTTGTTGAGCGGTGCTGACCGGTGATATGCCGTGGTCGACATTGATTACTTCTTGCGGCTAGCTAGCTAACCGGCGAATAAACTAACAGAGGGGAAACGAATAACAGAGATGTCGACAACTGTGGTGGTATGCGTCCGCTGCTCGATGCCTTGATGTCGATTGGCTTATAAAGAAGACGGGTTTGCGCAGGTGGATCGGAGTAGGAATAGGCGATCCGGTCGCGTCACACGTACGTTCCTCTCACCATTATACCCGCATCGGAGTCGACCTCGATCAGCCAGACACCAGTAGTACGTGAGTCTCAGCGCGTCCAGCAGAGACAGCGTTGAGCAGCGGTGAAACTAAAGGAGCGAAGGGATCGTGAAATACCTGTCACCCCAGAATTTCCTACCCACACAACGTCTCAACCCTCGGATGTGTTGCGATATATCATACATTCAGTGTTATATTAATTTGACAGACGGACCCGAAAACAATAAGGACAATACTTATGCACATTTTTTCCTGCTGACAACCACCTCTCCGCTCCGTTTTTTCGCCCTGTTCGCAACCTACGGACGCTTCCCCGGTATATATACAACGCAACAACACTGCCCAAATTTCCAAAGTTCACCATCTCCTCAACCGCACCACGCCATTGTTGGGTGCTCTGACCCAGAAGGCAATGTGTCCATCGTCTAGCTCCATCAATGGCTGCGACATGATTTCACCATCGCAGATAATCTTCCTAAGGAGACTCTACCCACATCAGGCCACAGCCGTGTTGTCCCCTTGTCCAGATTTGTCAGCATCCACGTGTCCACAAACAAGGATAAGTACTTAAGAGCATCTCCATCAGTTCACCAATATTTCATCTCCAATAAAATGATATTGATAATCACCAATACTGTTTTTCTAGGTTATTAGAGGAGGTGCTCCAACAGATCACCAATAATCTTTCCCAATACATATAGGGTCCACCTGTCAGAAGAAGATGATAGTCATGCGTGGTGTGGAAAATGGTGAAAGTTAGTGGTGGACCTTAGATATTGGGGGAGATGCAACTCCCCTTTTATATGAGGGGAGATGGAAGATATATTGGTGATCACAAATAAAAGGGGACCATATAGAGAAGCCATTGGAGTAAAATTGGCTCATCTACCCCAACATGGTAGTTTTATGGGGATGGGGGATAAGAAAGGGGAGCTGTTGTAGATGCTCTAAAGTAGTTATAGTGTATAAAGGCAGAATAGTTATTTTGGTCCCTAAACTATTACTCGAGGCTCAGTTTCATTCCTGAACTTTGAAAACGACCGTTTTAGTCCTCAAACTCTACTATTAGACTCAATTTCATTCTAGAACTATGAAGATGATCATTTCAATCCTCAAACCTCGCACTTTGGACTTAATTTCATCCTAGAATTACGAATATGATTATTTCAGTTCTCAATCTTTGCATTTTTTTGATATTTAAACTTTGTTTTCAAACTTAATTTCGGTTATGATGCTGCATGGAACATTGTACTGTTGCACTTGGCCAGCTTCAACACCACTAGTGATTGGAGATAGAAAAATAATATTCATCCAAAAAACTCCTTAGTTTCCATTAATAATTATAACATGTTATTTTTAATATTAATAGTACCATTTATATATATTCGACTATAAATGATTTGAGGGCTAAAACGGTTGTTTTGAAAGTTTAGAGATGAAACTGAGCCATAGGTAATAGTTTAGGGACCAAATCGGCTATTCTGCCGTGCACAAAATACAAGGCAGCTATTGAGCTTGACTAGGCTCAGGCCGTTGCTGCAGCAGTTGCGCTCGTCACCACTCCTCCGTCGCCATGTCGAACAAGCAACGATGCTGGGAGATTAAGAAGTGAGTAGGGTTGAGATAGCGGATTAGAGGGGTGAATAGTATTTTTAAAAACTAATTGCGTCAGCTAGCCAAAATAGAAGTGAAATTAAACTAAATGATCAAGTCAAGACTACACCTCTACCTACGTTGTAAGCAAACATTTCAGGAACGAAGTCTCCATTGGCACTTTCGACATTCTCGCTAATACTTCGGGGCCTAGGAGCCGTCAATAGGCATCTTCGACTTCACCTCAGCAATATTTTGGAGCAAAGCGATCACCATCTTCACAAGAATCCCACAAGCGTCGCCAGGCAAGAGGGATTGGCGCAGAGCGTTCACCCTGGACGTTCGGTACTCGGTTCGGTACTCGGTACCCATGCAAAATTCGGTTCCTCAGAAACTAGTATCGATCGGTTCCTAAAAAAATTTGGTACCGAGGAAATTTGGTATCGGTAAATTCGGTCCGGTTTCGGTATTTACCGAACAGTACCGAACTGATGTAATAGCAGGTTCAAAAAACTAATTTTGACATGATTTCACAGATAATAATAGTGCAAAATACATATACATATAAAAGTCGACAAGACTATAGGTGTGAGTGCCAAAAATATATAATATAATAGTCTATAATAGTATAATTAATAATATAACAACACTCAAATTTATTATATTTCAGGTAAATTCGGTAAGTTCGGTAATACCGGTAAATTTGTTTCGATTTCGGTATTTACCTCGGTAATTCGGTTCCTGGGAACTCGGAACCGAACAGTAACTGAATTTTTCGGTTTCGGTTTAGATCGGTTTGGTTTCAAGTAAATTCGGTTTGATTCTCGGTTCTAGGTAAATCGTGCCTGTGGTGACAGAGCGTATTGGACAGCAAATCACTTGAAGACTGAAGTTTTGCCTGGTGCCGTCTATGAAGATTTGAAGACATGTCGTCATCCTCCTCTACAACCATTTCATCCACATCAACCGCTTCGCCTGCTTCAATTGAGTGGAGCAAGAAGCAAGTCAAAAAAATCGGTCTATGGAGGGGTGTTGGTATTAATTAAATGCACACAAGAAATAAGACTCGCAAGCGCACAGATACAATACCGTTGTAGCACTTCACCAAGATAAACTCAGTTTTAAATATCGAACCCAAAGGAACAGTAGGTGACGATGACTAAGTCTTTAAACTTAATCCAATACACAATTAAGCTAAAAAAATAGCGAGAACAAGGAGAACAATGTGGAATATCTAGTTCTGGTCTTTGAAAGTGGTTGTTTTATATCATATAATCATGAGCGATAACTTAATAAGATAGGAGTAGAAATCAGAGTTCTCTTCTACCAAGCACCTTTTGCTTGCCAAACCTATTAACGGGAAGTGGACTACAGAGGATTCAACGAAGCTATAAGTCACCTTCGTGAGCTACCACTATCCAGAAAATCAGGGGACATTCACAAGTAAATATAGCCCAAACACCACGTCTACGCTACGAATACTACTTCAATCATGAAGTTATCAAGATCAAAGTACTCAACAAGAGTTGCAAACTAGAAGAATAATATGAACAAAACACTTACTTTAACCAGAAGTTGACTACTAAATGATCTCAAGATGCAAACTCTGGGTGAGGGAGGTTGATCTTGAAGAATACAGCGACGAAGAAGCACCGACAGGTTGGAACTCCTCCAGAACTCTACTCTCCAACTCTATCTCTCTAATCTCTAAACAAGAACTAGTTCTAGATTGAACTAGCCTCTTTTGATTGCTAGCCTAGATCTACTAGATAGGAATTAGGGTTTCTGGCTCTTTAGCTCTTCATTGATCTGGCTCTCTTCCAGAGGGGTACAGACCCATATTTATAGTCCGGTGGGATGAACATCAACCGTAGGAACCGACTTAATGTAGGTCCAAGATGCATCCTCAAAGACGGTGGAGAAGCACGCAGAGGTTGACAAGTGGGGGGCCACTATAGGAGGCCGGTCGGCACAAGTGGTGGGGCCGGCCGGCCCCACCTCTTCATGGCTCGGACTCCGCTTTCTTCTAGTGTCTTCTAGATCCTTCCTGATTCCAATGGCGATATTTTCCGTCGCGGTTAAGTTCTGTGGCTTTTATGCACTTTAATCCTCAATTATGCACTTTTTGGATAACTCTTTGGAGAACAGACAATTCACCAAAACTCGTGGAAATTGTTAGTAATAACGTCCTATTCTATGATATTGTTGTAATTTGCAAAGAAGATTGACGGTTACAAATAGACGTTATCTACCATCAACAAGGAGCGAGCAAAGGGCACCACCGAAGACAAGCCGAAGGCTAGCCAGAGGGAAGGTAGTCCCTAGAATGTGTATCTATAGATGGAAAAACAGAGTTGTAATTGGTCCGCACTCAGTTTCTATTCAGCTATTAGGTCTTGTACCATCGATTAAAACCAAATCGCTAGGGTAGCATTACAGGTTAGGCACCCCACTAATGTTTTCTGCCCAATTACACGGCTTAGGGTATTTAAATTGTAGCCCTAAGTGGCAAATTTATAAATATAAGCCCCACCCAAGGAGAAATAATAAAATGTCCCCTCCCCATTTTCCCTATAAAAGGGGGAGAGGGGGGAGCGGGGGGAGGTTGATCACTTATCTCCTTACGATCCTCTCACTCTCTCTCACTCTCTTGCCATCCTCTCACTTACCTCCTTGCCATCTTCCTTATAATTCAACTGTGAATTAAACACAACTTTAGCTAAGGACTCTACTACACCTTGTATTATCAAGTTCAAATAGCATGATATCTATTATTTATAATAGGTGAACAAGTCATAGCTATAGAAATAACAGTCATGCATAAATTATCGCAATAAGTATGAATTATCGCAATAAGTATGAAAGTGCACATAAAAATTACACGAACATACCACATTCTATATTAGAATTTAAAAATGCATGAGTACAAAGTAAACAAACACATTTGTACAGATACATCCAACATCAGAGGTCTATTTAAACTTTAATATAGACACTAACACTGATAATTTATGATAATTAAACATAGTTCTATCACAAGGATAAAGATAAATGGCTTCTAGCCCAGGCGGTCGAAGCAGTCCAGCAGCCCCCACCCACCTCCCCTGGCCCCCATATAAATGGTGGGCAGCAGCCGAAACCTAAACTACGCCCCCAGCTCCTCTCCATCTGCCTCCTCCGCCGCCGCCGTCAGCGCTCCTCCCTCTTCACCGCCATGCTCTCCTCTCCCTCCGCCTCCGCTATGTCAGCCATTGCACGCCTCTATATGCCACTCACCCCGCTCCTCCGCTTCCCTGGCGGTCGTAAGTTCTTCTGCAGCAATCTCGGTGGTGCCAGCGGCAGAGTTCTTCTGCAGCAATCTCGGCAGTGCCAGCGGCGGGCACCGAGGCTTCCCCTTCCGCCAATCTCCTCGGGCTTGAGGGGGAGATGCGGCGGATCACGTCGGCCCATGCGGCCGCGCTGCTCGATCTCGGCACGGAGATGGCGGCCATGGCCCTGGAGCTTCAGAAGACGGAAGCGGCGCACGCGGCTACAGTTGAGGGCTACCACAGTGACGTCTCCGTCATTTCCTGGCGGGTCGTGATAGTAGGCGGGTCGTTTGTTGTTACCGCTATGACCATTTTCAGGGGTAGTTGTTACCGACCGTTGGGTAGTTGGGGTCTTAAGATTTTAAGAGAAAAGCTTTTTAGGTTTTTTGTTAAGTTGTTATCCCAAAGTTTTTGGGTTAGAGGGGGGCGAGGGAGGGGAGAATTGAGTTTGAGGAGGGCGAGGGGGAGTCTCTGCTATAAATCTGTGTAATTTCTGCATTTATATTCTATAAAGTGGCTTCATATTCGATTAATACTCGCATTGTTGTTTCTTTTATGCTACTGTACTGTACTGCCACTCGAATTTATGCTTGAGCTATGTTTCTGTTCAGTAGATGCATAATGTAGCATCATTAATGTATTGGTGTACCTATTGCTTCAGCTTATCTTGCTTTTTGTGAAAGTATTAAGCTGTTCTGTTTCTTTGAGTTACAGTTTTGCAACCAGTATTCTGTTCCAAAGGACAAACTGGAGCATTTCAAAACTATTACTGCACAGGACATAGTTTGTTCGCAGGTTTGCACTTTTCTCACATTTTATTAAGGTTAGCTGAAATAAATAATCTGGCCTCTGAAGAACTCATACCTTTTTTATTGTTGACTCAACTGTCTTAAAAAATCTTCTGAGGTACTGCTGAAGGAAGAGGATGTTGGAGTAAGCAATGTTAAGATAGATCTTACTCGTGGAAAAGATAACCCCCCTTGAAAGGTTTTTGATATTTGAATATTACTTATTTCTCATTGAGTTGTCTGAAATATCAAAATTCTAATTGATCACATTTCTTTGTGTATGTAACAATCAATCACCAGATTAAGTTCTTTAAGGTAATTAATTGTTTCTGGTTAACTTATATGTGTCTTAATTGATAGCTGTTTCAGTAACTATGACATGATATGATTTTCTTGCAAAAACCATGAATAATATGTCCACCATCTATCCATCACGTTTCATTGGTGATTTCTAAATTCTCAAATACATGCCAACCTTTGTTATTGTTTACATTGTTGTTTTGCCATTGCCTTCTCACCCATTTTACTGCTACTATTTTAGTGGGTTTTTCACAGAATGTAGTAAGTAATTTAGCCATAATTTGTGTACATCATTTACTTGAAGTCTATGTTATTAGGAAGATAGACCACTTTTTGTAAAAGGTTGAACTTATACCTTTCGATACTGAAATTAAAGCTTGAAGGGCTGTGTTTCTTCTACTTTCTGTTATATTTGTGAGTAACATGATTGCTAATTTATTTGTGCACTATCAATTCCCCTTGACAAATGTGTCCTGTAGTTACTATTTGTGAAAATAAATATCCAGGCTCTGGCCTAAGCAGAAATTTTGCTGCAACAGGATTTTGGATGCGATAAGAAATTCCCCATCACAGATGATAAGGTCAGCCACTTGCTACCTGCTTTCAACGAGGATAGAATTGTGAGGGTCTCTATGCCTAGAAGCCTGAGTTGGTTAGTGAACATGATTACATGAAAGTCAGCTACATTGTTTTCATCATGTTCTGCAGTTTCTGAATGTTAACGAAATACTTGGTTCTTGGTTGATATGGTGTCTGAAGCCTTCGAGAATCTCCAGATGAGAATGTATGGTGAGAAGACTCAAGTGCCCGAGAAGCCCAAGGAAAAAGAGGATTAGATCCAGCTAGCCAGTTGGATTTTGTCAAATCACTCTTTAGACAGCAAAAATACAAATACTACAGGAAAATAGCTTGAAAAAACAAGAAGCTCTATAGATAAAGCATCCTAGAGTTAACAGGTTTTAAATGGAGTCTGCACTGGTAAGGTGAGAGGTATTTTGTACAGGTGAAAATACGAACGACATTGCATGAAGTATGAAAAGTCACGTTAACGTACGATGCTGAATTTGCTTATATCGTATAACTAGCCGAATATTTTATGATATGGCTGGATTTTTAAATACTTGACACGCACGATTAGCTCCATGGATCACCTCTCTTTTGAAGCCATCGACCGTGATCAATTATTCTCTCTTTGATTTTGTTCTGTTGTCAAAGGATAAATGTATATTTCCAGGTCTTCGGAGTTTGAAACCAAACAAACTTTTCCTCAGCTTCTTTGGATATATGTAAAGTTCTGGAATTTTGAAAAATGCGAAGGGTTTACAAAACACGCTGTCTAGCCTAAATCAATTTCTAGAATGTTCCTAAGTTCTACTATTTAAGTTTGACCAACTTCATAGCAATGTGTAATAAAATCTAGGCAAAATTTGCTTAATATCTGTGACACCGAAAGGCTATTTTGGATACCATGGCTCAATGCGAGCTAAAACTTGGATTCTTTTTTTTTCCTTTTAAAATCACAAAGTCTGTGTTTGTATTCCAATGCAGGAAAGAAATTGACAAATCCTTTCATTCAAACACTCCCCCCCACCCCCTAATCTTTCCTATGGTTTTACTTGCTATACTTTTCTATGCAAATATAGTCCATTCCAAATGGAGCCTAAGCTTGATGTTGGATCCTTGGGGCTCCAACAAGCAGGCTCCAAAGTTCCAACTCCTTGAACAACTGAGGAAGGAGACACCACAAGAAGAACACATTTGTTCCTAATAGGGTCCCGACTACAAAATTGCAGCACTATTTAAAGCCCCTGCCTTTCAACTTTTATCAATGGGGTCGCTCGCCTTTCCTCACCATTCTGCAAAGCTAAGATTAGGTTGCCTAGCTAGAGCCCTTATACTTACGTCGTTCCAGACTCACTGACCGGTGCTATCAGATCGTGCCAAAACTGACGAGAGAAGGCAAGCACAATGTATCGTCACTGTAAGTATAGATAATTAGGATCGTCTGCAATATTCATTCAACAATTTTCAGGTGGTGCATGGTGTTCCATTGATTCTCTGTATTCATTTGAACGAGATAATGCAATTGCATGCCTGTTCTGCACTACTCTGCTCACTGCTTGAAAACCAGAATTTTCTTATATGTGTGAAACTTTTTAGTACTCTACCACAAAGGCTCACAAGGAATAAAAGGTCTGCTTGGAATCTTGGCTCCGCTTATGCTCAGTGGATGCTGATTTCCTAGAGATCACCCGAGCCTAGCCAGTGCAAGCCTTAAAGCACCGCTAGGCCAGCCTTGGGGGAAACAAAAAATGGATTTAGTTTTACCTAGGCTTGATTGGCGTTGTGCTCTCCTGGACCATTTTTCTCACCCATACTAAGACAGTTATTCCTTGGTCCGCTTCTATTCCAAGCAAACAAACATCTACAAAGAGTGCCCAGCTGAGATAGGAAAAACATGGCTTTATGCACTTCAAGAATCAGGGTGTTGTTGCCTAGGCCAGGTTGAGCCAGACAACTTGTTGGTTTTGGTTAACTCACAGAAAAATACAGATTATATTTTCTTCGACGAATATTGAAAATATTTTGTGGATTTATTATATGTATGTGTAATTCATAATCACAGTTTCCTATGTGTGTTGCCGTATTTGCAAACTTTTGTCCGCATAATTGATCACGATATTGTTGCGATGGATGCGCCAGAGATAGTCCTAGCCTTATTACAAAATTTATTATATATATATATATATATATATATATATATATATATATATATATATATATAGATATATATATATATATATACACACACACACACACACACACACTTACACTTCAAAATTATCGCGCTCAAACATATTGTACCTACTATTCTCATCACGGTGTATGCCATTAGTCAAACACATCCTCTCATATGCTCCTAAATAAAAAACACACACATTTTAATTATTTAATATACACAATATATAGATATACGAGGTTTGTGCGTGATACAGAGACATGTTTGGAAGGATACGAGATTTTGCAGAGGACGCTGATGACATATCAGTCAGCTCTTTTGCCACTTGGCATAAACCCAACCAAGCAAAACCGCTCTCTCAATTCCCAGCCAAGCAACTGACCTAGGAAACCAAGCCTTAATTCGTCTAATATAATATACTACTACTAAGGCAAGATTTATTAAACCACTTGATCAAAAGAAAATATTAAACCACACAAACCATAAAAAAACTCACACAAAAGACATGAACAGCACAGACTTTAATTTTGTACAAATGGTCTCTCTCCAACCAAACCAAACCATAGAAAACCTCTCATTATCCTCTATAGGATATCATCATCACCTCTATCCCTATCAGACGCTTAGTATGGGGCAAATAGACGTGACACCTGCTTTGTGGTAAACAAAGGGTCCAAAAGGTTTCGCTTTCATGGATAGAGAGTGTAAACATTGAATTTTTATTTTGTGATGGAGTGAAAGTGGTGCAGGTCGGTGGGGTCACTGTGCTCCCCCTTTCTAGAATGTCCTTGCATACATATTCCCAAGGTGAAATAAGTCACCAAAAAGTTGATCTCTTACATGTATATATATGTATATCAGTAAATGGGGTAGCTATGCTATACATTCAGAACCAAAGGTCAAGATAAATAAATATACTTCAAATGAGAGAGTGCAGCACCAGCATATTCCTCTGTATATGCTGTAACCATATCATTGATTTTTGAACTGAACTGTTTTTCTTTCTTTTTTTGAAGAAATATTTTTTAACTGGACTGTCCTTCATATCATACCATTCCTTTCATTGCAACATATGTTACCTCGCTACATCAAAGTTGCTGCATCATACATCTAAGAGAAATGTGCTGTCACATTCACAAGTCTGCACACTGTTCTGGAACAAGTGAAATGTGCAGTAATGAATATTCAGCCATTCATAATATCCATCACTACATATTTTTCCCTTGGATTTCATACAGGGATGAATTATTACCTGTGCAACGTCATAATTGGCACTAGTAAAGAAAGATTAATGACAAAAGGGCAGGTGATAAAGCCTATCTAGCGAGCTAGAAGAAAGCAGGGGAGCATTCTTTAGAGCTAAGGCTATTCAGTTTTCAGTCTCATCTGCCTGGTGGAGCTCAGTCTATATGATGCTTCGACAAGTCCCTTTCTGCACAGCTGCCCTGCCTCTGCATGTGGGGACCAGTACACGTGTCACAGTCGTAGTGAGCCCACTATTGAGTGCACATGAAAGTGATCAATACTGGATGACTTTTGTGCTGCTGTTCTTTCATTTGAAAAGGGCCTGGGAGCAAATCATGCATGCATCCTCCATGATTTCCCTACCAAATCGTCCTACCTTTTTTTTTCATTTCTTCCTTTGTATATATGGATGGTTAGTGTAATAATTTCCCAACCAATCATCACCTTGTGCACTTGGTTGACGTAGCCTTGTGGGGCTTGACCATAGGAAAGGCATTCTTCAACCACTGAGACCAAATTAACATTCATTATTACAGTAATACCCAATGGAACAGTTTGGACTCATATATACCAACTAAACTTCTCATCAACTCTGAAGGTTAGCATTTCCTTCCAAAGTTAGACCCTCAAACTACAGACAGACTAATTGAACAAACAAATGAAATTCCCTTGTTGTTTGTTTCCCACAGATTTGTTAAACTGACATAAATCTTGCCAAATCTTGCTGAGAACAGCAGTACAGCTACAGGACTACTGCTGGTGAGAAGATAGTTCAGCCTCATCTCTTCCTTTCGATCCTTGAAGAGATTTAGCAGTAGCTGATGTGAGCTTTTCTAGGTGCTTGTTGTTTTGGTAGCTTAGGGACTATACTATGTGCATGGTTCTTTTGATTGCTATGCATATAGACTGCATGACAAGGTTCTGTCTCACCACATTATGGTTTGGTTTCGATATGCCTCTCTCCTAGCTAGATCCTAAGGTAGCTAGTAGTCCTTAGAACACTTGAAGAGTTGTATTCATGCTTGTGGTTGTGTAAAATGCAGCAATATTTGTATTGTTTCCTTTATATATAATATATGTTGGTGTGACCTATATATGATCAGATTCTACAACTTTTTATGTTATAGTTCTGAGAGGCTTATGTTTATTTTCTTTTATTTTGCATTGGCAAACCAGAAATCAATTTATTAGTATCAAGATGCTGAATCATTAAATCTAGTTAAACTCAACGGATAGAAAATTATTCTAGAGAAAAGAATAGAATATAAGTTAGGAACAGAAAAACTTTATCTTTACCGCCCGCCAAAGTGATCGGTGTCTCTAGTGACTTAAAAAATAGTGATTCATTTGGATAAGTTTTTTTTTTTACTAGGCATGACGCTAAGGACGGCGTGGTCAAAAGTTCCTAAACTCAAGATAGGTTAACAAACTAGATCAAGCCGTTGATGAAGTATACATGCTCAAAAAAACGAACAAGACAAACTGAACACATAGGAAATACTCCCTCTGATCATAGATATCGCACCTCTTTGCAATGTTCAATTTAATGGTTTCCACAATAATTAGTGGCTTGATTAAAACTGAGTAGAAATTTAAGCTATCCAGAGCCTATTATTGTATTACCAAAAAGTAAAGCACATGCTCCCTCTGTCATAGATATAATAAGTACTTTCAGATTTATACTAAGTCAAACTTTTCAAGGTTTTACCATCAATAGCCAAAAAAAAAAAAAGTGTTCTTTCTATTGTTTTCAAGCCTAATTGTGATTTTACACTCATTTTTTCAACTTTGTGATTTTACACCTATGTTTTTTTTATTAATTGAAGGCAGTGTTTGCCCATACTTCATTAAGAAGACCTAATGGTGTATTGGTGTCGAGTCAGCTATAAAAAGACTAGTTTGTCCATGTAAAAATGCCCCTACTTTTTCATTTTTCCCATACCATTATCCAATCTGCAGACGATCATCGTCTGGCTCCGGAAATATATGTAAACTGAGCTTTGGGTCTATAGAGTGAATATATCTGTAAGACACGCATGGAAAGGGAGGACGTGCAACAAGATATTAACCATATAGGTCTGGACGTCTGGTTACATTACAACACAAGGATTAAATCGGAGTCTGCAAAAAGGTAGTAAATTACATTCGTTTCTAGTTCCTCAATAATTCCTCAATAATCCATTGCACTTTTTGGTGGAAAAAGATAACTGATTCAGCATATCCATCAAAAATAATTAAGCGCGTCATCAAGCCAGTTGTTCAAACTAATTAAATTAAATCATTGTGCCTTTGGCTTATCCAATGTGGAGTCATCTGAAAACGAAATGGCATGGAGGTGTTCTAGAGACAGCAATAATTTTGCTCCTTGGGACATCTCTTCCATACCAAGAGTTGTTAAGCCTGTTCTACGATACAGCAATTTTGCCACAAACTACTTTAAGTTCAATTACATGCTAATTTCGGACATCATCGTGGGTTATATCCTATACTCCTATAATACAAAGACCCACAAAGGGCTCTCCTCTAATTAAAAATTAGGATTTTTAAAAAGTGATGTATAATGATGTCATCAAAGGAGTTACTCCCACTTAGTCTTATTTATTTCCCACTAACAATTTTTTTTTTTTGAAATAGAAAAAAATTCGTAGCACCTAAACCAAGTATCATAATTAAAATCCAATTGCACTATGGTGTTCCTCGCAATAAACTCTTTAAAACAAGACCCCACATGGATATATTTCTATAACTTTTTTGCAAAAATTTAAACTATTTCTAAGTAAAAGCTCATTTGTAAGCAAAAACCTAGCAAAACCGCATATCACATGGGTTACATGTGGTCCTCGAAAACATGTATAATTTTATAAAGAAAAACTCATAAAATTTTGGGAGGGGGGGATGACCCTCGGATATAGTAGGGGTGGGGGTTCGGGTAGATGAGATTTGGGTGATGCCCAGTTCAAATAATCTATACCATGTATGTCAATGGATACAACCTCATAATTGACCTACTACATCCATATATATATATATATATATATATATATATATATATATATATATATATATATATATATATATATATATATATATATATTAATTTATAGTTTCGACTATTATAAACTCCTTACATTCTTACTCCATACCTGCAAAGAACGCGGGGCATCCTACTAATTAATACTACTTCCAGCCCATTAAGTATGGCAGTTCAGAAAGTAGTTTGTGTGTCTGAAACGTCAAATTTTACTGACCATAGGTATAGTCGCATTTTATCTGCCAAATTATATAGTAATATGTGGTTTCAAATGAGAAAAGTTAGATATTTGGCCAAAATAAAAATGTTAGACCTGCATGTTGTCTGGGACAACTCGTTACATATTTTTTCAGTATCTGGAGTCAAGGGTTCATACACAACTGAAAATTTAGTAAGATATATAACAGTTAGATAAGTACATAATACACAACTTTCATATAATAATAACAGTTGGAAAGTTTAGTATTTGCAATAAAGGGTTGGGTCCATATACATATTTTTTCAGTATTTGCAATCAAGGGTGCTGTAAAATATTTGATCACGGAAGAGCTGCAAATTAAATATATAGTGTGTGCGCGTCACCCACCTCGTTTGATGGAGACCAAAAAAAAAAAAAAATGAGTTGCGCCTATATTTTTCTGAAGAAAAAGGACTCTCTCTCTCTCTCTCTCTCTCTCTCTCTCTCTCTCTCTCATTCAGTTTCAACACAGTACATGTTCCCTTACTTTTTAGAGCCGAAAGTCAAGATAGAAAGGCCCAAAAGCGCAAACCATCAAAATAAGGCAAACATTACACGTTGTGTGTGATCTAAGAATTTCTCAAAAAAGATAAGTTGTGATGATCAGACTAGGTGGGTTAGTTGGTTCAGTACACAGTATTTATCATCTAGCATATGAGATATGGAATACCAATCCATCCATCAGGCAATCGATCAGCTGCGTAAGGTGTAGCCGTCAGTTCTTAATGGGGCAGAGAATAGTGGTTAGGGAACAGTCTCAAGAAAGAATCAAGTCGTTGCACCAATGGATAGGAACAAATAACCACTCATTAGAGGCAGGTACCTTCTCACAAACACAAAATTAAAGGACCATGGTCTGCTATCGTCACTTGTTAAACTTGCATTTGGACACAGGGAATTAATTGAGTTCCTATCTGTGGGATATGCAACGTATCTATAATATCATGATAGTTTTATCTTAACTAATTATTATTGGTATGCCTACCTATTGAGGTTTTCATGGTCTTTATTTTATACACAATAGAAGGGGCATGTATATACTTTTAACAACATATGGTAGTATTTTGTAACATTAAGAAAATTACATATTTGAGTGTGGACAGATGATAAACTTTTTATGCAAATGTGCTTAAAGTGATATTTGGAAATCGATTCCCCTCAAACTTTTTCCTAGAAAATGCCCACCTTTACAGCGCCATATCTGTTGCAAATAACCTTTGCCGTGCCCTGTTGGTTAGTCCAAATTTTAGTTCCAAACCGAATTGACCGGCCCCCCTTCTTTTACACAACAAAGGAAGTTTTATCTCGAAATAAAATGGTGTTGTGCCATTTATGTGGCCCTGGCACTGTACATCCTGTGTGAATTGAAATGAGTGGTTACAAGCTAAGCTGATTTCTGGAATAAGTTAAGAAATTATTTTTACATTGAAAACATTATTACGCTAGTTTTATAGGGCAAATAACAAGGTCATGGGACAATGTATGCATCACTATCTCTCTCAAATGGTTACCCAAAGTCCACATAGAACAATAAAATAGAAAAGGACAAGTGGCATTCACTGGCCAAGGGAAGCTTGTACAGTAACCACAATAAAAGAGAATCACAAACACAAAATAACACTAGCTCTCAAGACAAGAATAAAATAAATACAACATAAATAATACATGGGCCGGACAACTATTTTTTTTTTTGTACTGTACATACCGACGGTTTCTTTTGTCATGCTGAGTCGACCTCTAGATCAAAATATTAACCATACAGTAGATGAAAACAACACGTTAAACTGTCCATAATTTTCACATAAATAAACCATAAAAAACCGAACACTTAGCAAATCATAGCCCACCTCTCATGTCAGTTTGTACACATCCTAATTTGGTGTCTAGTCTCTAGCAAGGGAAGGAACAAAGAGCAAAAACCTTTTTCAACCACCTGCATATTCTAAGGCTGCAACAGGCCAAGACCACCTCGCGGCCAATCCAGCCAGTGCCCGCTGCCCGCTGCCCGGCCGAAGCCGGACCATTGCAAAAGCATGAGAGCATAGCAAGCCTCATGCCATAGGCACCAAGAGAAGCCGGGAAAAAAGGAAAATGGATCAGAGGCGGTCCAGCCACAGAAGATCCCGCGGGGCACGTCGCGCTGGCTGCTCCGTGCCGGGCTCGCGGTTTAGGCACAGTGCACGGAAGGCATAATCCCCTGCGTGACGTGCCTGTGGCCATCGCTGTCTCACCAGCGCCCGGGCTCCTGCGTGGGCTCAGGACCCGGTCGCCAGTGTGTTACGTGTGGCCTTTCTCGTTTTGCCCCTGGCTGTGGCCAATTTTCTTTGTTATAGGTACTCTTTCTGTTCTAAAATGTACAGTGGCGGATTTACGCCCCGGGCTGCCCGGGAAGCAGCCCCTTCCGGGAGCTTCATTTTACCTACAAAATACAGTAGCTTAGCCTCTAATCTACCATTGATCAACAGCTTAAGCCCTAATCCTTCATTATTTAGCCCCCCCTGGGGTGATGATCCTGGATCCGCCCCTGAAAATGTATGTATAACAAAAACTATATATCAACACACAGTGTTAAGTAACTTCCTGTGCTACTTTTTTTTTAAGATTGAACCTAAATACATTTTTGTTAGGAGGGAGAGAAAAGCTTTACTTCACATCTTAGCAAATCCAAATTTATCGAAAACAAAATATGATCTTTACAAGATTAGGGATTCATCAACGAAGTTCAATGACAACTAATTATCAAAAAATAATTCGTAACTGCAGAAAGCAAAGCGCTAAGAGAAGCAACTAAAGATGAGACATAACTACTAACTAAAGATGGCACTGCTAAGCGGTGAAGATCTCGTGAAGGCCAGCGTCAAAAAAAAAAGCGAATACAAGGAACACCATAGTCACGGCGCCCTTGCAGACCATGGCATTTCACGACAGCACAATCAACGCTCATCCTCGCCTTGACACGCGGCTTTTTTCGGTTTCTCTTTACCAATGTAGATTTTTTTTAATACTTGTCATATTAATAGATTAATCTTTCTAGAAACCACATTTACTTAATATGCAAGGTATCTATGCGAGGCACCTCTATAAATTTAATCGATCTCTTTCCCTGTCCCAATACTGTTTCTCTCATTATCTCTTCTCTCACATACTCGCTTGGTGTTTGGATGCTTGGGGTGTGGAGTGTGAGGCTTGGGCCGACACGGTGAGGCCAGAATCTCTGTTGGTGAAGTCAAGTGCCGCAACCCCCTCTTCTCCCCCATCTCCTATGGCGGATCAGACGACGATGTACTGAGATCAATGGTGAGTCTATCTCTTTTTTCCTCTTTCGTGATAGATCTTGTGCGGCACTAGCAACGATGAGTCTGGGGCGATAGTTCGATGGTAGGCCTCACAAAACACGTAAAGAAAATCACACTTCGCACCTAGCACGTATCTTACTGATTTCTTCATTCATTAGAGGATGTGTCTGGGATGATTTATTTGTCGAGAAGTAATTTCTCTCTCTTCTGAATAACCCTCACCATAATAGCATGGAGTATATGGCAAGGTAGTTAATGTCATGAAAACTATTCTCTTCAATGCATTAAGACTACTCTTAGAGTGCTCAGTGTGGCTAGAGGTCTTTTGTTGCGCTAACCGTATTAGTGAAGCAACTAATACTAACAAGAAATACGACATGTCTTATTGAGTACTTTCTCTAATCCAAAATATAAGTCATTTTAGTTCTTTTACATCTATTTTACTATGCATCTAGATCTAACGCATGTCCAAATACATTACAAAATATATATACTAAAAATCAAAGTAACTTGTAATTTAAAAAAGACGGAGTACAACTTATTAAGTACATGAAGAAACTGAATGATTAAATGGTATGATGTTCAATCTAGTACTGCATTTAATGGAAAAATATATATACTAAAAATCAAAGTAACTTGTAATTTAAAAAAGAGGGAGTACAACTTATTAAGTACATGAAGAAACCGAATGATTAAATGGTATGATGTTCAATCTAGTACTGCATTTAATGGAATGTGAACTAGCTAGCATTAAACTTTTCTGCGATTTGCCAATATAGGAACATCAAACCATCTATATTCATATTAATCAACAAACTCTAGAATCAGTAGTGTCTAGAAGTGTTATGATTGTATTTCTTCCCCTGAAGTTTTTTATCTACCAATATCATTAAACAATATATTCTATGATTTTCACCGTTCAATAAACAGACGGCCCAGGTCCTATACAAATTGATTATATGGTTGAAAGCGTAATGCTAAAGCTAATTACAGCAAAGTACACACCACTAACCATTCTCGCACAAAACCGCGGGCAGGCAGAAACCAAAAGGTAAACTCCAAAGGGGGGCAAACCTGCCATTCCATGCTCAAATCGACCTTTCCTATGAAAACTACGGATCTACCCTTCCCTAAACGGGAAGTTGAAGTGCTGAACACATGGCCTGCCCCAACAGCCAGGGGTAAACCCGTCACTTCTCTCCTCGCCCACGGAGTCCTCCGTCCCCTCCCAGCAACGGCAACAACACCGTGACCCACCGCTCGGGCCCACCTGTCAACGTCGTCCTCCCCCCCGTCCCCACACCTCCTACACCCACTACGCCACGTACTCTGCGGGCCCACCCACCGTCCACGTCACCCACCCCCTCCCTCCTCCCTCTTTATAAGACCTTGCGGGGCACCTCACTGTCCCACTCCTCCGTCCTCGCCTCCGAAGAGAGCACGAACCGACCGCCGGAGATGGACGCCGCCGCCGGCGAGCCTCCTTTGGGCCACAAGTAAGACGGTTTAGACGGTAGAGGTTGTTTGGTCGCAATAAGCAGCGCACCCGCACGCGCCATTCTTGTTTCGGTTGCCAAGTGAGGACGACGGTGGTTGTGGTTGTGGTTGAGTGGAGCGGGGACGGGGAGGGTGCGGCGGTGGTTAGTGGCGGCCGTCGATGACGTTTCTGTTCCCGGTCAAGAACCAGCAGGGTACGATGGAGGGCAGGCCGTCTGCGCCGGCGAGGGTGTCGATGTTCCGGAGGCTGATGGTGCGGGTGACCCCGGCCGAGCGGCTGGCCGGGGACGGCGGCGGCAAGGAGAGGGAGAAGGACGAGAGGCCGCAGCCGCCGTCATCCGCCGCCGGTGCAGCGGCGGAGGCGGAGGTCGGGTCGGTGGGGCTTGACAAGATGGTGCTCAGCTTCATGGAGGACTCCTCCTCCGCGGCCGTCGAGCGGCCGCCGCGCGGGCGATGCAGCAACTGCTTTAACGGCAACCAGGACGGCATCAGCGACGACGAGGACTTCGACTTCCTGCCCTCCGCCTCCGCCCCCGCCGCCGCGCCGCCGGCCGCGGCCGGCGACGCCTTGGAGGTGCTCAAGGTACCCGTCTTTTTGTCCGGATTTCGCTTCTTGTCGCCTCCGAAGTCGCTCGTCGCCGAGTGCTCAAGAACTGATTTCCTTCCATTTTTTTCTCTTCTTTTCCCCCATCTTGTTCCGTCTCCTCGCAGGGCCTGGTGCAGTGCGCGAGCACGGCGGAGCGGGAACCTCCTCGCCGACGCGTCGCGGATCGCGGAGCGCAGCGGCAAGGGATCAGGGCGGAAGAAGGCGGAAGTCCGGCGCGCCGTGGCGGACGGGCCCCGCGCGCTCGGGTACGACGCGGCGGTGTGCACGTCGCGGTGGGACAAGACCCCCTCCCACCCGGCCGGCGAGCACGAGTACATCGACGCGGTGGTGGCGGAGTCCGGGTCCGGCTCCGGCGCTCGCCTGGTGGTGGAGGTGGACTTCCGGTCGGAGTTCGAGGTGGCGCGGCCCACCAAGGCGTACCGCGCGGCGCTGCAGGCGCTGCCGCCGCTGTTCGTGGGCACCCCGGAGCGGCTGGGCCGGATCGTGGCCGTCGTGGCGGAGGCCGCGCGGCAGAGCCTCCGGAAGCGCGGGCTCCACTTCCCGCCGTGGCGCAAGCACGAGTACATGCGCGCCAAGTGGCTGTCCCCGCACGCCCGCAGCGGCAGCGGCAGCCCGGAGGACAAGACGCCGGCGCCGGAGCCGGCGACGCCGATATCTGCCGCCAACTTCTCCGGCGAGTTCGAGCTGCGGTTCGACGAGAAGCCGAAGGCGGCCGACGACGACAGCGACATTCCCGACGGCGGAGAAGACGACAAGAAGATCACGGTCGTGGTGTCGCCGACGCCGACGCCGTCGGAGGAGGCCTCGGCGGCGGCTAGCAAGCTGAGCCCCCGCCGCCGCAGGGCAAGCGGAAGGTGGTGACCGGGCTGGCGTCCCTGCTGCTGCTCGCCAGCTGATCAACCCAAACAAGAAGAGATGCACTCCATCCGGCTCTAAAAAATTTTCCCCCTTTTTTTATCCCTTCATCAGACTCCAGAAGATTTTGATTTTCCCTTGCGTTCGTCGATCCGTCCGAGGGCCGGCTCCAGGTGTTTTAGCGGTTTTCCGGCTCCTCGGAACAGTGAGAGAGAGAAAAAAAAACGCCTCCTTTTTTTTTGCCTTCTTTTTCCGTCAGTTTTTTTTTTTTTTTTGGTTCATGCGAAAAAACAAGAAATTCAGTTGTCCGCGGCCGGGGGAGCGGAAGGAATCCGGGCAGTTTTGGGTTCCTTGTTGTCCTCTGTTGTTGTTGGGAGGAACTGAAGGCTCGGCGGCCTGGCTTCTGTGATCTGAGCTGCTAGCAGTACTGTATCGTGTTCATCAGGTCATGTCAGGCTTGTGACTTCAATTGAAGAGGTAGTACTACTATATATTACTGTAGTAAAAGAAAGGACTATACAGTAATTGCTCTGCAACCACCTTTTTTGTTTGTTTTTTTGCGATTCTATCCCGGTATGTCTACTACGTACTGTGTCTACTGATGCATTCTGAAGCTACGAGTACGAGTCTTATCCCACCACTAATTTTTTATCTCCTGTTTAGAGCCCAATTAAAAGTTTTAAATATATGTTAATTATAAAACTAATTGCATACGCCGTGGCTAATTGGTAAGATGAATCCATTAAATCCAAATAGTTTATGATTTATCAATGGGATGCTACAGTAAATTACTATATGAATTTTATACACGTATGTACAATTATTATCTCGTGCTTTTTAATTGGGATCTAAACGTCCGATGAGCTCAATCCAAACACGACGAGGAAGTACTCATACTGTTGCAAGCACAGACACTGGAAAGTCATCGCACGTCAGCTCTGTTGCGAGCAGTGTGTTGACTGGGTCATCATTTGTTACTACTGCTAGAGTAGTTTTTGTTGTGAAGCAAGACAATGGTGGCCAATTAAATGAAGGAGGAGAAGATCAAATTGACTAGATTCACTTAGCTAGCATATTATGTAATATGAGCTGTATTTGGTTGGCAGTTACTGTAGCAAGGTCGGTTACTGTAGCAACCGACCCCACTGCCATATATAAGGACACCTCTAGTTCATTTGTAAGCAATTGATCAACAAGTGAAATACAACAACCACTTCTCTCTCAATTCTTTGTGTTTTATTGTGTTGGTGATCAAGAGTTCTCCGCGAGGAACGCAGTCGAACGACTCGATTTCTAACACGTTATCAGCACGAAGTTCTAACCGAGCGAAAGGCACTAGGTACGAAATTAGTTCTTCGACATGCTTCCTATTGATTGCTATTGTTTCATGAACAAGTACAGACACAAGATCGATTCTTTCACTAGCAAGATGTTTGTTTTCCTATACAATCTTTTGCTACGTATATGAATATGAATAAGCACACAATCGTAGCACAAACACGAGCACATTTACCTGCTGTGTCGTTGGCGAATCAGCAACGCCCGGTGACATGAAGGCGGCACTGCCGTCGTCGCCGTCCATCACCGGAAACGACAACAGTGGCGATGCAGGGATGGCCCTGCCTCCGCTCACCAAGGAACATCGCGCCCTAAAGACGCGCATGCCGGCCACTGCCGTCCCGAAGACGTGCAGATCGAGCCTCGGCTTCGGCCACCGTGTCTTTGGCAAAGAAGCCGCCACGAATGCTGCCCGACCACTAGCCGCGCCGACGGAGGCCCGATGCGCCCGCCGGCTCGCACCTTGGCGCTAGTCTGCCGGGCCGCTTAGCCGCCCAGCGCGGCACAACCGCCCCCGGGTGACTGCCGCCGCCGGCCTTGGCCGCCGGCCCGCGTTGCCGCTGCTGCCTCGCGCCAGCCTTATGGCCGCCTCGGCGTGCTGTGGCGCCGGGCGCCGCCCAAGCGCCCCGCCCCGAGCTGCGCCTCGGCAGCGCCACCGCCAACCCGCCAGCCACGACCCGCTGGCGCAAAAAGCGCGAGCGCCTTGCCGCAAGCGCGCGGGGGGCGCTGCTCCCCGCCAGCTGCCGCGCGGGGAAGCCGCTGGCCGGCGAGCCGGCGGCGCGCGGCGTAGAGGCGCGGCCAACCCGGCCGCCTCCTGGCTGCCCGGCCGAGCACGCCGGGGCGCGAGTCCCGGGCAGCGGGGCCTTTGGTCGGGTAACCGCCTCTCCCCGCCGCTCCTCGTTTTTCTGAAAAGAGATAAGGAGAGAGAAAGAGATAAGGGAGAGAGGGGAATTTTAGGGTTAGGGTTTTGATCCCTCCCTTTATGGGCCACACAAAGCCGGCTCAAAGAGATGGACTTGGCCCATTTGGCCCACTATGAGTTGGGCCGCACGTTTTGTCTTTTCTTTTCTTTTCCTTTTATTCATGCAAAGTAGTGGCCCGAGGCCCCCTACAATACACAACTACATGGCCCGAAACCTGTGAAACATTGGTGGCCTGAAGCTCACCATATTTTCTTTATTTTATTATTGCTATTATTTATTTGTTATTTATTTACTGCAATTTACTTATTGTATTTTTTTATTTCCGTATATTTATTTCATTGCAATCATATTGTTGTTTAATTGCAACGTAATCCCGAAGATTACGCCTGGGAAATTCACGCATAGTCCTGACGACTATGATAAGTCGTAATCCTCGAAGATTACGCACCGACATCTACTAACCCCCGTACATTAATAGTGCGGGAATGTCGGACATCGCAAAGAGGGATTTGAAAGCGCTTGCCGTGGGACGGCAAAGAACTACCTCACTTGGGCCTCCGATGTCGAAATCAAGCTCATCGGCATGAAGCTCGATCATACCATCGCCCGGCCCGGCCGGGCAAGGATGGGCGCACAAAGGCGCACAATGCAAATGCGTTGTACTATCTCCGACATCATATCCACCTGCACTGAAGTCCGAGTATATGACGGAGATGGATCCAATAAAAGTTTTATGGCAGTCCCCCGAAGGACCGCTTCAACCAAACGACTAATGATTGTGCTCCCAAGAGCGCAACAAATGTGGATCAATCTACGCTTCCAAGACTTTAAGTGCGTGGCTGCATACAACTCCGCTTTGCATAGAATTGTCACCAAAATGCGCCTATGTGGCCGAAGATCACTGACGCCGATATGATCGAGAAGACCCTATCCACCTTCCACCCTGGTAACATAGTACTGCAGCAACAATATAGAAACTCGAAGTACACTAAGTACTCCGAACTAAGTCAAGTGCTATCAGTTGCTGAACAACAGAATGAAGTTCTCATGAACAATCATTACGCGGCCCATGGATGCGTGGGCAGTGCACGAAGCACATGCTAACATTGCCGAGAGTTCTCGCAACCACAAAAGAGACCGTGGAAAAGGGAAGTGGAAGGGGAAAGGACGTGCCGTGTTTAAGGGCAAAGGAAAAGGAAAGTCCAAGAGTAAATTCGAACCCAAGAAGGAAAGAGGTGACAACAATGGGGAAGAGCGAGGCGATTGCTATAGGTGCGGGGCAAAGGGGCATTGGTCCCGTACATGTCGCACCCCCAAACACCTCGTTGACCTTTACCAACAAAGCAAGAATAAAGGAAAAGGTCAACGTGAGTCCCACTTCATCACTGGGCCTGAAGCTCAGCGTGAGAACCGCAACGACATGGATGTCGGCGCAAGCGGTGGAGATGTCCAAATGGATGAAACTGAGGACAACCTTCAGGATGACATTGATATGTTTGGAGACCTGCAGTAATCTCCAACATATCATGCTTAAATTAAGATGTGATGTCCATATATACTAGTTTCGATTCCATAGAGTTTGGCCATGCATGCTCCTGAAGAGCATTTGTAGCTTAGTAGATGGTTCGAACCTTCGTGATGTTTCCCTAAAATATAATGTAATGTTGTGTTTCTTATAATATATGTTTTACATTTAAATTTCTGTTTTCTTTTATGGTATTTAATAGAACCTGTGGGAAACCAATGGCTGAAGAGGAAATCTGTCTCGTAGACAGTGGCACCACTAATACAATACTAAGGGAAACTAGATATTTTCAAACATTGATAAAGAAAAATGGAAATATCATGACCATTGCCGGAAGCGATGCTCATATTGTGGGCACAGGAAGTGCCACACTGGTTCTCCCTATGGGTACACAAATCTTTGTGAAGGATGCGTTATTGTACCCTGACTCAAAGCGCACGCTTTTGAGTTTTAAAGATATCCGTGCGAATGGTTTTCATGTAGAGACCGAGATTGAGCAAGGTACCGAATACCCTTTCGTCACTAAATTCGACGGGTACCAAAAAGAGAGTCGTGGAACGACTCCTTCATCGCCATCGGGTTTGTACTACACGTACATAAAACCCAATCAAGAAGAATATGTTGCGATGAAAACCATATTCGTAAAACACGTAATCGTTTTCGAATATGGCATGACCGATTAGGTCATCCTGGGTTGGGCATGATGAGAAGGATCATCAATAATTCTGCTGGTCATAATGTCAAAAGCTCCCCTAATCCTCGAAGATTTTATTTGCACCGCATGTGCAAAAGGGAAGTTAATCACTAGACCATCTTTCCTGAAGATTAAAGATGAGTCACCAACATTTCTGCAAAGGATACAAGGTGATATTTGTGGACCTATTCAACCTCTGTCGGGTCCGTTCAGATACTTTATGGTACTAATTGATGCATCTACCAGATGGTGCCATGTGGACCTATTGTCCACTAGGAACCACGCTTTCTCCAAGCTTATTGCCCAAGTAATCAGGCTAAGGGCGAGTTTTCCTGATAACCGCATTCAATCCATCCGAATGGACAATGCTGGCGAGTTCAGGTCGAAAGCTTTTGACGATTATTGCCTAGCTTTGGGCATTAAGGTAGAGCACTCAAAGTGCCACATGTCCACACACAAAATGGTCTATTTGAATCCTTGATCAAGAGGATCAAGTGGATTGCGAGGCCGTTGTTGCAAAATTGCAAGCCGCCAACCGGTTGTTGGGGCCATGCAGTGTTGCATGCCGCAAAGCATTAATCCAACTCAAAGCCAAGCGCTTATCATGACACATCCCCCTTACAGATTGTGCGTGGGGAAAGAACCAAGTATTTCCCATCTGCGTGTATTTGGTCAGGCGGTATACGTGCCAATACCACCACCACAACAGACGTCAATGGGGCCCCACGGAAGCCGGGGATATATGTTGGTTATGAGACTCCGTCTATAATCAAATATTTGGAGCCTATGATGGGGATCTTCTTACGGCTCTCAGTACGCTGATTGTGTCTTCGACGAAGACCATTTCCCAAAGATTAGGGGGAGAGGCATCCGTAAGAATGCTTGGGAAATTGTATGGAATGCAATTTGGGATGCAATCCTTAGACCCACGCACAAGTGAATCTGAACTAGAAGTTCGGAGGATCATACACTTGCAAAGTCTTGCAAACGAGCCGCCGGATGCCTTCACCGATCATAAAGAGTGACAAAGTCGCATATACCTGCAGTAAATGCGCCGGAGAGAGTTCAGGTACCCCAGAAGGTTACCAACCCTATTGTCTCCTCCAATCCTAGGAAGAGGGGAGACCTGCGGGTGCTCGGGACAAGGTTCCGCGGAGACGTCCCATGTAAAACGGCCCGAGCCACTTTCACCACTCAAAGAATCGGTTGAGGAAGCTCGACTGAGTCGAGAATGCCCCCTCGAAGAGGCAACTCAACCTCGAAGTTGAGGAGGTCCCCTGAGAAGGACCCCATCCCCGAAGATGGAAATCCCAATGCGTCGCGCAAGCACTATCGCATTGGAAGTTCGAACACCCCAACTCAATCGTTATGGGAAATCACGATGAGTGGGAGGACGATCATGAGGAGATCGCCACCAATTATGTGGAATCGGGAGAGTCGTATCACGTAAAGACCTTTGTTGTCGACATATATTTTGCCTCAAAGATTGCCGACTCGATGGATCGGATCCGTAACCAAAGTCCTTAGCGAGTAGGAAGCGCTCGGATTGGGACAAGTGGAAAGCAAAGCAATTGAGGGGAGCTACGCCGCTTAACTGAGAGAAAGGTTTTTGGACCTCGTAGTCCAAACACCTCCAAAGGTCATCCCCTAGGATGCAAATGGGTCTTCATCCGAAAAGAGGAATGAACATGGCCGGGTGGTAAGATATAAAGCGAGGCTAGTGGCACAAGGGTTCACGCAGAGAGACCCGGCATTGATTATGATGAAACTTACTCTCCCGTTATGAGTGGCATAACGTTCCGATATCTCATATCTATGGCAGCTAATATGAATTTAAAAATGCAGTTGATGGATGTTGTGACCGCATATTTATATGGGTCACTTGATTCGGAAATCTACATGAGAGTCCCTGAAGGACTCAAGATCCCTGGACCGAATCAAAACCGCAACATGTTCAGCGTCCGCCTGCAGCGATCGTTGTATGGGTTGAAACGATTGGGAGAATGTGGTTCAACCGCTTGAGTAACTTTCACCGGAGAAAGGCTACACTAATAATGATGATTGTCCCGCGTCTTCATAAAGAAATCCAATGATGGATTTTGCATCATCTCCGTCTATGTCGATGATTTGAATATCATCGGGACCGCAAGGGACATTGACGAAGCAAGGACTTATCTCAAGGCGTAGTTTGAGATGAAAGACTTAGGAAAAACCAAGTTCGCTTTTGGGGCTGCAGCTCGAACACCTCCCCTCGAAGGAGTGTTTGTACACCAATCCACCTATACAAAGAGGGTACTTGAAAGGTTCAACATGAGCGAGTGCCACCCTCTAAAAACCCCCATGGTTGTTCGATCATTGGAAGCGGATAAGGATCCGTTTCGACCCAAGGAAGAGGATGAGAAAAGTTTGGGACTCGAAGTCCCATACCTTGGCGCCATTGAGCGCTAATGTACCTTGCAAATTGCACACGGCCCGGACATTGCTTTTGCAAGTAAACT
This sequence comes from Chrysopogon serrulatus, assembly GCA_015844335.1. Lineage (NCBI taxonomy): Eukaryota > Viridiplantae > Streptophyta > Magnoliopsida > Poales > Poaceae > Chrysopogon > Chrysopogon serrulatus. The sequence goes on from JADLZL010007190.1 coordinate 415,249, forward strand.
TGCTAGCTAGGTACAGTGCCACCCCTACAAAAAGACATTGGGTTGGCGTGAAAACCATTCTCCGATATCTAAAAGGTACTCAAGACCTTGGGTTGTGGTTTCCAAAGAAGGGGATTTAACTATGATGGGTTATGTTGATCTTTGGCTATATGTCCGACCCCCATAATGCTAGATCACAAACCGGTTTTGTGTTTCTCGCTGGTGGTACAACCATCTCTTGGCGGTCCTCAGAAGCGGACTGTTGCCACATCAACCAACCACTCAGAGATAATCGCTCTTTTTATGAAGCCGCACGAGAGTGTGTTTGGTCTGCGACGGATGATTAACCATATCCGTAAGTCATGTGGTTTGAATATCGCCGACACCCCCCACCATTATCTATGAAGATAATGCGGCTTGTGTTGCATGTGATGCATATGGGCTATGTTAAGAGCAATCTCACAAAGCATATTGCTCCAAAATTCTTTTTTATCCCCATGAACTCCGGAAGAGTGGTGAGATAAATATCCCCGCAAGCAAGGTCATGTGAAAATCTAGCGGATTTATTCACAAAGTCTCTCTGCCCGACTTCTAGTTTCTACTGGTGTGTCCGAGGAATTGGCATGAGACGGCCGAGAGTTGCGGGGTTCGGGGGAGACCAACCCTGAAGACATAGCTTGTGATTGTGGTCCTGAAGATCACAAGTCGGTCCTAGGACCTGACTCGAACATCAACTGTTGTACTCTTTTTCCCTTGATGAGTTTTTCCCACAGGGTTTTCTCATGCAAGGTTTTTAACGAGGCAACTGGTGCAGCATAAGCAATAAGTATGATGCACTCTTTTCTCCCACCTTTTTTCCCACTGGGTTTTTGGGGGAGTTTTTAACGAGACATACGTATGGTATATAATTGGCCAAGGGGGAGTGTTGTGAAGCAAGACAATGGTGGCCAATTAAATGAAGGAGGAGAAGATCAAATTGACTAGATTCACTTAGCTAGCATATTATGTAATATGAGCTGTATTTGGTTGGCAGTTACTGTAGCAAGGTCGGTTACTGTAGCAACCGACCCCACTGCCATATATAAGGACACCTCTAGTTCATTTGTAAGCAATTGATCAACAAGTGAAATACAACAACCACTTCTCTCTCAATTCTTTGTGTTTTCTTGTGTTGGTGATCAAGAGTTCTCCGCGAGGAACGCAGTCGAACGACTCGATTTCTAACAGTTTTTAGTTTTTTACTACTAGTAGTACTACTGGGCTGGGCTGGTTTCACTTGAAGAAGCGACGGACACCGGGGGGCAGTTGTGACAATAGCACTGGCCACTGGCAGTTGTTGCCCTTGAGGCAGGCGGGTGACCGGGAGGGTGGGGCCCCGGCGTCATTGACCGCAGGGCGCGCGCAGAGGATAGATATCTCACCCGCCAGTCGTCGTGCGGGGAGGTCTGCGCCGCGCTCGTGGCGTCTCGACAGGCGCGCGCGGCCGTGGTGACTAGGGCCCACGAGGCCGACGCGTGCGTGCGTGTGCGTGAGCGCGGAGGCCCATGGCGACGGCGTGGGTTCTCTCCTCTCCTCCAGGGCCACTTGCCTTGGCCTCGCTCGCCCCTTTCTATGTCTCTCCTCTTTTCCACGCCGCGGTAAAAGTAAAAATAGAAAAAAAAAAAATCCAACCCCAAAGCGGTGCTGCCACTACTCCGGACAAGGCCGGTTTAACCACTGGTTATCGAAAAATTTGTTACGGTACGAACACGGGTGCGAAGTACAAAAGTACGACAAAGCACTTGGCTTGGAACAAAATGATTTTGGACATAATATCGTCGGTTCATCAATAAAGGAGCGACGCAACCGGCAACCGCTTCGGTATAGAAGGTAGAGGAGGTACGCCAAACACCAAGCTGGAAAATGTTTCTGTATATGGATGAAGAAGAGATGCAACTTGTAGCTCCTCCCTCTAGCTTTGCTTCTTTCGGAGGAGCACGTGAAGAAAACGATGTGCGTCTTAGTGCTCTTTGTAACGTAGTAGGAAAGATCTATAAATTTCTTTTGGAGGATTACTAAAAGAATCATAACAAAAGACCCTTATGAAACAAGGAGTGATTTCCAACCATTCTTTCAAATTCATATGAGTGAACTGAACTATTCCAAAGGGATTTCGAAGAGACGAAACATGAGGAACAAAATCTCATTTTGTTTTGATTTTTACTTCATACGTATGTCTTTCCTGTGATATTGCGTTAAAAGGTTCTTCGTTTGTAAACTTTCTTTAGTTTTATTATCAAATCTCGAAGGATTTGAAACGTTATGGCATTGGAATTCCATATGTATATATCACTACTGAACATTTTGGTGCTCTACTAGACTAGAGGAGGCTTCATGGAGACTTTCGTTTACAGCTTGGTGTGCCCTCATCATTTTACCGCCAGTAATTTCCACCCGGTAAAAGCGAAGCGGAAGGAGCACTGGAGAAGCATCGGGACGGGAGGACACGCCTGAGGTCCTAGCAGTGCGCATGGTGGTGGTACATCCATTTTGACCGAGACAACAAGGGATACATACGGTTACCGTGCCGTCAGCCGTGTGGGCCCAGCGCCATTGACCGAGTACCAACCCGCGCTGGTCGTGCTCGTGCACTCGTCGGACTGCCATGCCAGGCGGTGGCAGTACAGTGCAACGAAAGGAGGCCCGGCGTGAGCGTGTGCGTGTGCGTGTGCGTGTGCGTGTGCGTGCAGGTCTGCGCCCCGCTCGTGGTGTCTCGATGGCCGAGAAGCGACGCCGCTGCCGACGCGTGCATGCGCCAGCGCCAAGGCCCACGGGCCACGGCCGCGGCGTGGGTGTAGCGCACGCCCGCCTTGCTCCGCCCCCTCTGCTCGTCTCGCCTCAAGCCTCGGCCATTCGCAAGGCACGGTGAAAGTCGCCCGACTCCGAAAACAACTCTAGGTAGCACATGCATTCTTGCACAACCGCCACGGCCATTGGCGGTCTTTGTTTCGACGTTTCGGAGCTAGGCAGGAATTTTATAGATTTCAAAGTTGTTTGGATTAGTAGAGGTGCAAACACAGTGGCCCATCAATGTGCTCAGATGGTGTCAGCCACGGTGCAATCGTTATTTTGGCTAGACTATATCCCAGATTGGTTGATGGGGTTAGCGGCCGATGATTGTAATCCTGCTATTGAGTAATAAAGCTCTGATTGTCCCAAAAAAAAAAAATAAAAAAAAAACCCCGCCACGGCAGCCGGCAGCAGCATGCATCGGTCGCCCCAGCAGAAAATTTTAGCCAGCCAACCGAACGTCTTGGCCGGCCGGAGCGCAGACACGTACCGGTGCGCCTCAGCTTCGGCTTCTCTGCCGCAGGATCTCTCTTTTCATCTCGCCCCGTACTCGCAGCAGGCCAAAGGCGTTTACAGCTTCGAGAGCAGAAAGCCGCAGAATCCAAGGGTGAACAAAAAATAAAAATCCTAGTAACACGAGAGGAACGGTAACAACTCCCATGACATGACCCATCCATCCATCCAGTTTGCTGTTTGCTCCCAGTCTCCCACGCACGCACGCACGCACGCATATGGCCGGCCGCCTTGCCTTGGCCATGGACGCATCGTGCTTTGGGGAAGCCTCGGAAGCGACGACGACGACGACGACGACCACGCCTTGCATCTGCGGCCGAGCCGCGCACGCCGCACGCTCGTCGCTGCGCTGGCCTCAGTTTGGGGACGGACGGCGAGGCGGCGGTGGGGAGTGCGCCGGAGACACACGACGCTGGGTCGCTTGCCTTGGGCCTGCCAAGTACGTACTCCTCCTATGGAAACTCAAGGATGCCAGCACCCAGCAGCAGTCCAGCACCAATATCGCCCCTGCCCCAAGGCTCTGCAATGCTGGGAGCAGAGGCAGGGGAAATGCTGCTGGTGGATGCCAACCAATTAATATATTGTGCTGCACTGAAATTAGGAAACACCTGGTTAGAATAATTACCTTTCTTCAGCAAACAGCAAACTGGAAATACTAGTAGGCACCATTATACTCCCAAGATATAAAGTACCTGAGAGACCTTGCCAAGCTTTCCTGTGCCACAAGCTTGAGTTTTCAGCTTTTCATCAATAAAAGTGCTTGGGTTCAGCAATGATAGAGTACCTTTAAAACAACACATGTCAGAATCTCAGGAGAGACCAAATGTTGACGTCAAACTGCCGTGGAAATGCTGACCACAAACAGCATCACAAGTTCACGACGAGTGCCAACCATCCCAGGGAGACTCTGGTCCAGGCTTCATGTGTAATCAAACTAGAGTACTTAATGGTTCACTGCCACTGCACAAGCCAGGAGAAAAGAGGAAACAGTTAAAAGTTAGCTTACAGTCACTAAATGAAACAAAACGCATATCTGTAGGAAAAGGTACACTCGATAAAACTTCATAATTTAAATGTCTGTGGTCATATCTGGATAAACGAATGAGTGAAAAGCTTAATATACAATGCTGTTTCACAAAAATTGTGAATCCACCCCAGCTCCAGATCAATAGTGCTAGAATAATGCAGCCACCGACAGGGGGCAGAGCCTCATGGAGGCCATACTGTACAATACGTTAGTAGCCTATGCAACACAATAAGCTTAAGTTTAATAATTTGGTTTTCGTTAAACCGTAGTATTTCATGTTTAAAATCAGTGTTGGCATTTCATATATATATATATATATGTGTGTATATATATATATATATATATATATATATATATATATATATATATATATATATATATATATATATATATATATATATATATAGAGTCCCCTTCACAATGCTGCTGCTACATCTTAAATTCACAAACACGCACAAAAGAAAAAGCCCATCAGTTTATAGCTACCTCAGATAAAGAAGGAAGTAACATAACACAAAATTTTCATCTATATGAGTATCAAGGTCTTGATCGGTTGATCCTGTACCAAACGAGATTCCAGTAGCTAGAAAACTCAGTGTTCATAGTGCTGACAACGGAGTGTACCAATACAGCCCTGTCTTTGGAAAATCTATAGTTTACAATATTTACAAATTCTATTTCCATTGACTTACAGGATCCCATCACAATCTCAACAGCAAACCTCAAGTTCATTCCAGAACCATCAAACCATTATGTTCCCTCAAGCTACCCTTTTAATTTTAAAGTAGATACTGGAACTACCCTTTGGCACCTCGATTGAAGTGGTCATATTCTGAAGAACACTGTATGACTATAAGCAAGTTGGGTCGTACTTCAAGACAACACACAATGAAATAGTATTTGGGGTGCACTTGTTTCATTTTATTTTTTTTTTTGCCTACTAGGACTTCTGTACCTTAGGGTGGTTCAATACTGCAGGTAGGATGTGCAGCTGGAATAGCAGGAAGGTCCACTATATATCACTAAAACATGACCACCGTGCTTCCAGAGATCTTCCTTTCCTGTTCAAGCATTTTCAGCAAGACTCTGGTTGAATTCTGTCAATGGCTATTTGCTTTGGTGCTTAATCAGTAATCTAAGAGAAAGGGCTCCAACAGTCCTGCAAAGCTCAACATTATATGTCATCAAGCTACACTTCATGCAATTAACCAATTTACCAATATTACATCACTGCTAAAATGAAGATTTCCGTTGTTTTCAGTTGAGTAGATGCCCTTGTTTGCTATAATGACAACCAAACAAGGACACACATACAGTTTGTGACTGCCTATAATAGGTTCTCTAAATTCTATTGCTACTACATAAAGAAAGTATGCTTATGCTACAAACATCAGTAATTTTGCAACAATCACATTTCATAAGTTGTTAGCTTTTTAAATTTACTTGTAACTTGTGAGTACAACTCAAAATTATGTACTAATGTATCCATTATCACACTGCACAGGAATACATTAAAAATAGTATTACTTGGTCAATAGATGTAACTTTGATGGTACAAGTTGTAACAGAGAAGAAATATGTACCAGATCAACATGCACGATGGGCACTACGCTGGAAGTTAAGATGTGCCCATATTGATCTAAAAAGCATATCGAGCTGCAGAGTCCCAAAACCATGATGAAGTACAGCATATACAATAAATCCTTCTAGTAACTCTCGAGGTTGACTGGCTGTCTGACAAAATTTTGCACCATCATTCCCCCATGTTCGCTCATTAGGAACTATTCCCCACTTACTGCTTTGTCTAGAAGCATAGCCGCATCCTCAAGCAATCTGACTTTGCAGTGCCAACTAATGAGAATGTTGTATGTGATAATGTCAGGGTGCACATTTTCGTTGGGCAGCTTCTCTAGGAGATTTAAAGCAGCATGTGTCCATCCCATTTTGCATAGCCCATTTATGAGTGTATTATAAGTCACAATGTCAGGCGTTAGCCCCTGATTCAACATCTCCTTTGAGAGCTCGAGTGCATCACGTACCTTTCCAACCTTGCAGAGTTCACTGATCAGCATATTATATGAGAAATTATTTGGCTTAATTCCCTTTGCCACCATTTCCTCAAGAAACACCATACTCCGATCAATATTCCCCTCTTTGCAGAGGGCTTTAATCAGGCCATTGTAGCTAATAACATCTAGCGGGCAGCCATGAAGTACCATTTCATTTGCAAGCCTTAGGCCCTCCTGCCACCTTCCGTTGCGCAGAAGTGCATGAATGAGAGTGTTATAGGTTATTCCATTGGCGACAACACCTTCTTCAAGTAAGTTTCTAAAAATGTGTCCCGCTTCCTCCATCTGGTCATTGTTGCACAGATGATAAATTATTGTATTGTATGTGCAAATATCAGGCTTGCATCCCTGACTCTTCATCTCTTGGACAAGCCTCATCGCTTCATCAAGCTTGCCATCCTTGCCTAAGGCATATACGATACCATTGTATCCTTTGGGAGTTCATACTAAGGCCCTTGGCTGACATTTGATCCAACATTGCTCTTGCATCATCCCACATACCATTCCTGCAAAACGAATGCAGCAAGGTAGAGTAGGTCACAATGTTTGGAGCACAGCCCTTTTCCTCCATCTCATCAAGCATCCGCACTGCTGAACCAAACCTCCCAAGCTTGCAAAGGCCATGCATCAATATATTGTATGTGTGCACATCCGGCGGGCATCCTTTCAAACCCATCATCTCATACAACTCTGTCGCCCTGGCCAGCTTCCTCTCTGCCAGGCATCCACCGATCACGGTGTTTAACATCACCACGTTCACCTCCGGCAGCCTCCCCAGCAGCGCATATGCCTCGTCCACCTGCCTTGTTCGGCACAGCCCCTGCAGTAGGAACCCATAGGTGACCACACTTGGCGTGCATCCCTGCATCATCATCCTGTCCACCAGCCTGGCTGCCTCCCGCACACGCCCGAGCCTGCACAGCCCGAGCACGACGTCGTTGAAGGTGTTGACGTCCGCCGCACACCCCATGAGCAACATCTCGTCGAGGAGCGTGGCGGCCTCGGCGACCCCGCCCTGCGCGACCAGGGCGTGGACGACGGTCTGGTAGAGCACCGCGTCGGGCACGCACCCGTGGCGCGCCATCCCGCGGAGCATCGCGAGCGCGTCGGCGGCGCGGCCGAGGCGGCAGAGGCGCGCGCGCGGCGACGCCGAAGGTGAAGGTGGTGGGCGGGACGCGGTCCCTCAGCATCCGGCGGTACAGGAGCAGCGCGTCGGCGTGGCAGTCGGCGCCCGCGAGCGCGGCGAGGACGGCGTTGTAGGAGCGGAAGGACGGGGTCACGGCGAAGCGGCGGGGCATCTGGTCGAGCAGGTGGAGCGCGCGGCCGGGGGGCAGGGAGCGGAGGAGCGGCAGCAGGAGCGACTCGCGCAGGGGGGCAGGCGGGAGGGCGGGAGCGAGTCGAGGAGGGCCAGCGCGCGGTCGGGTCGGCCGCCGACAGGACGGAGCGGAGGGGAGCGACGAGAGCGACAGCGCCGGGTGCGACGACGCGTACCAGTCGAGGAGCAGCAGCGAGGTGGCGGGGGAGAGCGGGAGCGCGAGGAGGCGGGCGAGCCGACGCGGGGTCAGCGGGTGGGAGGTGAGCGTCGCGCGGAGGCGGGACAGGTCGAACGGCGCCAGCAGCTCCGGCCATGACGTCGCGGCGGCGGAGTTGGGCGCGCGCCGCGGGGCTGGGGCGGCGGAGGCGGCGGCGGCTCTTCCATGTCAGCGCGTGGCGTGCGGCGAGTATCCAGCCACCGCCACCGACGGCGCTAAAGATTGCCGCTGTCGTGTCGTCCTAGCTGTCGCGCTTCAGGCCGCCGCCGCTGCCGACGCCCCGGAGACAACATTTGCCGAGCTCGGGAGCGCCATCGGGAGGACTGAGGAGGAACCGCGTCTCAGTTCAGGGGGTGGATGCACAGCAAAAGGGGTAATAAGGCTTGGGCTGTTTTTTGGTGTGGGCCGGCCTGCCCTCTTGTTTCCATTTGAAAAAATAATGGGCCGAAATTCCTTCTTTTTGTATGCGTGCCTTATTGGGCTGAATTGGAGCACGCAGAACGTTTGGAACCCTCATCGGCCCATCGTTATCGGGAAGTAATCCAACGGCTGGGACTACACCAAAGCTCCTTTATAAACTGACCACCTCCCCCGTCGCTCGTCGATACCCTATCACCTGGCGGCAGCTAGGGTTTTGGCTTTCCGAAACCCACGCCGCCACCGCTTCTGCCGACGGTGCCCTTGCGTTTCGGCGTCCTTGTTGGTTCTCTAGATCGTACTTTCTGACTTAATGCTTTTCTTTGTGCTGTTTTTTCTTCGAGATAGGAATTGTTGTGTTTTTTTTCTTCTTCTTTTTTCATTGCGATATAAGCAATTTTTCTTGTTTTTCTTTTCTTCCCGTTGCGAGCTTGATTGGTGAGCTTGGTGGACAGTGATGAAAAACGCAATGAAAACACACCATCTTTCGGGGCTGATTGGCTCGTTACGAGCCATGCTGCCAACTCTGCAATTCTGATGTCCCCATGCCACGCCGCAGATCTTTCGCGCGTCTTTTCTGACAGATCTTGTGCATCTCCGTGCTTTTATTTATTTTTGCTGCGTCGTAGAAGTGGATTTGAATATGTGATGGCCGGTGATGAAACTCAGCATTCAAAAACACCATCTTTCGGGGCTGATTGGCTCGTTACGAGCCATGCTGCCACACTGCAATTAATTCTGAGGCCAAACAGAGTAATCACTTTGAGTCTGATACTGCAATGGTGATATATATTTTTTTTCAGGAAAACTAATATTTAAGGTTGTTAACATTGATAATCTGACAAGCAAATCAGACAAGAAAGGGGAGCAGTTGTCTAACAATCCAATAAACTGAATGCATTCTTGTTTTGTCGGTCATGTACAATATTTTGGTGAGAACCTGATGCCATTCTCAAAGCTCTGAGGCGATTTTTGTGGTTCAAACCACTACCGACGATGAACGAAACTTGCATCCCATCTGAAGACGAAACAAGCCTTAAGCTGAACTAATAACAAGTGTAAATTTAATTGCAAGTTCGAGGATGTATAAAAAATCCACTACAGGAAGATGCAGTTCTATTCCCGTCTTTGACGGCATTCTAAAGGATCTATGGTTTTATATAAACTACCATTGTGCATCAGCCTAATCTATTCTGTTTCTGTTTTGTTAGACTGATCTAGGCCCAAAATCCTCAGTGAGCAATGCTGACACATTGCAATCAATTCTGAGGCCAAACAGAGTAACCACTTTTGAGTCTAATATTTCTGCATTTGTGATAATTTTTTGCAGGAAAACTATATTAAATTTCGAGTTAATATTCATGAATCATACTGTAACATCAAGAAGATTGGGACCATTTGTTAAACAATCCAACAAAGACTGAATGCATTCAGTGCAGTCAAGCATATGCACAAAGCCTGAGGCGATTCTTGTGGTTCAAACTACCAATCTGAAGACTAACGAAACTAGCATCCCTCCCATCTGAAGATCAACAACAGCCTTAAAAGCTGAACTAACAGCTAATGTAAATTTAACTGCAATTTCACTCTACATTCGAAGGTTGGTGATAATTAGAGGACCGTGACGTCTTTGACAGCAATCTAGATGTGTTTCATTTAAGAGAGAATTATGGCCTTGAAAAAACTGTAATCTACCATGGTGGTTCAGTCTAAGCTCGCAGAATGGGCCCAAATCCTCACTGAGGAGTGAGGGGACGCCCGCAGCCCGCAACTACCCGGCCCACGATCCACATTCTGCCAGCACGCGGGCCCCGGTCACTCGTTCGTGTGGCCGACACGTAAGATTTTAATTTAATTTAATTTAATGTTTTAAACCGAATCACTAATTTGAACCGGATTAATTAATGAAGAATCCGGCTTCCCCTCTCGTCGCGTCTTCCGCTTCCGCTCGCCGACCCCCTCCGCCACCTCACCTCGCCTCGACGTCTCCTTCCCCCCTCTCGCCAAGCAAAGGCCACCGCCGCCGCGCGTCCGCCCGGCCGCGCCCTTTTATCAGCCCGCCACCGCTGTTGGCGCGGGACCTCTCCCTCCCTCCCTTCCCATCACCTCCACTCCACCTCGAAGCCTCCTCGCCGACCACAGGACGAGAAGCCGTTGCAGTCGTAAGGGGGCGATCGCGCTTGGTGTTGGGCGGCTCGGCTGCTGTGAGCCTGGGACCAGGGGACGGCCGCGGCGTCGCAGAGATGGGGTGTGCCCCGGCGATGTGGGCCGCCGTGTGGTTGTTTGCTGCCGCGGTGGCAGGGGTTGCCGATCCCGGCGGCCTCGAGCGCGCGTAAGTGCAGAATTATTGCTTGGGCGATTCCATGTATCAGATTCTGTGTGCATTCAATTGTTCGTTGTCCATTTCGTTGCCTCGGGTTGAGGACATTATCATCTCATTTGGTGATGCTTTCGGTATGAGCAAGCAATAATTTCAATGCTGGATCAACAAGCCCTTATTTTAGTGCTGAATCATCCATTTCAGGCAAAGCATATGAAGCGATGTTTATGTATGTTTTTAAAATGCCTGAATGTTTCCAACTACCAAGCATTTGACGCTTGGACTGGACTCATTTTTAAAAAACAAAAACTTGAATCCCTCAGAAGGTTTGGATTGGACTCATTTTTTTTTATTTTTATTTTTAAGAACTTGAATCCTCAGAACATGGCCATGAATTTCGGTTTGGCATATGAGAATGTTGGCACGTGTGAAACCAGAGATGGTAAGGGGAGTAGGTTGTTGGTGACGAATAGGGCTGAAACCTTAAACCGAGTGGGTTGATCATGTGAAACGTGGAGTAGGTACTAGCACTTTGAGGGAATCACGACTAATCAAGCATATATCTATCTGTATATGCTTTGTATTATGAATGGATGTCAATTTTATGATACTGAGCACTTCACATCTTATCTTATCCATAGACTGTGATCTAACCAAATGGGAATTGTGCTGTTTGTAAGGATAGTGAAGCCATCTTCAGAGTTCTCTATTACCTGAGCGAATGGGAATGAAACATGTCTGCAGTAGTCTCCTTCCAATTATTTCTACTTTAACTTAGCTGACAAAAATAATATAGGTCATTTCAACAAGATTTTAGAGTTCATTTTAGTGTCAGACTTCTGATCAGAGATAGCTACACAGGTTTCCAATAGTGGAGCCAGACTATGGGCATACGAAACTCCGTCTCGCAAAAGAAGGGTTGGAGGCAATTCAGAGGATCAGAACTCCAATAGCCGCCGTCTCTGTATGTTCGAACTTTATTAGTCCAATGGCTTATTGCTTTAAATGAATATGGGGCATTTATTTTTTTCATAAGAAACGCAAACCTGCTGCCTTTTACATACCAAGCTCTGTCCCTTTTATTGTAAAACCAGGTTATTGGTCCCTATCGGTCTGGCAAATCTTTTCTTCTCAACCAACTTCTCTCCCTATCATGTGATAAAGGTACGTCAAACATATGTTACAAAAATCATGCTTTTGAAACATCAAACACTTGGAACTGGTGGGATGGTAAATAAAAAAATTTTCTGCACAGGTTTTGGAGTTGGACACATGCGGGACACCAAAACAAAAGGTAAGGTGGCCTGACAATGATACCAATGTAGCATACTCTTGTAACATCCTTACTGAAGGATAACGACAAACTGATCCACACTATACAGGTATATGGGTATGGGGCTCCCCTGTTGAGATGGATATTAGTGGCTCCAAAGTGTCAGTCCTATACCTGGACACTGAAGGATTTGAGAGTGTTGGAAAATCAAATGTATATGATGATAGGTTTGTTGCCTCATATAAGATGTACATAGTCCTGAATTATTGTCTTTTGGTTTGGATGTGGCTACAAACATGTTGAACTTTCTGCTTGTGACAGGATATTTGCTCTGGCAACTGTTTTAAGTTCTGTTCTGATCTACAATCTTCCTGAAACAGTGAGTTCCTTTCTTATGATGCCTCAGAGCTTTACCACCACTCCTTCATTTGATAGGAGTTAAATTACTTACTTTTGGCAACAGATTCGTGAAGCTGATATATCTAGGCTTTCATTTGCTGTTGAAATTGCTGAAGAATTCTTTGGAAGGTTTGCTTTGTGCTATTTCTGGTTCAAGCTTCTCATTTTAACAGTGCGTCGCATTCTAACATATTTCCATTTTCCCCTCTGACTTGTGGTAATTAGAGTCAAGGTAAAACTTCTTTAACCTACATCTCAGAGTTATGAAATGGAAAAGTATATCAAAATCATGTTGTTTGGCTCTGCAGGGGCAAGATGTTGCCTTTGAGCCAGCAAAACTTCTGTGGTTGATCCAGAGGGATTTCCTCGGTAAGTTTCTTCCTGTAATGTATATGGACATTTTTGTTGGAATGCAGAAAAGCTGATAACCAGTCACAGATCAGATTATTATAATTATCATTATAAGGCATATTCTTGTGATCTCCTTGTATTAAAAATGTCGAATCGGCTAAAAAACTTTAGGGGTATGCTTGACCTTAACAGCCTTTTGGATACAGAAATAGTACCAATTCTTCAAATAATCAGATTCGTCACTGTTTCTTCTCTGTTTTGAAAGATTATCTATATAAATTAGTCTCTTCAAGACCTTAGTCCTAATATACCTTCATGGAGTTCATAAAGTACATTTTGTTACAGTAATTGGTTGATGCTCTTGTTAGGTACTACATTTTCGAAAGGTACTTAATTAATTAGTAATCAACATATGTTGTAGACTTGTAGCAGCACCATAGTAGTATACACCCATATGCCATAATTTATCAAACTTCCTCTGATGTCAGTAACTTCCATGACCCAGAAGGAAAATCTGTTCAGCAGATGGTTGATGAAGCTCTCCCACGGGTACCTAACAACAATGGTTAGTTCAAGTCTTCAAGATATCTTACAAACTATTTTTAGTGTGCTGTTTATTTTTCTATATATGGAAGCATTTGCCTTTGCACTTTGCAGATCTGGATATTTTTTTTATCAGCAATTGAACTCAACTTCCACTCTTTTATATTGCTGCAGGAGACAAAAATATTGACGAGGTAATGGTTTTTTAACCCATATATTATTGACTTCAAGATATGATATGCAATTCTGGTTGAAGAAAATAATGTTTGTGTTACATCAGCTCAACCAAATCAGAGACTCTTTGGCGGCTATGGGAGATAACAGTACAGCTTTTAGCTTACCACAGGTGAGACAACCCTTTGATTTTTCTTGCTCTGCAATGTAATTAGAAGCATTGATGGCTGTGAATTATTGGATCTCAAACATGCCACTTCAGTAAACATTATGCTCTGAGCATAAGTAAACATTATGCTCTGAGCATAAAATTTATGTAGTCTTACCAAAATTGGAAAACAATTTTTGTGTGTATGTGGAGGTAACACATGCGTATTTGTTCTTTCATCAAGATACATATATGAGAACAATAATAATTCTTCAGTAGTGTCCTATACTCCAATGTATTATACACTATGGTTTCCTTTTGCATCATCAGTAGGTGAGATTGAACTTATTCTTTTTCCAGCCTCATCTGCAAAGGACAAAGTTATGTGATATGGAGGACCAAGAACTTGATCCGTTGTATGTAAAGAAGAGGGATCAATTGAAAGAAGTTGTTGCGTCCATGATAAAACCGAAAATTGTGCAGGGTAGAACTCTGAATGGTACAGAGTTTGTATCCTTCCTAGAGCAGGTAATACTTCTTGGAGAGTTCATTACTGCCTTAATGGTACCGAATATATTTGCAAAATAGTATCTAAAATTCTCTCTCTTTGTTTAGATACTTGAGGCTTTGAATAAAGGTGAAATTCCATCCACTGGATCGCTTGTTGAAATTTTCAATAAGGCCATCCTTGAACGTTGCTTGAAAGTGTACAATGAAAGAATGGGCAGAGCAGGTCTACCAGTGTCAGTGGATAAACTTCAGCAGTTCCATGACCTGGCAAAAGATGAAGCTAGAAGGCTTTTCGACAAGCAGCATTTTGGTAAACATCATGCTGCTCGGTCCATCTTCAAGCTTGATGAAGAGATTAAAAAGGTTTTCCACACATTTTGTTCACCATTTTATTCAGTCCATAATAAAATCTGATTTTTTGCATTTTGCTTTGGTCGTGAAGGTTTGCATTGCTTGCTACAGAGTTCAAAATTTTATGTTTATTTTCTCTGAGCCGATTAAGTATGAAAGTGTAGTGTTCCGTGTGTACCACTATCTTTGGCATTTTTCATGGCTTTTAGGGAAAGAACTTTTTCTTTTTTAAATATTGTATGCCTTGCAGCCTGCGATATATGGATAATATCTTCAGCATACCTAACCAAGTATTTGTTCTAGGTCTACAGAAACTTCGGCCAAGCTAACGAGTATCAGTCATCAAAGCTGTGCGAAGCACGGTTCTCAGAGTGCGAAGATAAAATGGAACACCTTCAAGTCTTGAAGCTTCCATCCATGGCAAAATTTGATGCTGGATTTCTTCTCTGCAATCAAAGTTTTGAAATGGATTGCGTGGGGCCAGCCAAGCCAAGGAAAGCTATCAACGCCCGAATGTCAAAGGTTTCTCTTGTTTAACTTAAGAGTTCAGATAGCTTTTCATGAGAATGATGACTGTAACTATGATGGGTTTCAGGGATAATGCAGCAATTGGGTGTCCTGTACTTTATGTTCGCCCACTAACAAAATAGAACATGGCTGTCAAACTGAACTAGTTTTCTCTTCTATGCATGCTTCCAGATGCTGGCAAGATCCCGTGCTCTTTTCATCAAGGAGTACAACAACAAACTCTTCAACTGGCTGGTCATATTCTCCCTGGTCATGGTTGTCATTGGGCGCTTCTTGATCAAGTTCTTCCTGCTTGAAATCGCTGCGTGGGTGATGTTTGCCTTCCTAGAGACATATATACGAGGCTGTTCTGGTCATCAGAGTCCCTGTACTACAACCCCGTCTGGCACATGATCGTCACTTCGTGGGAAACCATCGTCTACAGCCCTGTTCTTGATCTGGACAGGTCAGGAATCTTTCTCCCTTCAACTCTACGCTGGCCAAGGCATCTCTACTGCCTGCTATAATGTGAAACTACCCTTATATGCTGCTGATCTACTTGAACAGATGGGCGTTCCCAATCGGTGCTGTTCTGTTTTTTTCTGGCGTTTTATTGGCGTTGTCTTGGTGGAAGGAGAGGAATTGCCAGGTCACTGCTACCTCTGTATAACGGGTCCTACAGAAGCACCAGTCATACAAGATCAGATTGATCCTTCAAAATACGTGCACAAACACACCATTAGCATTTACAAAAGTGTACATAATCCATATGTAAACTTCTCTTGTAAATATGAAACCCAAAGAGATGATCATCTATGCCCAAAGGCTTATCATGCTCATTTCCAACAACTGCATTCTTCGATTATGAGTCAAAACTCAGATTGGAGGAACCATAATTATATTATTAGGTAATATGAAATACAAAACTTATATGGATCCATCTCACAATCTCTGCTGAATATGGACGCAACTATGAAATAAGGACACAATCCCTCAAACTCTTCAATTATGTTTCTTTTATTCTTCATCGATTCAAACAACACAGCTGAAGTCGTACCATACGACCTGGCTCTCAACGAGAAATACAATAAAACTATATTTAGTCGATTCTCTCTTCTCAGCATCTGATGGCTCAAAACATCATGCATCGCAACAAACCACTTGTGGATATTATTGTAACAACATCAGTAAAAGGATGTTAAAGTAGGGCTGTTCCACTACCATATCAACAACCAGAGTAACAAGTCATCCATATAGAGATGGATTCATCATCTGTGTTGTTCCCTGGATACAGCCGCCTAGAGAAACCGCCATCCATTCAACTCTGCTGCCTCTTCCGAGCAATCTCCCGCGCCCTTTCACGCAGTTCTTCTGGTGGTGGAGGACGTGGGCCTTCAGGCGGATAAACCACGTAAGGGCGCTGCAAAGGGGTAAACAGATAGTTTAATCTTGATGTAAATCCATATATTCCAGGGTATATCAACACATACAGGTAATGAATTTATCTTTCGCAAAGTTTGTGATCCAATGGATCAATCAACAGAGAGGTAATGAATTCATCTTTTGCAAGTTTGTGGTCCAGTGGATCAAATCAATTCCAAGAAATGTTCATTGAACATAAAGAAACATCTGAGCATATGTTTACAGACCATACCACAACCATGTTACTTTACAGTAGAGCAAACTGTCATATGCATGCTAGGTCAATATGAATGTTCATTAGGAGTCCAAACAAGAATATCTACAAGGAATATAGATAAAATTTTCAATGTGGAAGAAAAGCACCCAAACTAAGGATTAGGAATTTAGGATACAAGCAGGCGTTTAGCATCTTAGTGACAGAACCATGACTCTGTTTCTTCTAATACGGTTTGCGGAGACCAGCATTCTGGTGCATTTCCTAATGCAAATGATACGCATCTAGAAAATTCAACATTTCTAATAGAATCAAAACCGAAGGATAATAAGAATGTTGCATCTAAATCTAATTGAATTTGCTTAAATACACTAGCACGCTGAGTAGCAGCGTGGAAATGGTGTCGCACCATCCAAATCCAAATCAGCCAAAACCGTAGCGGCCAAAATATGTGGCGCAGCTGGTACCACTGAACCACAGATCCCCAATTGATCTTAAACCCTAGCCATCACTCGAAGAACAACTAACTACACAAGCAGCAGCTAATTCGCCTGCCACGGAGCGAGAGGGAGTGGGAATTAGAAGTAGAGGAAGGAACTCACGAGGCCCATGAGCTTCTTGAGGGTCTTGGAGTCGGTGGCGACGAGGTAGGTGAGCGCGACGGGCACGGAGACGTAGACGCCGAACTTGGCGATCTCCAGGATCCCCTTGGACGTCCCCAGAGACGACATGGTGGTCCGCTGGCGGCACGGCAACCGCAGTCCCCCTTCCTTCCTTCCTACGCCTGAATCCCTCCTCACCACGCCCCCGTCGATTCCGCCTCCCTGTCTCTCTTTCCTTGGCGGCGGCGACGGCGAGGGCGGAGCACGGGCCGCGCGCGGCCGTGACAGAGAGGTGGAAGGGACGCTGGGGACGGCGCGACTGGAGAGGAGGAGGAAGAAGAAGGGGCGTCAGCGGCGAAGAGCAGCCAAGCGGCGGCGGCGGCGGAGGAGGTCGTCCTGGCGGCGAGAAGAGGAGCAGTGCGTTTGCTGCGGTTCGGATGACGACCTCAGGAGAGGAAAAAATAACAAAGGAAGAAAATAGAAAAGGATATTTTACCCACCTATATAGCAAACATGCTCTTGCATTGTAACATGAGAAAATAGGCAATTGAAATTCATAGAAAATGATAATAGAAACACTATAGATCTATTTATATTTTACTTTTATAAAGCTCCGATGATGACAATAATATAAAAATGTTTATTAAACCTGTATCAAATTAATGCATGACTTTGTATACAAAAGTACAATCTAAAAGAGATTTTTTTCCAGTACAAGCATAAAATTATTTACTCATAAATGTATAGCTTTAGTTTTCATACTACACAGTACACACGTATTGTTACATTATTATTATCGAATTTTGTACTTCCTTTGATGAAACTGGTTTATCCTTTGCTGATTATGACAAGAGACGTCTCTTTATTTTACACGTTACGGCGCTTGTCAGGATTGCATTGGTCCATGTTTACAATGCAGAGATAGATTAATTTAGAAGAGACATCTCTCTGTTTTACACTTGGTGGTGGATGACAAACTGCTTAATATTTTAGTTGACTGTTTGATAACTGGATATGATAAGTTTGGGTTTAATCAAAATTGCATCAACAACTTGGTGGTGTGGAAAAAAATATTTATTTTATAGAGGAAGATTAGGGGTTAATTTTATTCTTAATTAAATTTTCCTAAAATTTTATCAATGATTTAGTGGTGCAAAAATCTTTATTTTATAGATAAAGATTAGGTGTTGAAAGGCACATGATACTTGCTTTTATTTTTTTTATATTCTATATCTATGAGAAATATAAGCATAAAACCAAAAGAAATAAGAATCAAAACCGGATGCTTGGTCCGGGAGCAGCTTGGTGAGGGAGATGGACGGGAGGATGTTGGAGTCGAGCTCAAACTTGGTGACCAGCAGAGGATCATCGTTGACGGCGACGAACTTGGCGACCAGCAGTGCAAATTTTGCTCTTACAACATTCACAACGATTCGACACTGCACCTTGAACCTCTGCCGCGTACGTCTACATGGTGGCATCGGCGGAGGCATGCGGATATCCAGAAAGATTCAGGACAACAGAGGCTCCTCTTTAATGGACAACAGCTCGTGGATGGGCAGACGCTCGCCGATATTCAGAAAGAATCGACCCTGCACCTTCACTGTCCCATGCACGTTTCAGATGTATGACTGAAGACTCAATGGCTCTTGCTTCATCCAAGTCACGACCAAGTGTGTAGGTTGTATAGGCATATAATCAATTAAAAAGGGTATATTGTTAATCCACGACGATGATAAGAAAACTTAAAAACCATAACGTAACAACAATCTAGAGCTGAATAGAAAGCCCATTTCTAATAAGGGTCGAGTTCATCAGGTCCTTGTAAAATAAGGAAAAACTGTAGCTAGGTCCTTGGCACCTTTTTACATTGAGATGTCTCATCAGGGAGGACGAAAGTCGAATACTATGACCGCCTTGTAAATTATAGCGTATAATTATTGATAGGCGTTTCTCCATGTCAATGCTCGCCTATCCTAGAAAAGTCCATTGGATCTCTGTTCTTTGTTGTTTACCAACAACGTGTAATCATTGGTGTCTTATCCATAGTGAAGCTTTCAATTCAACCAATGATGGGCATCAAAATAATCTCCTTAGTAAAGTCGACTGTACATATTCTGGGTTTCTCCCTCAGTTTGGAAAAGAACTGAAAGGAAGTAACATTTTCATGTGCAGAGTTTTATTTTTTCTTGAAAAAGGATTTTATTTGAGGGCCTGTTTATATTAACTGAAACTGATTAAAAATGGTAATAAAAGTTGGAGCTGACCCAAATAAGTTAGCTTATTATTCAGATAATAAAAAGCTAATGGGGTCATTTACATCAATAAACAACAAACAGTAATTCATTTGCTGCCTCCAACCAGTTAATAGACATTTTCGTCAATAACCAATAATAATTCTTTTATAATTTGATAAAATCTGCAGCAAGTCTTGCATGTAGATGGACAAAACAACAATATTATTAAGGCCTTCCAAACTGGGATCAAACAAAACACTCATGGTTGTCAATTATTTGAATGTCAAGGGAGACAACCAGCCTTATTCAGTAACACCTCAAAATGTTACCCAACGATTCCAAGGCACATAGAAACCACAAGTCCGCAGTGCAAGCACAGGTGACGATTACGAAACTTGCAATGCCTAATACATATCCAAGTTTATGGTTTCATTTGGACCCAACAGATCAGGTTCCTGCAGGGTTGATTCGGAGGCGGTCGGCATGGCTCCCATTGTCTCCTGGATAAGCTCCATGGCCCCCACGCAATGCGTAGTTATTTGTTCTGTCTCTGTGGTATTCAGAGTTCCACGGATGGCTGGCTCTTCAGTTTGCAATTGCAATGGAGCTAACATGGGCAAGAAACTGTTGTCAACCAAAGCATCATCTGCTGGGGTGGTGAAATAGTTGACGATGTTGTCTTGGATAGGCACTGAAGCATCAGAGCTGGGGGGCGCTGAAATGGGTATGGAGGACAGTGAGCTCATCTCTAAGACCCTCTTTAGGGAATCCTCTCCCATCTTCACCTGCAAACAAATTTGGTATGCTGATAGATGTCAGAAGGATCCTTCGTTTACATTTATTGTCTTGTTCTCCTGGCAACGTAACTAAAGAAAATACACACACTCACTTGCTATACGAAGAATCTTTTTGCTCTCTTCTAGGGTGTTTTGTATTTTTTTTTTATTTTCTCCCATCTAATAAAACTTGCAGTAAATCTCTTATCGTCCCTTAAAAAGAATAAGTATAGAACATTTTCTCCCATCTAATAGAACTTGCAGAAAATATCTTGCCGTCCCTTAAAAATAGAAACCATAGAAAGAGCATAATTTGCAAGAGGGACTTCAGGATTCAATGAATTTGATGCTTCGAAACATAAAAAACACACTTACTACAACATCATACCTTAGCTCTTAGGGTCTCCATGTCTGCCTTCAGTACCCTGTTGTCAACATTAGCATCATTGTACTTTTGGTTCAAAGCAGCAAGGCGCCTCAGCAGATTAGAATTCTCAGCTCTTAGTTGTTCTACCTGCAGCAATGATCAAGCAACATTTACACTCATTACTCACATATCACTGAATACTTTTTCAGTAGCCAAATGAAATGTTAACGACATGATTTGCGATACCCTAACCTGATCCTCCAGGTCCTTCAAGTGAGCGGCTTTTCTATATCTTGAGCGTCTTGCTGATTCTCTATTAGATTCCTTTCTAAAATAAAGTAACAACTTAAATGAGTTCAGAAGCCAAAGGATGCAAAGTTAAAACCATATGTGTTGCAAAAAGTTACCTTTTCCTCACTCTTTCCTCGGTAGGCATCTTGAATCCCAGAATCTCTACTTCTCCGTCCATATCCTCATCTGACTGTGAAGGATCTCTTGAGGAAGAGCTAGTAGCAAGCTTCACACGAAGGTCTGCATTTTGAGCATGATTATTGATTGGATCTTCGCCGTTGAGCTTGTTCTGCACCAGATTCTTGCTACCTAAATGAGCCAAAGAGAAAGGCCGGAGGAAATAAAGTACGCCTTATACATAGTAATTAACTTCTCCTTTTAACATTGTTCAGTATAGTACTGCACCATATATATTCCTGTAAACAAATTAAAGTAATAGGACACATATAGTAGATAGTACCTCCATTGTAATCGTTTGAGCCTTGAGAACGTTCTGAGTTCACAACACTAGAGGCCTGTGGATGGGTATGCCAAAATTTGAAGTTAAAGAATAAGAAAAACATTCAACAAAATTGCTGAATGGGAACGTCCAAAAAGCACTGTGAAATGGAACATACATATGAACATGCGAAGTCAACTATTTCCATTGTGATAATTATTCTGTAGATACCAATAATTAGCAAATGAAATGTTGTGATCATATCTTAAATTCGCAAATGAAATGTTGTGATCATATCTTAAATTCCTTATGTGTCTTCATAGAATATTTATATAGATATTGCAAATGTAGTCATCAAATTTGAGTTACCACATCGTAATTTGATCATAACTGACCTTTTTCATTAACAATAGTATACTGTTTCCCTAATTTAATTTTGCAACCATTAAGTTTGTAAATAGTGCCTAATCTAGTTGAAAAATAGTAAGAATGGATTGCTATTTGTATACCTACACTACACATGAGTCATGACATAGCTCAATCCATCCAACATCATGAATCTCGTGCCACTAGAGCTATACAAAACAACAAGCACAGTGACCTGTGGATGTGGCGTTACTGTTTGTCAGTTTGTATAGCCAAATATGGCATCGCTCATGATATATCTCAACAAACTGTATAACACCATATCTCTAGATCATGAATTACCTACCCATATCACTTTTTAAAAGGTGTCTGGATGCACTAGATGTAATATAAACTTTGTTCATCATAAAAAGGCACTAACTAATTTCAATTAATGCACCCTGAGCCAAGAACACAACAAACCTACAACCCATAGAGTACAGTTCAAGAAACATTAGAGAAAGACAGGGAGGAGAGCAGTACCCTCCACATTTTGAAGGCCACGAGGTCTTCCTCCAACTTCCTCTTCAGTATGGCATTGTACTCCATGGGATCACCTACGACACTCACCACCGCAGGCGCCGACAGTCGGTGGTCCACCTCCACCACTGGGTCAACATTTAGGTTTGAGCAGCTAGAGTTTGCCACCAGTGTTGTGTTAGTAAGAAGCTCCTCTTCTAGTAACCTCTCAAAGGTCCACTCCGTGGTGTTCTGATTCATCATGTCACCACCCTCCCCATCACCATGAGCAACAACACCATCTATGACACTGCCGATCCCAGTCACCGGAGGCTGCTCTGGTGGTGGTGGTGGCAGGTCCCAAAATGGTCCGAGGATCTCCTCCATTGAGATGACATGCTCCATGTCGAAGTGACTATCAATGATTTCAAGCAAAGTTCAAGGAAGGAAACAGACACTAGGTCAGGTTTTGGCTTTGAATGGGGATGATGGAGAAGCAGTGCAAGGGAGAAGGACCCATAGATATGGGTTAGTTGGTATATTTCTATGCACCCATGGTTATGCTTGGGTGAGTAGCATTGAAGGGTGTTCCCCTATTTATCTAGTTTTGGGGCTGTGTCTGCAGAAATTTCTGGAGAGGCAAAAGTAGTGCATTGCCCTTGCAGTCTTGCACTCAATGTGAACCAAGTAGCCAGCTGTGTTCTATGTGATCGACCATGGCAAATAGGACAAGTAATTTTGTTTGGAAGGGAATGGAAAAGGCTAACAGAAAGCAAATAAGTTAGGTGTGCTACGAAGTTATTATGGGTTTTATCGTGACGCTACATATGTATATTTTGTTTCATTTAAGATCTCAATAACACGTGTTAGTGAAAGCCAAGCGTACGTGCATCAAACTGCCCATGTCCGTGTGTTCTAACCTTAAATAATTGGATTGGATAACAAGTTTGCACTGACTTTGTGCTAGATTACATGCCTTACCAAACATGTATTGCGCTAGACCTTTGAGGTTCATGTGGAGGAACCACAAGAAACACACGAAAAAGTACGCAATCCTCCGATGAATGAAAATGCGTACAAGTAATAATTTGTCCAAATAAAAGGAAAGCTAAACAGAAATCTCATCTAGATGTAGCTCGTACTACGCTAGGGAGGATCTGAACGTCCGTCCATATACAACTTTTTGACCTACTAGGACGTCGCTAAGACGTGTTTTGTTGTATTAAACTTTTTTCTATCTTAAGAAAAAGACGCACAAACCTGTTACGGGATCGAGGAAAATCTCATCTACATGCTACGAGGATATGGGGTATGGCATAGCATAATTTTATTTATTTTTTGTTTTTTTCCTATGTGACTTGCTACATTTTAGAGTAATCTAGACTAATTATCCAATAAACGATGCTTATCCATTTATAACCTTTCTTGTCACTGATTAATTAGCCAGCAAGCTGCACTTATCTGCTACACACCTAGCTTTCTTGTGCTATGAAATGTGCAGAGGGAAACACTTTGCACTAGGCTACCTTACCAACATGTACGTTTTTTTTAACTAATTTATTATATGGTACTTATGGTGATATTATTATAGTTTATTTTTTTCATACGCACTTTAACACACATAATAATCTAAACTCATAGAAGACCAATCACATTTTTATGTTTAAGATAAAATCAACAAGTACATAATTAAATATGACTTAACACTAAGGCGTTGTTTGGTTGGCTCATCTCATGGTGTAACCCGATCACGTGCCAACATATTGGTAATTGATTGTTTGGCGTCTTGTACAATCAGTTGACACCAGAATGGATATGGGCTTTCAACGCACGAGTTACGCTTGACTGTCGGTTGTGAGGGATCACGCTTGCCTCCCACAATGCCGCAGCGACGCCTGATCACGCGCCAACATGTTGGTTGTTTGACGTCTTGTGCAATCAGTTGACACCAGAATGGATACGGGCTTTCAACGCACAAGTTACGCTTAACTGTCAGTTGTAAGGGATCACGCTTGCCTCCCACAAGGCCGCAGTGAGAAAAAAAGGAAAAACGTTTGGTTGGCTCATTTCACGGTGTAACCCGATCACACACCAACACATTGATAATTGATTGTTTGCCGTCTTGTGCAATCGGTTGACACCAGAACGGATACGAACTTTTGATGCGCGGGTTACACTTGACTGTCGCCTATAAGGGATCTCGCTTGCTTCCCGCAAAGCCGCAGCGAGAAGAAAAAAAAGGAAAACAGTCTCGTGGGTTACACTCGACTGTTGGCTATAAGGGATCTCGCTTGCCTCCCGCAAAGCCGCAGTGAGGAAAAAAAAGGAAAAACGGTCTCGTGGTTACCCGTGGCTTGAAATAAAAAAAAAGGAAATAATTATTCTCTTCCCATTGCCACCAGGGAATCATTTTATTTACATTAACTTTGCAGTCTGTAGTGAACTGCTCAGCTGGTTCTCTTCCCATTGTCACCGAGAGATGTGCGTACATGCATTCATAGGGGTGAGTGTGTGCTCATGTATCGGCGTCTGCGTGCAGAACTAGGTCTCGTAAAAAAAAAACTTTACAGTCTATACAACCAACATCATCCAAGTCCATGCTAGGCCGCAGTATCAACCTTTCTTGTTGAAACGTACAAGAAACAGAAAATACGACACAAGTTAGGTGTTATGGTGACGATCTAAAGCTTTTCCAAATCCAAAAAGAAAAAGGTTAACAAGAATTGTATGTATCTGCCACTAAGATACAAATAGTTATGTTGGTATTGTAATGTATGTTTGGTTCGCTGAATATGCTAGATGGAAGATGATGGTTTATGGACAAGCGCTGTTTAGTTCACGAGTGAGCTATATATGGATATATCCTTGACAGGGAATATTCTCTTATATGCTGGATATTCCTATCACCAAAAAAAAAATTGCTTGGCGAGTTCATCTATGTTTTCTAATCTTTATCATTAAGTAAATGATTAGGGATTATTAGTATGTTTATATTATTTTCTTAGTAATTTGACGTTAAAACTAACTTTGATAAGTGCTAAGATGTTAATTAGTGCATCTTTTGTATGCTAATTAGGATAATAATGATGCTAATTAGCATATTTTAGCAATTTTCGTATTTGTAATTAGCGATTGTCATGACAAAACCAGTGTAAGTGTATAATTAATTGTTATTTTCAAATATATAAATACAATCAGTTAAGTATTCTCATCTCATCCACGCTCATCCAGCTAACCAAACATAAAATAACTAGTCAAATCCATCTAACCAAATAGACAATATGGATATCCATATCCATATATCCATAGATGGCCATATCTCATTCACTCTTGCCCATATGGTAGTAGTTTGTATTAATATAATTCATGTACGTAGAGTAAAAAATAAAAATAACTTTTGTAACTTTATACTAGGTACTACATTGTGTTTAACACATAATTAGTCTCGAATTCATTACATAATTGTGTTGTACTAGTCTCTTTTCCTAAAAAATACTATAATCTAAGGTTGTCCTTCTGAAGCCCACATGAAAAAAAAGACCAAAGAAGCCTATCAGCATGCCAAACTATCTGCAACTAAACCATTCTAAATTATAAGTTGCTTTGACTTTTTTTTTAGTTCATCTATTTTGCTATATATCTAGACACATTATTATATTTAGATATATAGGAAAATAGATATATCAAAAAACAAATCAAAACGTATAATTTGAAACGTATGGATTATTTATTATCCAATCTGCATGCAAGCGCACAATGCAAGCACGCCGCGAGGTTCACTTTAATATTGATATACGGCCTCATCTTGCGTCAGACATTTTACTCATTGCGGGCGTAAAATGCATTTCAAATGTCGACTCCTTCAAATGTTGAGTTAAAGAAGGATAGCCCTTCAGAACCACGATCGTGCCTCCTCATCAAGACACAACGAGGGCACATCTTGTTCAAACGATGGAATCCAATGAGACATTCAGTCAGTCACTAACCTAAATCATGTTTGCTAAGAGTGATTATACTCCTCCATGCAAAACATATGAACATTGTGGAACCTTGATTTATTTGTTTGAGCATTCAACATCAGGACATAATTATTTTCGCTACACAACAGCAACCCCGCAAGCCAAAATTGGAAAAGAAAAATCTTAATTTCTTTGCTAATGAAAATGGTTGGCTCATGGCAATGCAGCCTTCAGGTTCTTGGCTAACTCTTCTAGCTTCTTCAATCCTTCTTCTGGAGAAGCAGCTTCACCCAATAGCCTCACCATTGCGCTACCGACGATCACACCATCTGCGCCCCATCCTGCAATCTGAATACCAAATAAACAAAGCAACAAGGGTGTCAAGGACCTGCATTGAGTAAGAAATAAGATCTGGCCAGATCATGTGCTTAGCAGGAAAGATGGCAGTTATGATTTACCTGCTGCACATGCTCTGGAGTCGACACACCAAAGCCAACGGCCACGGGTTTTTCTGTCACCTATAAAAGCAACATATTTTGTATTAGCACTGTGTCCTTCGGACAGTACATCGGCAACACTACTTCACTGAATAGCATTAAACAAGGATGGTGCAATTGCAAACCTTCTTGATATCCTGAAGAAGAGATTGCACCTTGCCGCTTACATTCGCACGTGTACCAGTAACTCCAACAGTGCTTACCTGAATAGCACATATGTTAGCAACTGACTCATCATCGATCCAGTTGTCTATCAAAAACTTGATCCCAAGGAGGAATGACTTCACCCAACTCCCCAGAACATTGCATTAGGAAGAGGATCATCAAATTTATTAAAATATATGCAATAGTAGTAAAGCTGCTTTATTACTACTGCATATAGTTTGCTTCCCATCATATTTTTTCAAACAGTCCAAGTGCTGTATTGCTACTGCATATATTATAGCTTGCTTTCCATTATATTTCAAACAGTCCAAGCATGTCAGCACAGCTATCACCAGGATATCATCTCAGTGGCTGAGAGTAAATTTCAGGGAAGTATAGCCAGAGCAGATACATGTGCTTTCTAGGTATAAGCTGCCAACTTGAAATGGCATAGATTGTTCAAAATGTTTGTAGACTCGATGTGTAATAGGTCTACTTAGCGTTGCATCTGTTCTTCAATCTTATGTATAGTAGTTGGACTACTCTAAAATGCCGAATTATGTATTAGGAACAGAGGTATGCTGTAACAAAACAGATTTTTTTTAGATGTAGCTACAGAGTCTGGAAAACTCACAAGATAAATAAATCCTTCTGAAGCCTGTACAATTTTCTCCATTCTTTCATTTGGTGTAGTCGGTGTTGTCAGTAGCACCTGCATATATTCATGCAAAATGAATCCTATTAGACAGCTAGTGCAAAAAATGTTACCTCAAACTGTATAGAAGAAAGACAAATAATTGTTATTCATCCATAATCAGCATGGAGGACAGAGAAACCGATACTATGGCATTATGGACACGATCATGAGTTGTGAGCTCAGGATAGACCAATAGAGCCTGCACATTTAAACTTCTGTACATTATGCTTATTATAAACAAATATATATTCAGGTATACGCTCCCTTACTGTTTTCAGATTAAAAAATGGAACTAAAACTAATAGTTAGATACTGTGGCTTAGAAGAAAAATAGAGGGAAAATGTAATCACGAAGCTTAGGAACTATTGAAATATGCATGTTAGTCTCCATATTCTTACTTCTGAATGTGCACAGCTAAATAAGCAAAAAAAAAGGGCAGAGAGGGTTAATAGGTGTCTACAAGTTGGACTTATATCGGGTGAAATTAGAGGGGCTTAGATGCACTTATATTTGGTGAAGTTAGAAAGTGGCTAGATGGACTTTTGATTCAGGATCAGAGGCAGTATAATTTTGTATCAGCAATTAAGTAACAAGTACCTAATGCAGGCCTCTCTGGCCAGACAAAACAGACACTAAAATCTACAGGGTTAAGGTGTACATCATAGTATAAGAGGGGGCCTACCAGCTCTAGGTTGTTTTTGGCAGCCTCACTCCTCAAAACATCTGTCTCTTCCAAAGGAACATCTGGTACCACAAGACCTGAATGACAGTATTACATCAATTATCACACTGAACATGAATTTCTGAGAAGCTAATCCAACTCTTGTACAGGTTTTCCATCAGGAAGATTTGTCAGCATTGTTATCTCAACAGTGCTATGAGTTAGCCAGATTAAGATACAATGGAAGAACTAACAACTTAGATAATTAATAATGTCATAAGTATTTGCACATAATGGTAATTTATCGGGGACTGAACATCACAAGAGTGATGTGATTAATTAGATTAAAAAAATATTACCATGTACACCAGCTTCTTTAACAATACTCATGAACTTCGGGATACCACGCTTCAGAATCGGGTTGTAATATGTGAAAAGTGCTACAGGGCAGGACAGCTCAGGTATCACCCCCTTTACCATGGAGATGACATCCTCAAACGTGGTGCCCTTTGCTAGCGCACGTGTCGCAGAGGCCTAAAATGGTGTAAACCAAAACACAGGAATAAGCAGGAGCATACATAGCCGACATAGTATATGAACAAATTAGTAGAGGCCTACCAACCAACCTGAATAACAGGGCCGTCAGCCAATGGATCAGAGTAAGGCACACCCAATTCAATCACGTCTGAACCACACGCATCAAGGATCTTGAGTGCTTTTTCGCTGTGGTGGTCAAGTCGGGGTCACCAGCAGTGATGAAGGGCACGAAGGCAGTCTGAAGATTTTCAGAGAGTAGTGAGCTCAAACTAATAAACAAAAAGGGGAAAAAGGTCAAAGTGCAAGTGGCAAAGCTTATATAGAATGATAAATGCCACATAATCTCAGTAACTTGAGAACTATTATACTACAAAAATCTAAGTGTGATGTCACAAACATATGGATTGTTCTTAGAGCCATATAGTGCAGAGGAAAGAAACATGGCAACTGATGAAATCCATCGAACACTGGTTGACTTGAGGAAATGAAATTTTATCCGCAGCATCGGGAACTACGTGCCAGAATGTAACACTAACAAAAACATGACCGAGGTAGAAATGGGCAGCCCTGGTTCTCCCGATCTCAACACGTCGTTACCTCCGAAATTACATTAAAATGCAAGTAGAAACAGCACGACACAATCCGGTAACCAGTTACCAGTCAGTCAGTCAGCGCATACAATCCTCGACGTCTCCCATCCTATGCCAACCCATCGGACCTTACGCAGCGCAATACCGTGCCTACTTTGTAGGATCAGACTACAGGCCGCGATACGCGCGGATTAAAAAGACCGCGCATCACAAGCCCAAGTGATTTGTTTGTTTAGTTTTTTCTTTTTTTTTTCAAAGAAAAAGGAAATGAAGGATTCGTTGAGGAGGGTACCTTCCCCTGCTCCCTGAGCTCGGCGAAGGTGCCGGAGATGCTGCGCTTGCCCTCCGCCACGGCGGCGGCGGGCGCCGCCGCCGCGGCCCTGACGGCGACCGCGGGCGCGGAGCCCCGGAACGAGACCCTCCCCGTCGGCGCGGCGGCCCGCCTCGGGCCCGCGGCGGAGAACGACGCCGACCCCGTGGCGGCGGCCTTGAGCGCGAACGCCATGGCTGGCGGATGTGTGGGGGGGTGGCGCTGCGCTGACTGGGTGGGAGGGCGGCCTCACGTGAGCGAGCGCGCGCGGGGTGTTCGACGCCGTGCGTGGGTGGATAGAGAGGTGGTGGCGGCCTGGTGATGCCCGTATATTAGTAAGGGGCCCCGGTCGCCGGGGTTGGTGGGCCGAGATGGATGAATCGCACGGGCGCCTGTGGGCCACCTGCGCCAGTGGACAGGTGCACACACTTCTCTTCTTCTATGGCCGAGGCTGGATCTGTTGCAATTACAACCACGTGCGCGTTAACTTTTCTTCTCTGCACTGGTTGATTCGAACAAGAGCACCAGGCTTTTCAAGCTTTGTCGTTTCTTCATTTTTGCCCGAGAACCATGTGAATTATTATTTTTTTTTTTGCGAGTAACCATGTGAATTAGTTATTCGCCACGAATGCCTTTAGTGGGGGTTAAATTTAGAGTTAAATGCATCAACATTCTTTGAACTCCTAAAGATGTCTTACTGATGTTCATGAACTTTGATAAGTGGTACACTGTAAATGTACACAAAGCATATAGGCGTTTCTTGCTAATTTGGGATGCCAACATAACATGCTTTCGTACATTTAACCTTCTCACTATATCTTCTCACATGAATGGATCATTGTTTCCCTCTTTTCTCATGCTGAACCTAACCTGTCCAACACCATGGTGTTTTCGTGGGTTGTAGTCGTCGTGTGAAGAGGGATCATTGAAAAAAATTTGTCATGTTGGAAAATCACGCCCAAAAAAAAATATATATGTGGCTCAGTAGTGCACCACTCTTGTAAGTTCGAGTGTCATTTGGTACATTTAACTCATAATTTTATATGCACATGAATGTGATCACATTCATATTTTTAAGGGTGGTTTGAATGACAAGGACGGATGGGACGAGATAGCCAATGTATATGTCTACCAAACAGCATTTACAAATACTTGTCAATGGTATTATTATCTTAATAACCAAAAACTAAACATATAAAGCAATATCTAAATGGTGAACGGTTTATTGAGCTAGTTCAGGTTGCTCGATCGTTTGAAAATTGCTCCGATTACACTTGTTTTTCTTTTAAAACTAAAATTGACCACCCTAGCCCCCAACATCACACACGCGTCCACGTACTAGGGTGTTTACCATCCGTGACGTACGACGACGTTTGATTTAATTTGATTTGAAGAAGAAATAACACCGATTTAATGCGTCTCTGCCCTAAACCCCCGCAAGGTCACTCGTCAAAACAAAGAAGAAGAATTACTATACCCTTGTGCCAGATCATCATCGTCAATAGAGACGTCCGGCAGGTAGGTAGGTGGATCTCAGCATGGACGCCGGTCCTTGTCCTCTGCTTACAAACATGCCGCTGGTACCTTTGACGAGGAAGCAACACAGAAGCAGAAGCGGCGACGTGCGAGGTTCGACGCCGTGCCGTGCGCTTGTCTATCGTATCCGGCATGTTTGCTTCGACCAAATAAAATACCAGCTCAAAAGGTCAAAGGTACCAGCGGCGACCGACGGTTGAAAGCTGAAACTACTGCACGCTGTGCTGTGGTCGATGAGGCTTGAGAGGGAGAGGAACTGGAATTGGAAGGGATTAATTATGTTAAGCCTCGAATAATGAAGCTTGTTTTTTTTTTTATCTTCTCGGTCACCAGATTCATATACGACGGGTGCAATGCGATGCGACGGCTGGACTCGGCCGTTGTTGTCGTGATCTCGTCGACGTTTTTTTTTTCCCAGCTTCCGATGGAGGAGTCACGTAGCGGCGGCCGTGGTACGGCTTCCATCTTCCATCCCGTCATGCCGCCGCACGCAAACGCAGGTAGCTCCGCAGCTGGATGCTGCTGCGCTCCGGAGCCAGCGACGCAGGAGTGGTTGAGTGGATGGAGGCCGCCTCGAGGGAAAGAAAAATCGGTTGCAAACTGTATCTACCGTGTCAATTCGAGAGTAGAGGGGATAACCCAATTTGGATAGTGGAGGCCAGGGGAAGATTACAGTTTGAGGATAAAGCTGAACTCCGTCAGTTCGGCGACATGCCAGGAAGTGCAAAAAGAATGTTCATTTTTAACCTTTAAAAAATAATGTTTTTTAGCATGTTTGGCTGACTTGCAATTTCTACCCGATCAAAATCATAGCAGGCCAAAACTTAGACTTGCCAAAATAAAATTGAGAATGTATCTAGTGCAAACCAACTTAAAAAAAACCCGTGCAAACTATAAAAATGTCGTCTAGATTCACCAAGAAAATTACATATTTTATATACATATGAGACCTTTTACGGTGGTTGGAGGTGCTTCTTGGTGCCTCTTGGTGCCTAGACAACTAATTAATTTTTTCGCTCAAGCTTATTATGGTAATTAGCCTCTCTTCCCCCACCCCATCCCTCGCTTGCACCCGGTCTCATGCACCCGCATGCTCCAGCCCTAAGGGGAACCTCACATCGTCCCTCTCGCGGCATATCTACTGGGCGCCGTCCTCGGCGCCTTCCCACGCCCGGCCCTCGCCATTGCTCTGAATAACTCAACAATGTTCTCTTCGACATCTTGCAAGCTGCTCCTAGTACAGAGGCATTTCTAAATTACAGCCCTTGTTATTTGCAATTGCCAAGGTCCAAAGCTACTGCTAGTATTTTAATCAGCTACTGGATGATTCAATTAACAATTTGCAAATTAGAAAATGGATGGAGTGCTCAATGCTGCGTGTGTTGTTGTGACCACAGAGTCACAGCCGCAGCACCTTCAGACCGGCATGAAGCTCAGACATCGTTTGCCACAGCTCGACTCTGCACGCCTCGGCCGTCGGCCGCCCGATGAATTTAGAACTTCGCATAGCGCGCTCCACGCAGTCGGTGAAGCACGAGATGCGAGAGGGATGCATGTGGCGGCGTCGAGGTGCTCGAGCTGTTCGCCGGGAGACTGCTGATGCAGGATCGCGTGCCCTGGCAGCCGCAGCCCTGCCCTCGCCTCGCTTCCCCTGCCGCTGCCCCACCGCAGCCCCTGCCCACGCCCCGCCATGGAAGCCGCAGGGGAGAACGAGAAGAGACAGGGCGGACGGAGAAATAAATTTAGCAGACTATACTAATTCAATCATCCCTATAGTAGGCAAAACATTATTTTCTATTATTGAATTACCGTTCTACCCTTCATTACAAAATAAAATTCCAAAAATAGGATCGTTACATCTAATTTTGGGTGCTAATCCAATCCAATTTTACTATGCACCTAGTGCCTACGGTCCCACCATTTAATATGCACTTGGTGTCTTCGGTGTCTCTTCATTTGGTGCCTCGAGTGCCTCTTTTTTTTTTTGACCGTCGGATCGGTCGTTATGAGCCATCCAAATTCTCTTCAACCATAGTAAAAATTCTCATATATATATAGGGTGCATTTTCTATACTCAGGGAGTAATTACTCCTATTTTTAAAACAACATATTGCGTATGTGTTTATACTTGTTTATCACTTTGAGTATATTTATATACTCATACTAAGATACTTCAAATCTTCCTACGCAAAAAATTTTTAAAGGAACCCATACTTTTTAATATATTACAAAAATGCCACTGACTATAGTATACTAGTATATTGCCCGTGCTTACGGTGACATTTAAAATAACACAAATTAAAACAGAGTGATGTATATGCTTTGGTGATTTTAAAAAAAAAAATCATCGACCACATATTATAACATTAGAATTTTTACATACAACAAAAATTTACATTTACATACAACAAAAATAGTTTGGCAAACACCAATAATTTACATGTTGCCCAGACTGACCGACTGATAACCTCGGTGGTGCTTTAGTTTTTACTCCGCACATGCCTATCCGACATATCTAAACCTTGACAAGTGACACCAGTGATCAGATTGATTGTTTCCTTTCATCCAACTGGAAAACAGGAAATGCAGCACTAAAATCATTTTAGTATTAAACTAAGCAGCTTCTTACTTTTCGTATTATTATTTGCATAAACATGAGATCTTGCCATGAACTGAAGTACTTGAGATTTAGGAAAAAAAAGAGGCACTCCTTCAGATTTGTGTAGCTATTTGCAACGTAACTGCATAAAGGGATTCAGCTGTGATAAATGTTCCGCCAATGTTTAGGTGCTACAGAGAATTAGCTCTTGAAACCTGCGGGGAGGTTTGACAAAACCACAATCGTTATGGCGGCAATTAGCACCTCAATGGAAGTATTAGTTTGGATAGAATTGGCATGCAACTTTTTGTCTCACAGCCGATATGTGGTTCATAAGTGATGTGCAGATCATTCTAACATGTCGTATTAGCTAATCTGCAAGCTAATCCCCGAGATTCCCGTTCTCCCCAGATGAACCGTCCTTGTTGGCAATGCCGGTCAATCCCCGAGCGATATGGACGTCGGGTTGCCCCAGCAGACTTCATGAACTCAAGAGCGGGGAGGCAGCGTTAGGAAGAAAGGACTAGATTTTCAGCAAAGAAGCCTCCGTCCGGTCGATCGGCCGACGGAGAGAGATGAAGTCCGGGGGTGTGAACTCCATGTCGATTGTCGGTCCACAAAGACGAGATTTTCCACCGCGCAGCGCCACCTCCGGCCATGCCACTCGTCGCAAAAACAACACAGCAAAGGGAATCAACATGTACAGAATAGCACTATCTGTACAAGATGAGGAGGTGAGCGCGAGGCGGGCTTCGCCATCAGACATGGCCGCTGGAAGGGCGGACAGGAGAGAGGATATACGAGGAGGTCGGAGGGAGCCGCTTGATGTCGCGCACGCCGCCACCATCGAGTCGTCTTTGCCGCTTCTCTTGAGCGATTCGAGGCCGCGGTTCCCGGGATCGCGGGGGCGCGGGCGGTGCCACCACAATTCGTCGCCCCTATGGTGTAGGGTGGACTCGGCGGGATCGGGACGAGCCCGGTCACGTGATGGTGGCCGGCGCGGCGATTTGGATTGGGGCCATCGCGCCTGCGGGCGGGTGTCGGCGTGCGCGTGGCCGCCGAGGAGGATGTGTGCGGGAGGATGGATGAGAGGAGGGGGCCGTTGAGCTCTAGTTTTTTTCCAAGAAAAAAAAAAAAAAAAAAAACAACTTGGGGATGTGGTGGCGTCGGGAGGGAATCGAGCCCGGGATGTCTCGGATGTCTTCTGGCCGGCCGAATGAGGATTGAGGGGCGTGGGAGGAGGGATGAGGACCATACACGCGATCTAGGCCGCTTCGTGCGTGGGTGAATAAGGAGAGAGAATGTTTAGAATGAATGCGAATTTGTTGGATTTTATGATGTTGGTTTCACAGGTGCGATTTAGGTGGGTGGATGGAGGGGCTCCCGGCGGGGGGACGTTTTTCGGCGTGTGGACGTAGGGAAAGAAAATCCGGTACATTAGTAGGTTGATAAAATAAGTATAACCACATACTCTATGTATGCATACATACTTGACATATATACTACCATAGATGGTTTAGTATGATCATATACTTCATGTACATACACTTTGTTCGGTCATATATACCTTAAATCTTGAGATATTAACATGGGAGTAACTACTCCCTAGGAGTACGGATAATTTCCCTATATATATATATATATATATATATATATATATATATATATATATATATATATATGTGTGTGTGTGTGTGTGTGTGTGTGTGTGTGTGATATGATGATACATAACCTTCTCAAATATCTTATCTAAACTTGATTTTGTTTGTAAGACATAAAAATAACAAATTTCTAATAAATCATCTTGACAGCTTTCTGGCCTGTAATTTTATCAAAGTTGTGACAAAATCCAATATATCTATGCGTTTGAGTGAGTGCCATGATATTAGTAGAAAGCACTTTTGCTCCCTTATGTAGTTTAAGTTTCTAGGTATTTGCTAAAATCTGAGACATAAATAGCAGTGTGCCAATTCTTTAACTGATGACTAAAAATTTTGGCTCGTATGGTTTTAGTGTGACAAGAATGGAAAGCCAACCAAGGAGGAGGCTCTCTGACTGATTGTGCAAAACTTGTTCGTGTGAGCTGGGCTTTGTCCTGATAAATTTCTTTTGGCAAAACTTGTCTCATTTTGGCGTCTCCACTCCCTCAGCCCAGACAGACGTTACGGCAGCCGAACGAGGTCCTTTTCAGGGAGGCCCAATTCTGTTTCCTTTTCTTCCCCATGACCCACAACGAAACTCGAAAGCCCACGGCCCATAGCCCCTCGCCTCTTCCCTTCCCTGGCCTCTACTAAAGAAACGCCCAACCACAGCCTCCGCTTCCTCCTCGTCCTTCCCAGAGCAGATTAGTGTGGTGCCTCTCTCCGCTCCCAAGCCTTTCCTTTCTCCTGACCGACTCCTGGTGACTGCCTGGTGTGACTCTTGTCGCGAGCCCCGAAGCTTCGGCCCCTGACGCGTGGGGCCCCGCACGCGCCCGTCCCCGCCCTCACGTCGCCGGCCGGCCATGGCGGGGCAGCCGCCGCCGCCCGGGGCCTCCGAGGACGACTTCCTCGAGCACTTCTTCGCCTTCCCCTCCGCGGCCTCCGCCGCAGCCGGGGGCCACGCGGGCGCCGGCGCCGCCGGGGACCACCCCTCCCCCCCTCGCCCTCAGCCTCGACGCCGCCGCCGCCGCCGAGGCAAAGCCGGTGAGCTCCCAACTCCCAAGCCCCAAGCCCCGCGGCGGTGGTTCGGTTCCTTCACTTGCCTTGCTCTGTTGCTCCTGGCCGCCCAAGTGGAAGTGGGCGTGCTCGTGGGCGAAGGAGGGAGGGGTTCACAGCTTCATCACGCCTGAGTGCCTGACTGAGTGTCTGTGTGTGGGTGCCTTTCGCAGGACCGTGACCCCGTGCAGCTCGCCGGGCTCTTCCCGCCGGTGTTCGCCGGCGCCGGCGGCGTGCAGCAGCCGCACCTCCGCGGGCCACCGCCTCAGCAGGTACCACCAGCCGCAGCCTGCAGGAGCAATTTTGTGCCCCAGCGGAATGCTATGCTCCCCTCCTTTTTCTTCACTTGGGAATTTCTTCGATGCTGCTGCTGCTGATTCTTGCCAGCACGTTCCACACGCAGATGTTCCAGGCGCAGCCGAAGCCGGGCGAGGGAGGGGGCATGGCGCCGCAGCCGCCGGCCCCGCGGCCTAAGGTGCGCGCGCGGCGGGGGGCAGGCCACCGATCCCCACAGCATCGCGGAGAGGGTAAATAAATACCTGACCTGATGAACTCCATCCACCCTTGCCATGTAGAATAATTGCGATTTAGGCCGCACTTCCGTCGTCTCAGTGCAGAGCGCTTGCGCAATCTGCGGTTGCTGTAGCCAGTAGTAGTGGCCCACGGGATTTCAGGTGCCGTTTTCTGTTATCATCAAGGACTTGCTTGCCCCCGTGCTTCTCTGTATCTCTCTCCCGGGTCAGGTGTAAGCTAGATTAGCGGGTGTTGCGGTGCAAGTAAACGGATGATGTGTTTAGTTTAAGGGACACGTTGCTTTCGTATCTTGCTGTATCTTGCTGTCGGGTGGACGATGTGGTGGAGGCATAGCATATGGCGTGCTGTTTAAGCATCATGAGCTACTTGCAGCATAACCATGATGTTGCATTGTATTGGAAGTCACCGCCTTTTTCTGGACAGTTCATACATCAAACTGGAAATTTGTTTTCTACTGAGTGTACTATGATTACTGGAGAAGTATCTAATGATTGTGTTTCAAGGTGTAAGCCACTTGTTAATTAGGTAATGCAATACAGTAGCCTTTAAAAATGGGAAGACTGGCCTGTTGCTTGTCTTTTACTTGTGTTAACTTCCACATCATTTTTTTAAAGCCTGAATTTTCTGTTTCCACTGAAGCTTTTGGGAATTCTCATACGCATTCTTATCAGTTTTTTTTCTTTAAAACCTCCATATGTTATGGTGCAGCTAAGGAGAGAGAGAATTGCAGAAAGGATGAGGGCATTGCAGGAATTGGTCCCCAACACAAACAAGGTAATAATTCATGCCATATTTCTGGATGTCATACTTGCGTGTTTGACATGCCTACCGTGGAATTTTCAGTAAGTGGTCCAGGATTATGATGACCTGACAGTAGGGTTTATCATATAGTTCTTTTTGTCTTATGAACATGATTATTTGCAGAGATGATAATTGTTGTTCCCTCATAAGTGCGTAACCATGTTCACCAACACTATGTTGCATGCTGCTTGAAATAATATGAATGCCACTTTTGGTTCAGTTGAATAATTATTTGATTATTGTGAATGATAAATTATACCGTGTGAACTGGATATTGCGCTTCTACCTGTTAATCCAAAAAAGTTGAATAGCAAACTTGATGTATTGCTTCAAACTTTGCAGACAGATAGGGCAGCCATGCTAGATGAGATCCTTGATTATGTGAAGTTTCTTAGGCTTCAAGTAAAGGTATGCTTTTTAAAATGCAGTGTTGTCTTTAACACCATAAGAAACAGTGAACAAGCCAATGCCTTTTGTCTATTTAATATGGATCACATATACTTAATATTTAAATGTTAGTAAAAAAAATAACTAATTATACGGTTTAGTTGTAAATCACGTGACGAATCTTTTTGAGCCTAGTTGGGCCACAATTGGACAATATTTGCCAAATTTACATGAAAGAAACTTTCTCACGAACTGAACAAGGCCTTAATATGGATCGCTATACTTAAATTTCAGGTTTTGAGTATGAGCAGACTGGGTGGTGCTGGTGCAGTTGCGCAGCTGGTTGCTGATATTCCACTCTCAGTTAAGGTAGCACTAACAAGAATATATAATTTTTAGACTAGTCGCTAATTATGAAATTATTTTCATTGAAATTGTGGTTTATTTCCACAAATTGTTCAACCGTTTCGCTTATATAGAAATAGAACAGAACAGATATATAGTCATTGACATCATGAGTTCCTCTTGGCTTTTCTTGTTCAGCAATAACTGCACTTATTACTGTTTGTCACAAAATAATGTTCTTTGTTTACTAGTGAGTTGACTAGTGACAGTTATATTTTCCACACCTATCAAGGAATTGCCAACTTTGTTTTATTGGTATAGCATATGTGGCCAGGACTGCTTTCACTGTGGTCTGACCTATCTTCTGCAATCAGTCTTGAAAACAGACATGTTGTCAATTTTTGCACCCTCATAGCATGGATGCACTGATAGTGGTGAATGAAAATATGACATTGCTTTCTTGAGTAACAATAACCATGTCCAGATTCATGTTATTTTTCTTTTGTATCTTCATTCATGCTCTTACACACTGAACTGAATCTTGCTTGAACATCTAGGGTGAGGCAAGTGACAGTGGGAGCACACAACACATATGGGAAAAGTGGTCAACTGATGGCACAGAAAAGCAGGTAGCGAAGCTGATGGAAGAAGACATCGGAGCAGCGATGCAGTTCCTTCAGTCCAAAGCGCTATGCATGATGCCAATCTCACTTGCAATGGCAATCTACGACACCCAACATTCCCAGGATGGCCACTCACTGAAGCCTGAACCCAATACATCCTCGTAGTATAATAACATCAACTTTAGCGTGCATTTCAGCCCCCTAATACTATTAGGCACCGATATATCCAAGAAAAAGTGTATGATATACCGAGCGTCCCAATGTGCTAACCATGAGATAGGAAAGGACCTTAAATTGGTATATGATTATGATGTAGCCTCCCCTTTCCCTATTATGTTTCAAATCAAAGCAGCTTTGGTTGCAAGGATATGGTAAGTTCAATATTCTGATCATGCTCTTTACATGCATCCATGTTTCAATATTCCTATGAGTGCAAGTGATGGGTAGAGGTACCAGAGAGTCTGGTCTGCTCTCATGCTGTTTATTTCTTTTTGGGTCTGTAGTGCACTACCCATACACTTTGGTGGTAGGGCCCGGTCACCCTTTTGGTAGTGGATGTTTGGACTAATGAAAAGAGAGGCCTGCTGATGTATGTACTGGTAAGTCTGAGCAAATGGTTGACGAAATCTGAAAGAATGTTCAGATGGAATGGAAGGTGATGCCGATGGCGAGTGGTGGGGGGTGGTGATAGCTTGTCTAAATTTTTTTAAGAGTGGGAGCGGAGGTCTCGGTCAATGGTTGCCGAGCGTGCGATGATCGGCTCGCCGCTAGTGGGAGCGTGCTCCTCCTGGGCTTCGCTTTTCTGCCTACAAGTCGCCGTCTTGATAAGAACTGCCTGTTAAAAGTTTTGGCCCCTTTCTGTGTGCTACTGGTTCATTCAGCAAGCTATGTATATGTATGTATATTCCTCTGCTAGGCTGACTTAAAACATGTGATCAGGATTGATTCATGCATGCTGACACCCTTTTTTATCTTGGAGTGTGTGTGGGTAACAGCTGTTGTCATCGCACTGTTCATCGCCGTCGACGGCAGGGTTTGGTTTTTCCTTTCCACCCTGCTGTCATTGCTAATCTGATTGTTGTCATCAGTCGTGGATGGTTGACACCCGTGTCAGGTTCATCTCACCTGCTGTTGACTACTTGTTGACAGCAAAGGTCGTAATTCAGACTTGGTGTACGGTGTACCTTGCCTATATGGAATCCACTACTTGAAGGATCATTGGCTAGGGATACAAAGGGACAAATTTTATTCTTAAAAATCAAGATAAAGTCAAGTCAGTTTAATATGATGATTCCTTTTTTTTTTTTGTGAATGGAAATACACTGGCACTTGCTTTGCAGAAAGTGTCAATTGTTTGACACAATTATTTGCACTAGCTGGATTGCATTGTTGTTACATGAAGTAGTACTGCGTGCTGTGAGAGGAATGTTTCCTATCCCAAGGGAAAAGAAATAAAAAAAATATACCGGTGTCTTCTCCGTGCCTTGCAGGAATATTATCTGCATCTGCCGTCGCGGACTTGTTTTGAATTCTGTTGGAGAAAGTAGCACTGTTCCGGGTCCAGCTTTACTAGTGCGGTTGGTGGTTGATCTATAATGTTCGATTCATCATTGTTCTTGCAATCTTGCTGCTGCTGCTGCCATCGTGTTGGCATCTTTGCCATCTGTTTTTAGTTCGCGATTTCTCTTGGGCTTTTGACATGCATGATCACAATGTGAAGGCATGTACAAAGTCGCGCATCAGACGTATCGTAGATAGCCA